>JAPWTK010000247.1:177500-685483 GCA_029963805.1 Aromia moschata | reverse complement strand
ATATATATTATATATATTAGTTCTTTATTATAGTTATATATAATAAACAAGTATAAATCGCTTTTTAAATCAAAGTGAGTAAAAAATATGGAACAGATCCATTGTCAGATAGTATCATGCCATGCCAGTACAAAATAACATTATGTCGAAAAGGAATTTTGAGTCGCGAAAAACCATTAATTTCAGCAACGCTTCCCATTGTCGGCGTGTGACAGTTCAGCTATCCCTATCAATATTTATTTCCCGACATCTGTATAGGTACCGGGCGTTTTGTAAACTTTTCCCTGGATATATTAGTGTTACTGCAGGCAGCTGTCACTTAGCCGAGCGGGAGCAGGAATTTATTTCCGTTCCGTAAGAGCGTAATGCGCTGGTAGGACTCCCACGACCTTTTCGCGTTTTCCCGAAAGTTACAAATGCCGGCAATTCTCGCCGTTTCGAATATGTATCAGGCGCAACTAGTTTGCTGAAAGGGGTGCCGTGATTTCGCCTAATGATAAAATTATACGGGGTACTTGCCAGCTAATGGAAAGTGATGCTTCACAACGATTTTCTACTTTCACTTTGAGTACAGTTTTATGTAAGATGACTGTGAAAACTACGTGTTGAGTTTTACAATTAGTTAATCATAAAAACTGTATCCATCGAATTGTTTTATGAAGGTCTAAATAGGTTTTCGTATACAGGGTGAGTCTGTGATATCTCACACACCCCCCCCTTATCTCGGAAGCGAGAAAAGAGAAAAAAAATTCAAAAATGAAATTAAAGCAGTATAAGATTGCATATTAGAGTTATTATGGTTTATGTGACGTCACGAGCTGTCAACTTTCACTTTTTTAATGGAAACCCATTTTTTTAGAGTAACAAAAGTTTCTAAAAAAGGGTTTACAAAAAAAATGAATTAGTGGACATAACCTTAACAGAACAACAATTAAAAAAAAACCAGAAGAGTATGTATATCAAGAAGAATATCCCTAACGCCAGCAGCCTAGCAAAAAAGTGTCAAGTAAAGTTTTTTAAAGCTTATACGAACTGGAAGTGTGGAGTATGCGAAAAAAAACAAACGCATATTTAAATGGAGACACTGAAATTAATGGATTTGCTCTTGAGGGAATGATGAACGCTGATTTTTATTATGCGTCTGGGAGAATGGTGGTCAGTTTACCATGTGGTGGAATGATGGTAACAGTTTAGTGGCCAACATTTGATTAATAATTAAAAATTGTACTGTTTAGTAGTACTTGTTTTTGTTACACAACAATTTAAAATTTTAATTTCGTGTTTTATCCTCTTGAATTGTTTCTAAACATTGTGACAATAGTTGTTATTTATACGTTCTAGTTAGTGATATTCATAATTACTACAGTTTGTGAGTAGGTGCTCGTCAATTACGAAATTTGACGATTATTATGACCAACTACAGATATTTTATGTCTTCATTTAAAATAAATAATTTTCTCATACAATGTGTAAAATAATTATAATTCGATATAAATAAATAATTATTTTCACATATACATTATACATGCACTGTTTTTTTCTCTTTTTCTTAATTTTGAAATTTGTTATCTTCTTAACTCGCATTTATAATTAATTACAAATCAAATTGAAATAATCTCACTAATGCTAAAAAAATATTTTAACATTTTAAAAAGATTAAAAAACTCGAAAGAATGAATATCACTGTATTATAGAGGTGATTAGGAAGCTTTTGTTACTTCGAAAAATCAATTTTCATTAAAACAGTAGACGTGTATGATTATATGGAAAACAAATGGTTGTTAATATATGTATGTAAAGCTCTACGAGCTGGCGTTAAATATTATATTATTAGGTTGGCAACTAAGTTTCCGGAATGGTCTCAGAAATTGGATTTTTATGTACGAATAATATTTTTTTTACAGCTGTTTTTGTTATTTTGTTATTCTTTAAGCTATTTATTTTGTATAACACTTCCTGCGTTCTTTTAGTAAAGTGGAAAAAAGTAGAGGCATTGTTCGTGAACTGAAATATGAGTTTGAGCTGGGCTGAGAAGGAACAGTTAAGAAATCGGCAGCTTACGAGTGGTTATCCAAGTTCCGAAGCGAAAAAATCGAAATTAGCGACAAAACAAGGACTGGGCGCCGCGCCGTCGAGAAGTCGACAGAGTCTCTGTCGTCAACTCTCTGCGTGTGGTGGGATCGGCGTAGGCCAATTTTTTGGGAACTTTTGGAGCAGGGAAAGACGGTGAATTCCGATGTTTATAGCGGTCAACTGGAAAACGTTCGCCGCGCCCTTCGAAATGGTCGAATACCGGTGATATTTCTTGACAATAACGCAAGGCCTCACAGATCAAGGCAAACCCAACATAAGGTTCAAGAAATGTGTTAGGAGGATCTGCAGCACCCGCCAGACCTTTCGCCTAGACTTCCACCTTTTCCGCTTATTGGAGCACTGGCTACGTGGAGAATAGTTCAAAACAATCGACGAAATGCGCCAGTCTTAGGGAATTTTTTAATTCTAAGGAACGGGATTGGCATCGAGGTGGAATCATCAAAATCAAAGAATAATGGGCAAAAGTGAAAAATGGCGGAGAATACTTTGATTATTGATTATTTATGGTGTTCTTCATGCTTTGTTTAATAAAAATAAAACTTTGTGAACCAGATTGTCCATGGTCCAGAGCTGATATATGTCAAATCACAACCAAAATCCGAAGTGAGGAATGGCAAAACCTTGAGCACTAGACTGTAATTAAATATGACATGCAATAAAAATATTCGTTTAGTTACTTGTGACTTTGCCTTTTTTAAATAGACATTTTTCTTAAACGGCTTTAGCAAAAATTCCACTTAGTGGCATGCTTGTCATTTATTATTTGTATTAAAGATTCATCATAGTGTGATTTAGATTCATCTGACCAAATGACACTATTCGAAAATGTACGGTCCTTGTTTATAAATGTTTCGGCAAATTCCAATCGCGTTCTCTTGTTTGTTTTAGAGAACAATGGTTTTTTTCTAGCCACACAGCCTCGATATCCATATTTTCGGAGTCGAATTCTTACGGTTTCTGGGTGGACCGTCCGCCCTATTCTATTTTGTAATTCAGATGTTAATTTTACCGCACTTGTAAAGGGATTTTGTCGAACTGTTCTAAGTATAAAGCACTCATCCTTCTGTGTTAATTTTGCAGGTCGGCCCGAACGTGAGACCGTTTGTACATTTCCGTGACTTAAAAATCTATCAATGGTATATTTTACGGTTATATGGGGGTACTCCAACTGTTTTCCCAATTTCACGTAATGATTTCCCGTCTTTGTGTAATTTTATTATAATCTGTCTCCCTTCTACAGAAAGTTCCCTCTTCTTTGACGCCATTTCTGATTTTTTTTCTAACAAATATGCACACCGCTTGCTCTGTCTATGCTACTGTGAGTACTGTGATCAACTGACAGGGTTAGAATATTCTGGCGATGATCCCGGTTGCGGGAAGTCCCAAGAATCTGAGGTGTACAAATACTTTTTTGATGTCTAATATGGAACCCGGCTTACATTTATGTATACACGCTGGTAGTCTATGGGTTTATTGGCGTGAAATCCACGTTAAGTTCATATCCACGGTCTATACTAATTTGTGATGCTAGCCGCAGTTCTCAATTACTAATAGCTTTATACCAACGACATTCCATACCTTATGCATAGAGTGTGTTCTAATACTTCTTTGACCCACTGTATGTATACAAATAATGAACTACAACGTACTGAAACTAGACGTTCATCGGCTATCTACCCGTACAATTCAGAATTGTACGTGTACGGGTACAGTATGCATACATTGTGAAACTAAAAGTAAAAAGTTGTAGATAATATACCTTCTACGAGATTATTCTTTGTACGTTACAATAAAACAAATATTATACATTTATCATTTCAGTAAGTTATAATATTAATATGTGTGGGGGGGGTCCGTTGCCTGCCTTTTTTAGTTCTAAAGAAGAGCTGTCGCAGACAAAATATTTCGCAGATATGTAGCTCTTAAAGAGTTGTTGGGTGAATCATTTAAATGACTATATTTTGTAGTGTATTTTCACACAGTACATTAACTGAGTAAATAGGTATATAGGATACGTATATCAATTTCCTTAGTGGTTATGTAGAAGCAAAATAAATGGACACCACTGAACTAACATACGAATATGAGAGTTAAAGTTCCTACCAATGTCATGTAAGAAAATCTTTTACCGAGAAATAATAATTAATTAATTCGTAGATCTTGAAAAACGAAGCGGTTAAAAAAAGTGACTTTCGAAAGCTTGTAGACACCACTATATTAAAGGGAGGGTCGATAAGGCCGGTCTTTGACCCAAATTGGATTTGGGTGAAAAATTTTGAAAAAAAATTCCTATAGTATCTATTGATGAACTAAGTCGATTCCACCCTAAACGGACCACACCCCCACCCCTCATAGCTTCCCCAACCACCGCTCAAAATAATGAAAATACCGTCACTTTGTAAGAGCATTTTCAAGATGTATGTGTATTTCTATGTTTTTAGGGTAGCTGAAACCGAATGTGACCATCAAAAATCATTTTAATTGCCCATTTTTAAAGCGAAACTTCTATAGGTCGGTCGGTCCGTAGCAACTATATATGGATGTAGTACGATATAATATAAATGGTTTATGTTTAATTATATAAGAAACGTTATTAGCCGTGTCGATAAACGCCGATGACGATGTCCAGGTGGTGCGCTCCAGGAACTTATAGATTTTTTTTGCTTTTTTTGAGTTTGGTTATTTATTACTGTAACGCACCACTATGAAGTTTCACTTCTGTCGGGGGTTCCGTGACCCACACGCTTTTTTTAAGGGCTTTTTTGTCAATTCGACCAAAATGCGCAATTGAAATGACTTTTTGATGGTCACATGCGGTTTCAGCGACACCAAAAACATAGAAATACATACATCTTGATTTTATACGAAAATTGAAAATTCGACCCCTTCGAGGGGGTGCTAGCGCAAAAATGGGCAATTAAAATGATTTTTGATGGTCACATTCGGTTTCAGCGGATCCCAAAAACATGGAAATACAAGTGATGGTATTTTCATTATTTTGAGGTGGTCCGTTTAGGGTGGAATCGACTTAGTTCACCAGTAGATACTACAGGGATTTTTTTCAAATTTTTTTCACCCAAATCCTATTTAAGTCGAAAACCGGCCTTATCGACCCTCCCCTTTAGTCGTGTTTGTGCGGCCTTAAAATATACCAATGGTTATTACGCTCTAGACTGTAATAAACCAACCAATTAAGGGCATGCCCTCCTAGTCACAAATCTCTGAAAGCTACAATTATTGTCGAAGTGCATAATGTCAGAATACTAGAAACGAGCGCCGATTCTGGTAACTGGTAGCGCCGTAAATCTGCCAGCTAAATGTACGAATTGAGGCCCCGCTGCTGGTGTTATTAATGACACGCAGAGTTCTGCTTGTATTTTATACAAATGAATCTGTCACACCGAAATGACCTACAATCGCATAATTGTACCCTACTATGGCAAAATGCTGTATTCGTAAAAAACAAGTTTTTAGAAAAAATGGCCTGAAAGTTTTTTTATTCATTTTTTTTCTTTGTCTTTTTCTTCTCTTTGGTTAAACGGCATATTGTTTAATACGCTTGTTTACCAAAGTAACTAAAACATAAATTCGATTCCAAAACTGTATTAAATCATGTATGTATGTTTAATATAAAAAAAATGTTGAAGAAGCAATAAAAAGTCACTGTTCAGATTCCTTCATCCAATATATCAGGAGTATTAGGATTTTCAGGCAAATTTACCCAAAAAGCGCGCCTTGAAGATTTCATTTTTGGCAATAGTTGCTCAATAATAGCTGTTTTTCTTTGTCGTTCCAATGCCACGAGGATTTTTGTAAGTGTCTTTCGGAAAGGAAAGCGTTGCATTTTTTTTTTAAGTATCCCTGTAGTTTTTTGCCATTTCCACAATCCTTTGTGCCCTTGATGTCATTGTTTTCACGAATAAAACAAAAAAAAACACCCGAAAACCTCTAGTTTCACACAAAACTAAAATAACACTGTCGTGACTGTCTGGTAAAATAGTGTTAATACACTATTTAATACACTAGTTATTATGATATCTTTGTCAGATTTACCATGGTAAAATAATGTAAGTGACATTTTTTTAAATTGTGTTCAATCGCAAAATGCTGTAATGTGCAATACCGTTGGATTTATGGATATTTTGTGATATAAAAACAAAGGTAAAACAATGTACAGTACAATACACCTTTTTTACCATTGGAGAGGCTGCTCCAATAATACGTATTAGAGTAATCCCTAATACGTATTATTTGACAGATGACATCGAACAGTCTCTCCAATTGTAAAAAGGTGTATTGTACTGTACATTGTTTTACCATTGTTTTTATATCACAAAAATATCCAGAAATCCAACAGTATTGCACAGTACAGCATTTTGCGATTGGACACAATTTAAAAAAATGTCACTTACATTATTTTACCATGGTAAATCTGACAAAGATATCATAATACACTGTTTAACCAGGGTTGTAACTAATGAACGGTAAGCTATATTGCTTTCGCAGTTAAAGCTACTGATACAGTTTTGGAAGTTATGCCGATCTATCGTAATAAGTCGAAATTGACATTTTTACGAATACAATTTTGTCATAGTAGAGTACAATTGCTTTGGTATTCACGTCATTAGTTCAAAAGGAGACTCCTTTTCGAAAGACAAAAAAGTCTAGATCCTCTCTTACTACATAATTCCCGAGACATAGGTACATATACATATATAGGTAACATATTAGATAGCGATGGGCATAACCGAATGATTTCAGTAGCCGAATTAAGAGTATTCGTGGTGTAGTATAAGTGATTTTAAAAACCGGATGATCATTTGAATGATTTTACTCATTACAGGTAACGATAACCGATACTTGCTGCCATGATGCACGAAATATGTCGAGTACTGCCGATCATTCGGTGATCCATTGCATTTGAACAGTTAAGAATTCTTAAGTTATTATTAGGTAGGTATATAATTCATTCCAGTTGTTACCGTCTAACGGTTATTTAAAGTATTCGTTCATTTAACAATCTTATTTATACCTTAAACTACAATGTGTCCAGGTGCCAAACAACAGATTTGTTTATTAATGTAATTTGTAATATTTCAAAAAAATTGAAAACAGGCAAAGTGCTACCTGTACATTATGCAAAAGGAAATAATTAAATGTCATGGTGGTACAACAAAAAAACAATATTTGCTCAGGATTCATCCAATCCAGATAAATCGACACCAACCTCCGACTGAGCCTGATAAAGAATAGTATGGAGCTATTACATCTTCAAGTACCAGTGCGGTTACGGAGTTACTAAGAGAAATTGAGTTGACGGTAACCAGACCGAAACCAGAACCCTCTGGAGAAAATTTATGTAAAGAAGGTCAAAATAATAACAAAAAGCACCACCACGTAAGCAACAAAAACTTTTTGGTGGCACAAAAAAATGAGTTATATTTTTAACATGTTTTTACGAAGAATGCTAGCTACATCCGCAGATAAAAAAACAACCGCCTGGAGCCAAGTTCATGTCGTTCGTCATCCAAGTTATGGGTTACTTATATTGCCAGGTTTAATTCGAGTAACTAAACATTCAGGTTATTTTTCATTCGAATAATCATATCACTAATATTAGATATAAGTACAATCAACACATCTGATGTGGGAATTGTTACCACATTGGAACAATATATTTCAACAATCTAATTCATATCCAGGCGGTTTTTATTAATTACAACCACTGATTATTCAAGACAACTAAATCTTCCAGTTTTGGTGTACATTACTTCCAAATACTTGTATTCTGCAAACAGAAAATTATCAGATTTGTTAGGTAAATATGATTATGAGTAATCACTTCCATGTCTAATACCTTTGATTATTTTACCGATTATAGAGATCACAGAAATATAGAACGTACATCATAGACTCATCAAGTAAATATTTATGAAAAACGAAAAACACTCTTAAGATTAGTTAATCTTTGTAATTTGTAACATAATAAGAAATAGTTGACTTTCTTCTATTTATAACTCAACAAATGCTTAGTTATCGTAAAAGGAAAATACTATAAGTAAATCCAAAAATATCGTAGGAAAAAAAACATCCTAAAAGTAGACCGTATGCCGAACAAAAAGCTTTCATGGATTTCGTCAAGCTTTGACTAGATCTGTGGATTTGTTTGGACAAACAGGTGGAATAGAACGAAAGGCAGTGGGAGACCCAAGGTTCGAACTATACAAAAAGTTGAAGGATTAGGCAAATTGTTAAGGCATACCCACAAAGCCTTCGGCGTTTAAGCCAGCAAGTAAAGGTATCCTACGGAATATGCAATACAATCCTGAAATATGACCTGCATCGACACACTTATCGGCTAAGCTCAATCCAAGAATTGTTACCAAACGACCAGCCGCAGAGAATACAATTTTCAGAGTGGTTTATGAGTAATTCTCATACCAACGAAAAAGTCTTTGAAAAATACTTTTTTACTGACGAGACATGGTTTGACTTCTCTTGTTATGTTAATACCCAACAATTGAGAACGAGGAGCTCTAAAATCCACATCTCTTTATAGAGAAGCCAATATATTGTCATAAAGTTGGCGTGCGTGCGGCCATATCGAAATTTAACCGGACCGTTTTTTATATTGGAACTTCAATACGACGCGATACCGCAATGAACATTTAGAACATTTTGTAAATGCATTAGACGAAGAATTTATGCAACAATAACCTTGTCACATCTCCTCCTCCAGCAGGACTTTTGATGACTTACATTTTTCAGAAGACGTTTTCGAAAGAGCTACGGGCTAGAATTATAAATAAACTTCAGGAGTTTAACTTCCCCAGTGCTCACCAAATTGTTCTCATTGTTTTAGATTCTATGAAAAGAAAAATCAGAACATGTTTGGAAGTAGAAATTGTTGTTTTTTTTTCTCATGCATTATGTAATGACAATCATAATGACAGTAATGCAATTTTCAACAATACAAACTTCATAACTTGACTCTGAGAATGTTTTTTTTATCCAACTATACATATTAAGCATAAGAAAGTACATATAATAAAGATTAGGATATACTCGTATGTAAATATTTTTGGTTGAGCTATAAAAGTTTCAAAAAGTCTATATCTACTAGAGTGTCCGTTATTTACCAACTTGTTTTTTTTTCACAGCGCCCCCTAAATTTTTAGTTTATGACTTGAAAAAAAATATCAGATCCATATAAGCCCTTAATATTCATGTTAAACTCTGCCACAAAGACGATACATTTCCCATTTAAATAACGTTGTGTTTCGGCACGTTGTACATTTAATTTTTTTTCTCCTGAGCAAGTTAATATACAGCGATGAGAGACACATATTTTTGTAGGAAAGTGAACGCTCTACAAAAAAGCTCTCTTATTATTTTTCGATAAAAAAATTCTACGTCATTAACTGAACTGAAGGAAAATTCTTCATTGTATAAAATTGTATAAAATCGTATAAAATTTTGTAGAATTTCACAGAAATAAATAGATTATGTAAAAAAAGTAATCGTACTAGAAATGAGTAAAACTAGTACCAGATTCGTGCAATGTAATACATAAATTTATCGGAATCTCTTTTCAATAATTTTTACTTTTTCAATAATACAAAGAAAATCACATATTTTTTTCAAGTAAACAATTCATTTTCATAAAAATAATGATAATTTTGCGGTCAAAGTAAAAAAATCTAAAAAATTACTATAAGTTCAACTTTAACCTTGAATAACTTAAACAAGTAAATTTATCGTCATATTAAAAATTATAAGATAGCTTTTTTATAGAGCGTTCAATTTCCTACAAAAAATATGTCTGTCATCGCTGTATATTAACTTGCTCTGGAGAAAAAAAAAAAAAATATAAAACGTGCCGAAACCCCATGTTATTTAAATGGGAAATGTATCGTCTTTGTGGCAGGGTTTAATATGAATATTAAGGGCTTATATGGGTCTGATAATGTTTTTTAGGTCATAAAATAAAAAGTTAGGGGGCGCTGCGAATAAAAAAAGTTGGTAAATAACGGAAATCCTAATATCTACGTAGTCCGTGTATTATTTGTGCTAATTGCCTTGAATCCGGCTCTGCTCTCAGGAATAAATTACCCACTCAACCTCGTAACTTATTGTTAGTAGTGCAAGTTCTAACCTAGCACATCCCAATTAATATTTTGCATGTCACGTGGACGATCCGTGACAATAGAAGAAACGAGATGAAATTGCTGAACAAAAGACCAAGGTTATGCAACACGGCGGGCTTTATGGCTGGAGGTTCCGGAGGCTTACCGGAAACGCAAAATTTCGCAGGAAGTGACGTCAAACGGCGAGACCGGAGTTTCCGCGAGGACGAGTCCATTTCGTTCTCCGTTCTCGGTGATATTTTTCCCATTATTTGATGGTATTTTTACATAATTAAGCCCTAAATCTACAACGAGACGCTTGGTGGCGAAAAAGCTGGAGCAATGTTTGGACTTTTAAATAAGACGGAGCTTTACAGCGTTGGACTGTAAAGATAAGCCTGTTTTATTTTCAGTCATGTTTTATATACACGCCTATTTCTATTTGTTTCCCTCATATTATATTATTCAACATATCAAACACATTTAAATTGTTTCGAACCAGGCAATAATATAGTTTATTTTTAATACGGGGAAATTATATCACATAAGATTCAGGAAAGAAAATAACGAAGTACCTAACTGCAAACAATATTGTTTTATGGTATTTTCCGTCACCAAAGCAGGGTAGCTTAAATAGGATGCAAAAGATGGAACTATTTCTGTTAGTTTTATTTATCGGTTCGTAGATATAAGTTATGTTTTGAAGTCAGTCATCACTATAGAACAACAGAGAAGATATTGGTTGTTAATCAAGAAAACAAATCGAATTCGACTTTTTAGTTTACATTTTTATTTTTTTTTTCATATGATAAATTAAGAATTAAGTTTATTTTTCATCATTTTCCGATTCCATTCAACCGATAAAAGTTTTCTTGTTTGTTCAAAAAGTTGTTCAAAACACTATTTTGGAATTTTCCAAATAACTCGCAAAAAATACAATCCCAAAAAAGTGGACACCCTGTATCCGATGGAACTACAATAACTATGAAAGGCACATTTTCCAAGCAAGATAATGTTATTAACTTCTTTTGTGTTGGATAGTCCTATATTATACATTTCATCATTGGTTGCAATGCTTTTCGGATACTATATTCTTATAGTTTAAATATATAGTTATTACCCTTTATTATTCTCATCGTGGAGATGATGTAATAAAACATATGTAATAAGAAAATAATAAAATAATAAAAAGTGTTTATTTCTCAACCCAATAATAATACACAAGCAAATAACAGGCTTTCCGTAACATTTAAACAATAAATGTGTTAATGTAGAACAATCCTTATTTCAGCCCTCACAAAAAGCATCCCCTCATTTTCACAGAACGTTTATGACTATAAACTAGAGAAGTTCCGACTTTTCTATCAAATTAATGCACGTAACGTGAAATTTGATAACTTCGTTGCCTCGCCACATCCAGAATAATGGCGAAATTAACTTTAAACAATAGTCTGTGTTGTATGCGTAAAGTTATGAGGCTAATTTAAGTTTAGTTATAGTTGTATCCGGCAGAATAATGTGAGGAAATACGGAGTTGTTACAGAAGTGGATATATGAGTTTTTGTCTGTGAATTCGTGTCAAATTTGTATTTGTTCAAAAGTGGGACTACATTTTTTTCCTTAATTTTTGGTACTTGGAACTTGAATTTTCATTTTCAGAGCAGTACATTTCTGCTTTGGACAAAAAAAAACATAATAGAACATTTCTTGAATTTAATAAAATATTTTATGTGAAGTATATTTATTTCATGAAATTTTCATTAAATATGGAATTTAGTTTCATTAAAATTTTCTGCTTATGGAAAAATAATAACTAATTTTGTTGACTAATATTACTGAAAACCTTTTTTACAATCTTATTACGGAACACTGGATGTACTATAGCATATGTAAACTGAACTTAGTAGCCTGTAAAGAAAAAGAAAATAAACTAAGACCTACCGGTAACCACTGTAACGTCTGCGTCTATCTCACTTATTGAATCTCTTTACATTTGCGGAATAGAATTTTGTTTAATATACATTTTATGCAAAGGATATATTATGTTTTTACAATTTTAACTTTATGAGAAACTTGATGAACCACCCTACATGAATCAAGTATTAAAAGTAACGTTTCTAAAGGCAGCGTGTTCTTCCTCAACTAATTTTAAAAGTTTTGATTAAGCTACAACTTCAAAGATCCCCATGACATAGAGGGTTGCTTAATATTCCCTTAATATCATGTTTATAATGGAATCATAAACATTCAAAGCTAGTCTGAATATAAAAATGTTATTATATCAAACGGAATCGGTAAATAGGCATACAAGATGGCGGTTTACATTAGCATATATATTGAACGGAGCTTTGTAAAGATTTTCCGGGACGGGGGACATTTTCATTTTTCCTGCCATTCCTGAATAATTCGTATGTCTCGAATACTGTTCACACGTACCATACAAGGTATATATAGGGTGTCATGAAAAACGAAATGAATAAAGAAAAAGAAGTCATAAAAATGAGTGATTCTGGTCAAAAAATGATACCTCATATAAAAGTAACACGTGTTTATTTCATTATTTCTATTACTTCTATTTCATTACATATATTTATTATATATCTATATAATATACATCTACATGATAATTTTTTATTTTTACATGTTTCCACTCCCATTCTCACCGTCACTTTTAGAATAATTAAAAACATCTTTTACGGTTTTACTTAACATATTTTTTCTGCAAATACGGAATATGCTGTAAGAATAATAATTGAAATAAAAATGTAGCAGCTGGTGAATTATACAATTAAGTATTAAAATTTCTTATATCTCTCTTGGTTCCTTTGTTCGTTATATCCGAAACAAATGTTTTATTGGCTATTAATGTATTTAACAGATTTTTTAAAATCCATAACTACTACTTGAGTGTCTGTTCTGATAAAATAAATATTTCACAAAACTGTCATTAATCATTAGGAACTAATAATCATCATTTACAAATATATGATGATTAATATCCCTTAAAACGTGTGTTTCAATGATATAAACAACAAAGGAAACAATAAAGCAATTTTTGTGGTTATTTTTAACATATAACAATCTACAGTTTACTATTAATTATGCCATATTCCCGAGTAATTATTTTACACATTTAATGGGTTGTTATATCTCAATAACCTATGGAAAAAAGTATGACTTATGTTGAATCGGTGTAATTAGAACCAGCGGAATTCAATGACCAAAAAATACGGGGTGTTCTATTTAAAAACATATATTAATTAAACGGTTGCTACATATTTGTTTCAACTGTTTTTCAGACGGTATATTCTGAAATTACAGATAAAATAAATTACTCTTAATTAAATAAATTACTTAATAATTATTTGTATAAAGTGAAGTGGAAATTCCCCACGAACTCACCTTGTACATATCTAAATATCGATTTAGTCACAAATGAGTAATTCTATTCTTTATAAACAAGAATATTTTTATTTCTTAATATCATTATCATTTTTATTAAAAATCGATAAAAAATCACTCTAATAAAGTTAACTACTAGAAGTAGTGAAATTTACAAGTTTTCTATAAAACTTTCGCTTTGATTAAAAAAAAGAAATATACAAAATTTCTTGTAAAAATATTATAAGCTTTCAACAAAATTAATACCTTATGTATTAATAAAAATACCAGATCAGTCTGGTAACTTTAAAGGTTTTGTGATCTAATACTTGATGAGTTTTCAAACGAATCTTGTAAAATATAATACGAAAATGTACTTTTCTTGAATTCTTGAGAACAGTTTATAAAATATTTTCATTTTTTTCGCATTTATAAGATAATAAAATTGTTGATACATTTTTTTTTATAAAATGTTCACTCTTTTTTAAAATTTCGCTTACTAAGAAATTATGTTTGTATGTTTTAATAGAAATAAATAAAAATAAACTTATACAATAAGCTAAATATGCTCTAGAAATTGTATTGATTAGATTTTACTAGGTATATTACATTTCGAACACTTTGTAAAGCACAGAACTCAAACTTTTTTAGAAATCGTTAGGTAATAAAAACGTTTTTTGCCTAGGTGATACGTATACACTTTTTACATGACACAGTATATATTTAGGTACACTGGGAGTATTCTGAATTATAGGACGTGAGCTGCGTTATAAATTTTGTATACACATTTTCGCGGATAATGCGTCCGTTATACATCAAAGCTGAATATTTTGTGGAATTAACGAGGGTGATTTATGTACTGAAATGTATTATGCCGGGACGCTTTTGAAAAAAGACGCCCGTGTGTATAGAAACATGGATGACATACGCAGAATGTGTGACAATTTGTAGATATCTCGAATACAAATGTAAAAAAGGATGTTCGTGTCAATCGAAAACCAAGAATAAATATTTTCAACACGACGAACACAAAGGACATTCATAAATCAACATGCCCTTCGTATGTTGTCAACTTTGGGCAACAATTGCTTAAAAACCATACGTAGTCACTTTATAATAATAATTACTTGGTTGGTAAAAATATAGTGAATAAAATGAGATAACAGGCATGGTCTAATCAATGTCAGCAAACTGCAATATAATTCAGTAGGTCACAAGTTTATAGAAGCTGTTTTCTTTTTAAATCTAATGTTCGGCCAGTAGTGAGTCATATTTTTTTAATAGCGTATAGAACTAAGTATTCAAAACAATTTTTTTGTAAATAACATTTTCAAAAAAATAAAAATCAGTAAAAGGTGACAGTACTAATTTCAAAAATAGCATTTATCCGGCCTCGCCTTAAATTTAAAGAAAATGTTATTCAGCGAAATTCTAATTACAAAAACGCTTAAGATAAGAAAATACTAGGAATAAATTATTCACAAATAGGTGATCAACATCAGATATGTTTTTCAGCTATATTTCAAATTTATCTTTCCTTTAAATTCAAGGCAGGAATGGATCAATGCTATTTTCGAAATTAATAAGGTAACTCTTTAATTTTTGAGTTTATTGAAAGATCTATTTGGAAAAAGGTTTTGTTTTGAATAGTTCTACATGTCGTTAAAATATGACTGAACTTAGAGATAACCCTGTACAGAAGGCTCCATAAAAGTCCTTCCCCAGTTGTCATTTCGATTGGTTATGTAGTTATAATCACAAATATTCACTTGCACTAGTAGGCGATGAAAAAAATACTTTTGATGACATGACGCATGTGAATTGACGAAGTTAACTCTTTAACGCGCTGTCAAGAGATATGAACTTAGAGGCTCATATTACTGATAGAACAAATAAAGAAAAAATAACTAAAACCATGTACCTATTCCTATGTTTTCGAGGCCGGTCTTTCGAATGGAATCGTTAAAATTTGCAAAAAAAAATTGATGTAACAATTTTTAACTATTAAAAAATGCGATTTTTTTCAAGATCCTTTTTTTTTAAATCACTATTTCAGCTATATTATCGTCCTGTATACATACACACACAAATAGAAACGTGCATTCGAGACGTGAACTTGAATCGCAATGAGAACAATTTAATTTTCTCATATTTGAGGTTAGAATAACTAGATATGGCAAAAGTCAAAGGGCGATATTTCTCGTTTTTTACCAGTTGCGGGATCGTTGACGCAAAAGAAGAATTTTGAAAAATTATTAGGGCTGTAAGGGTTTTTGGGGTCGCTGATCACGATCCTGACGTCAGAATTTCAAAATTCAAGATGACGGATCCAATATGGCCACCATCCCGAATCAAATTCCAAATTTTTCGATTATTTTGCCTCAAACTTTGTAAAATAGGGGTTTTCAGGGTCGCTAATCATGATCCTGATGTCAGAATTTCAAAATTCATTCATGGCGACCATTTTGAAGCAAATTTCGAAATCCTGAATTTTGAAATTCTGACATCGGGATCGTGATTAGCGACACCGAAAACCCCTAAAGCATTAATAATTTTTCAAAATGTTTCTTTTTGCGTCAATGATCTGCAACTGGTAAAAAAAGAGAAATCTCACACTTTGAATTTTGCCATATCTAGTTATTCTAACCACAAAAATGAGACAATTAAATTGTTCTTATTGCGTTTCCTTCAAGTACACGTCTTGAGTGCACGTTTCTATTTGTTTTTGAGTGGTATAAAGGACGATAACATAGTTGAAATTGCGATTAAAAAAAAGGATCTTGAAAAAACCGCATGTTTTAATAATTTTTGTTAAAAATTGAAGGTTACATCAATGTTTTGCAAATTTTAATCCATTCCAATCGAAAGAATAGGAAACATAGGAAAACCTCGAAAACATAGGAAAACATGGTTTTAGTTAATTTTTCTATCAGTAATATGAGCCTCTAAGTTGATATCACTTGACAGTGCACTTGGGCGTTAAAGGGTTAATGCAGCCGTGTACTGTTATTGACTGTCTCAAATCAAGTTCAGAGTTTTACCCACAGCAGACACGCATGTAACCGTTTTTTTCCTTTTCAAATATGACTTGCTCTACGAATTTTTCACCAGACGCAATATTTTTATCAAAAGTGTTGGTTATAGTATCATCGACGTAAACAAAATCAACCCGTGTAGAAATTCTATGGACTAAAATGGTAACCTAATCATGAAATGTTATGGTGAACGTAAACATAAAATATCACACAGTGCATTAATTCAGACGCTATTTTTTCGATTTATGTATATTGAGAGTCTAAATAAACAAGATAAAATTTAGCGACGGCTCCTCCATACTACAAATATTCGTATACTCTGTGCAGGAATCAGAAGTAGCAAAGATGTAGCGAATGGGGATCATAGATATCTCAGTGCCATTTGTCCACAACTCTCAGAAGGCTAAACGAGACTAAAAAAGAAGATACGAAAAGCCTAACAATCGAACTGAAGCGCCTTTGAACACTAGAGAAGGTAAAGACATAACACCTTCGTGATATCGACAGAGGGAATGATGACGACCAGATTCGCCAAGAACATTACGACATTGGGACTGCCGCATGACATCATTAGAGGTTATTATAAAGGTTTTGGGACAGGATGAATTTCCGTTCCTTCCTTAACATATTTCCTTCTGGAGATGTGGTTATGTAACCCATCACTGTTTACCGCAGGAATAGACGAAGGTTTCCCAGTATCTATGCTTAAAAGTGTGACTATAAGACAGCAACGTGATGATAATAATAATAATAAACGTCTTTGTTAAATGTTGGTGTAATTTGCGGATATTGTATACGATACAATAATTCTTTTTCAATTTTCTTTAAATCAAGCGTCTACAGTAGAATTCCTTTTATGAGGGCAAGTCAAATATAAACCGGAATTTCCTTTTCAAGGCCAGACGGCGTATCGGAGGAGGCCGCCGCTTTTTCGCGAATTCTGTTTGGATAGCTAGACACCTCCTGACATGTGACCTCTTCTTTTTTGCATTCAGTTAATCGTAGAACAATGAGTAATCAGGTACGTTCCTTCTTCTGTTGCCCAATGCATTATTATAAAATTTCTGTCTATTGAAGGTCTGCGCCCTTTTGAAATTTTGACGCGTCTTCAGGCCCAATTCGGGGATGAAACCCTTTCTAAAACGTAAAAAACGTGTTTGAGTGGCATAAACGTTTTTCAGCGGGACGAGAAATGGTGGAAAATTAACCACATGATCGTCGTCCTAGAACCTCCATCACGGAAGAGAACATCTGTGCAATATGTCAGCTTTTGGTGGGTGATCGTCGCGTCGCCTTACACTTAAAGAAATCGCTGAATAAATGGGAATCAGTCATGGGAGTATTAATTCAATAATCCATGACACACTTGATTTCAGGAAGGTCTCACCTCAATGGGTTCCTTGATTTCACACCCCCAATCAAAAAAGTGTGTGTTTTGAGGTTTGTCAGACGCTTTTGGCTCGTTATGAAGATAAATGAGAATTGTTACTTAATTGCACAGTCACTTATGATGAAAAATGGGTTCACCACGATACACCAGAATCCAAACAAGCGAGTATGGAGTGGCGGCAAAAAGGCGAAAGAGCATCAGTGAAGGCGAAAACAAGGTTGTCTGCAGGAAAAGTTCTTTCGACTGCTTTTTGGAATGTGGAAGGTATTCTTTTCGTTGACTTCCTCAATGAATGCCAAAAAATCAATGCAGAATATTATTGTCAACTTTTGGATAGGACAAAAGCTGTCTATCGCACCAAAAGGCGTCGCTCTCCCATCAGGAACGTCGTTATTCTCCATGACAACGCCAGGCCACACACTGCAGCAATAACTCAGGCCAAGCTGGAGAAACTGCAGTGGAAGCAGCTTGAACATCCTCCTTACAGTCCAGACTTATCGCCGTGCGATTACCATTTGTTTGGATCGCTAGAAGAGCTTTGGGATTCGAGAGATTGGAAAATGATGAAGTTGAACAGTTCGTGCAACAACTGGCTGATCATTTTCTATGATGACGGAATCAAAAAGTTGCCGGTGGAAAAAAATATGTTTCGGTTGAAGGAGATCATAGAAAAAAATAATATGTCAGTTTTTAAATTATATCTCTTAATGAAAATTTATTTTGGAAAATTCCGGTTTATATTTGACTTGCCCTCGTAAATAAAGATCAAGATGGTAAGACGTACGAGAGCTGCCCAGATTTACAATAATCGTAACGTTCACAAATAACAAATAATCGAATTTCTTTTTGATTATCTAATTCATAAATTAACGTCCTTTGTTTTCCTATCATTCATTCCATTTGACGTGGGAATTTCGTGACACCGCACGTTACCGATGTCATCACAAACTTTCCGTTACACCCTAATCTATATCCGTCACCCGGCCAGATCCGTCGTCCTTTTTTCACCTGAAGGGCCTGAAGACGCGAAAAGACGGCGACTGAAAGTGGCAGAATCCATCAGCGACACGAGTCACCGACGATTCCCCGGCCAGGAGATCTCCCGCAGCCAAAGAAACGCATAATGAGAATCGGAACTAGCGGGTTCGGGTGATTAAAACTGACGGAAAAAATAACGGAGGCGACATCGGAAACGCGCGTTTCCAGCTCCTTTTTTTTGTCGTCCGCCTCCCCGTCCTCGCATGTGTCACTCACCCCGCCGGTAATCTCCGAGAGCAGATGTCGGGAAACAGTAGCGTATGCAGTTAAACTTTTATAGCTCCAATAAAGGTATCATGTGTTTCCTCTTTCGATTGTTCGACGTTTACGCGATCAAATTATCGCACTTGTGTGTACGAAAAACGGTCAATTTACGATTATTCGTAATTAATGAAGGATTTTTGAGAAAATTATTTTGATGGATTTCCTAATAGCTTACATACATTGTTAAATATTCTACTACTACTATACTAAATGTTGAATAAAAATTCATTATATTCACACTTGAACACATTTCCACTTAACACTGAAATACTTTTTAGCACTAAATGAGCGCGTTTCGCAAACCATATTGGCATCATCAGGAGATGGTGAACGCTCAGTAGTAATCAGTCAAAAATTAGTTTTAATCTCCTCTTCATGATGCCAACATGCTTGACGAAACGCGGATAAGTGTTCAAGTACGATTTTTTGTTTCTAAGCTGAAGGTGCCAATGCTCCTCCAGAAAAGTTATCCTACTACAGGTAATTTTTATATTTCAAATGTATATTTCTTCCTTTGTATATTTTTGTGTATTGTATACCTTTTGTATATGTGTATTTTTGTGTGTGTGTACTTTGTATACCTTTTATACCGTTTTTTCATTTTTGGATTCTCCTTTAATTTTCAAACAATTTTTGTGAACCGCGTCCTATACTTTATCTTATTTTAACAATTTGTAAGGTAATTACAGAAACATTTTTGTAGTAATATTTATTTATGACCGGAAAATAAAAAAATAATGGCAATACGAAATATATCATTAAGGTGTTATAAAATATATTTATTATGTTGTTTATAGGGTAAAGTCGGGATAGTTGGTAAACAAAATTTTACATGATATAATAATAACATTGATTTAAAATAACTAATTTATATATTTTTTTCCTAAATCTAAACAATAAACTCTAAGCATTTATTTATCAAATTCACCAACTCTTCCATAGGTATGTGCGGGAGTTGGCTAACAAAGGCGGGAGAGATGGTGAAAAGAAAAATGGTCTTATTTGGAAAATTATTTTTATTAAATATAAAACAACATGTATTTCTTTCTTGCTATCTTACCACCAAAATTACACATATTTAAATACATTTCTACAGTTTTGGTAGTAGAGTAATACCGCATCTTACACAGGTTGTATCATCTTCGGACTTTTGTACACTTGCAATTAGTTCAGGATCAACAAATTTAAGTCAAGCCAATTTTTACCAACAAGTTCATTCGTGTTATTAAAATTGTGTTTCACCTATAACTTTTCGGCCTACCTAAAAATCATGGAACGAACTTCCTTTCTTGTTGGTGTAAAACCAAGTCTTGATAATTCCTGTATATGGGGCATTTCACGCCAACTAAGTGGTCAAAAAAAAATTCTGTGTTAAACAATCACAATCTATAGTCCTAGCTAAAAAACTAACTTCCCTAAGATTTTAGATTTTTTGAGCCACCAGGAGAGAGATGGTGAGGGTGAGAAAATACAAATTTTCGTTTCGACTAAGATTTCAATCTTTCTCAATAAAAAAATGAAAAAAATTGAAAAGAAAGTCGAAATGGTTTTCGATGTTTTTTTTTTGGGTGGAATACGATATGTTCAAAATTATTGGGGGTAGTTTTCACCCTTATTTTGAGGATTGAAAGTTTAAAATCGAAATTTCGAAAAGTATGACTATTTTTTTTTGAAATTTTTTTTTTTTTTTTTTTTTTTTTTTTTTTTTTTTTTTTTTTTTTTGTTGGGGGGGGGCCCCCCCGCTTTTTTTTTTTTTTTTTTTTTTTTTTTTTTTTTTTTTTTTTTTTTATTCCTTACTCTTTGTCGACCGAACTGGCCCAAAAAACGGCCCAAAGGTGAAAAAACGTGGGTTTAGCGGATTTTCTCATCCTGTGAGATAGTAAATGGCAAGTGAATAATATATTCCAAGGTTTTTGGGGTCGCTGATTACGAATCTAACGTAGAAGATTTCCCGTAGAATACGATGGTAATTTTTGAATTTCAAAATTTAGCCATCTTTTAACAGTTGACTACCATACTGGATCGGCCATTTTGTTTTTTGAAAATCTGACGTTAGATTCATAATCAGAGACCCCAAAAACCTGGGAATATATTATTCACTTGCCATTTACTATCTCACAGGATGAGAAAATACGCTAAAACCACGTTTTAGGCCGTTTTTGGGCCAGTTCCTGGTCGACGCCCATTATGAATTAAAAATTAATCGAAAGTACAAAAAAATAAAGAAGTTAAAGTAAAATGAAAAAAAAATCGTGTCATACTTTTTGAAATCTCGATTTTAAATTTTCAATCCTCAAAATAAGGGTGAAAACTACCCCCAATAATTTTGAAAATACTTTTATCGTATTCTACGCAAAAAAACACATCGAAAACCATTGCAACCTTCTTTTTAATTTTTTTTCATTTTCTTACCGAGAAAGATTGAAATTTTAGAGTCGAAACGAAAATTTGTATTTTCTCACCCTCACCATCCTTCTCCTTGTGGCTCAAAAAAATCTAAAATTTTAGGGAAGTTAGTTTTTTTAGCAAGTACTATCGATTGTAATATGTTTTAAATAGAATTTTTTTTTGACCTCACGGCGTGAAATGCCCCATATACAACCCAATTTTTTTTCATTGTCCTTTTTCTCATTCTATTTTTAGTTTATAGAACGTCAGTATTATAATCTGTAATAAAACTAATATTTTTCTGCTATATCTATTTTGTTCTTTAGTTCCTTTATTTTGTTCACCATATGTCCCAATGACGGGGGAGAGATGGCGAATCCAAAAACTTGCGACCACTTGCTTTTGAAATGAATTAAGTGAGTTTATAAATATAGTAAGACCCTAGGCTACCAGGTAACATTAAAACATTAGCAAAATATTAAATTTAGGTAACACTACGTCAACTGTAAGTTACGGGATAATATTTTTTTCAAGGCGTGGTCACAAATGTTTGTTAATTACTTACCTACTTTGTTTTAAAACAATACAATGCATGAAAGCACATGACACACGTTTAGTAGACTTTTAGTAGAACTGCCATATACTGCTCAATAGCAAAACTATTTGAATTCATCATCTAACCCGGCTGACCATCTATCCCGACTTTACCCTACCTGTATATGCCGAAAAAACATTTTTCGCCAGTATATATTTTATAAATAGTTATAAATAACCCCATTAGAACAGGCCACCTCACAGGCCTCCTATTACCAGTCCAGTTTCTTGTAAATCCCTCTCTTACTTTTTTGCCGCCACATGTATAGGAGCTTATTTATAGGAATTTCCTCAATAAAATCAGGAATACTATCTGAATTGGTATCTGAAATCTAAAATAGTTGAAACTATAAATATCCCCCACCAGTCCTTCACCCTTCCAATAGTATGATTAAAATAAAATATTAAATTAACCATACTTGACAGTAAATAACCAAATAGTATGCATAATGCGTTAACCTAACCTACCTCTTAACTCATAACATAACTGGTAATACAGTTTCTAAATGAGATATTTGCAAGGAACTGTGGGTATCGGTAATTGGGAACTTGTTAGATGGCCTCCACAGTCACCATAATGTATCTGCATCTATCACTACTACTTTTTTTACGATTTTTTCCAGGGTATAATCACTTCAGATTATTTCCCTAGTACGGTTCCAATATTTCTTAATGCAAATTAGTCTTATGTCCACCTAAATTTATTTTATTAAAAAAAATATTTTTTGTATAAACGGGTTTTTAAATAGCTGCCTTACAAGCTGTGATGCACTTTTAAACGTTTTATTTTTAGTCAACATTTACACAAGAAAATTGTTTTAGAAAATTTTTAGATGTAAATAGTGTTTTTTTTTTTTAATAAAACATCATTTCCAATTACGGAAATTACAACTGAGGTCTGTTTTAAAAACAGTCAGATTTTTATATAATGTCTAACAAGCAATAATGTTTTATTTACAGAACAATTTATTTCCGTCTATCCTCAAGAGGAAAATTATGCGTTCCCCAAACGTAAACCTACAGAAACAAATGATACGACTAAACCCGAACTTTAAAAGTAGACTTCCACACTTTCTTAAGTTAAAGCACTTGATCATGTCGGTGCGTGGAGTTCGTCAAAAAAGTCATCTACAGATGTACTTAGTGCTTTTGGATTTATGGAGACAATATAGCTAGGCATTTGCTGTTTCAGAAATATCGTTTCCAATAAAAAAGAAATTACTTTTACAAAAAAAATATATACGAGTAGTTCCATTACTTTTCGAACATTTTCTCGGGAGGGGTCAATCGATTTTGCTTGGGATTCTTGAAGTATTTTATGTAGTATCCCCACATACCAAATTTCAGTCCTCGAGCCTCTTAAATTTCAGTCCTCGAGAACGAGCCACTTAAAGGTCCAAAAATCACCATTTTTAACCTACTTTTAAAAATGCAGTTCTCCAATGCTTCAAGCCCGAATCGACGGATTCGTGTCAGGTCTTGTTTAGTACATTCACTAGTATGTAGAAAAAAATATCTTAGACCATTTGACCTTGTTTTATAACACAGTTAAAAACAATGAAAATTTCCCCAAAATGACCATTTGCAAATGGCTGCCAAAAATTCAATTTTCAGCCGATCTTCTTTTGTATGGCTTCTTTTTTTCGTCAATGTTCAAGCTAAGAAATGCGGCGCTCGCAGCGCCGCTAACACCCTAGCGGATTTCGACGTTATTTGTGCCGTTCTCTCGGTACCTATTTTACGCGAGCTCGGTCTCCTTGTTCTAGTCTTCTTGCCGATAACCATGAGTAACATAGACTTGCAACTTATGGGTAAAGTAGATGCTTTTTAATGAGTTTTATTAACTATACTGACCGATAGATCGCGATAGTAGTGAATTATGGCGTTTCAATCATTTTTCAACGTTTGATGAATGTCTGTTTTTATAGTTGGTAACTGTAAATAAGCCAAGTTCATCAGAACTAGTAAAAAATAAACTATTTTCTTCCATTTATTTTCATTTTACGACAAAATAAATACTTATAATAAGGAAATAAATAAAATTAATAATTGCCATATTGATTTTTAAATCGATTTTTACGAAAAACGTAAATAATTATATAAATATAAACAAGATTGAAATAACTTTAAAAAGAGAAATGACTTTAAATAAACAGTTATCTTAAATATACGTATCACAAATTTGAAAATGTACTCAGGATTTTTTTAGGTTATCTACATTATAAGGACGTAATTTCAAAAATATTTCTCTCAAAATAGAGCAAATTGAACAATAAAAATCGTATTATCCGCTTCATAATAAAATTAAAAAAACAGTATTTTTTTAATTTTGCCAATATTTAGAAGGCTGTAGAAAATCACAGAAGTTCGGGCCAAGAAAATCCCTGTGAGAGGTTGTTCTAGGTATCAAGCACTCTACCCAGTTAACTTTTTGTGAGATTTGGAGTTGATAGAAATGAGTACTGGAAGGTTAAAGTTAGCGATTTTTCAAAATCTGCTAACTTTGACGCGAAATATTAGCGATCCCTGCACGCAAATAAAGTTTTTGAGTCCCTTGCTTGAAGGGCATACATTGACGAAAAAAAGGAGCCCTAACAAAAGAAGATCGGTTGAAAATTTAATTTTTGGCAGCCATTTGAAAATGGTCACTTTACGAAAATTTTCATTGTTTTGAACTGTCTTATAAAACAAGGTCAAAATGGTCTAGAGGTCTAAGTTATTTTTTCTACATACTAGTGAATGTACTAAACAAGACCTGACACGAATCATTCGATTCGGGCTTGAAGCATTGGAGAACTGCATTTTTAAAAGTAGGTTAAAAATTGTGATTTTTGAACCTTTTAAACGGCTCGTTCTCCTGACCTATGACAGTTAGAGGGCTGAAATTTGGTATGTGGGGATACTATATCAAATATTTCAAGAATCCCAACTTTCAGCAAAATTGATTGACTCCTCCCGAGAAAATGTTCGAAAAGTATTGGAACTACTCATACATACATATATTTGACGCCTCTTGTTTCTATTTTCATCAGATCATATATTCTATATCCACAACCTCAAATATTGTCATTACAAATTTATGTATCTACGTAATAGTAAGAGAATCCGGATAATAGAAATACAATATATGCAAAATAATACAGGAAATAGAAATTGTTGCAATAATTTTTTGAATATATCTGAAATATGAAGATGGTGTCTGGTTAGTCCCGAAACATGCTCCATGTATTGAAATTTGACACGAATTCTAAGGTAATCACTCAAAATTGGAATAAAAAAGTGTATATTTTATTCCTTACATGAATCAAGATGCTGTGTGATTGTTTGAAATAGAAGAAGGTACTTAATTATTATATTTTACTTTAAAACGTTTTCAAATATTTTTTACTCTACTGCACTGGATCTGGTGGTTTGTTTATTTTTTAAACGGTAATTTATTATCACCCGAAAAAGTTTAGTGCAGTTTTTGAGAAAGACAAATAGCCCACTCTTGCTAATTCCGTGTCTATAACCCGGAATCTCTATTGATTTTCCTCGGATTTTGTGGAGATATTATCAGGACGGCTCGCCAAACTCGTATTAAATGGAAGTGGCCTGGTCATTAATCAAGATGATCGTTATACCATTAAAAACAAAAAAGATGAAAATATTGTCGCATTAAATGTTTCCTTTTATTTCGTTTGCGGCCTTCTTTTCAGTATAAAATAGTGAATATACCGAGTGTTTCGGAACATGATGCAGAAGGGTACAATGAATAACTTTCAAAGGTAAAAAAATTCGGGTTTTCACTGTTGCAAATGATATTTACCATCTTGTTTGTCTTTAAACCAACTAGACCTGAGAAATAAATAAAAACGTTGGATGAGATACTCTGTATATTTTTGTATAATTTCAAATTGCAAGTCGTTCTGTGTAAGAAGTCATCAAAGTAATAACTCTGTCCCAAATTTTCTTCAAAATATCAGTTTTTATTTTTGAATAAAAAAGAAAAACGTCAAAGAATTTTTATCAGAAAGCAGTTTTATCATAAAACTGTTAACAACCCATTTTAATTAAAACTATAAAATTATGACCAATTTTTAATTTTAAATTCGTTTAACTCATTTTTTTTTTCAAATAGGAATACCATGAATATATTATATTTTTATGTTCTTTGAACATGTCTCTTTTCAGTGATATCAAACTTGTTACGGCATTTATTTTAAGTAAAGGACAATTTTATAGCTCAAATGAGGCCCAATGAAATGAAGGCAATAAGCAAGCCAATACATTGATTTTGATATCTTTATTTGTAATAAATGGCTCTTGTGAGTTTTTCTCGTGTGGTTATTTCGTAGATAACACTTACCAACATGCTGAAATTGGTAGACACTGGATAGCTCGACTGGAAGTACTGTACTTATTCGGGTACCTATAGATGCTGTAGTAGTAGTAGTTTTTACAAAATGAAGAAATATTTTAAGGCTTTTTTAAGAAACAAGAATAATGAGTTTAAATGATTTATGATCTTATGATGATATGCTGGCCATAGCCCTATAATGAACTTGATGAAAAATATATTAACAAATTTATAAATGATGGTTTTCAGTATTTCTTCAACAGTTTATTTTTTGGAAAGTGAACTGTTATATGTTATCATAATGTATGATATTGTTTTTATAAAGTATTGGAACATATGATTTCAAAAGTAATGTTGTGTTGGTATAGTTTATGAAACAAGTACAGTTTGATACGAGGTGTGTAAATTAAGTAATGACCCCGACTTTTTTTTTTTTTATTCAAATAGAATTACAAATCAGTATTGTCTGTTTCAAACCAACTTCCTTGGGAAGCCATACAGCGCTGGATACGGTTCTTCTATTCCTCATAGCAGTGCTGGAACTCATATACTGGAATAGCCTTCAGCTGGTCGGTTACAGCCGTTTGAATGTTTTCTATGGTCCCAAAATGACGTCCCTTCAGGTGACTTTTCAATTTCGGGAAGAGAAAAAGTCACAAGGACTCAAGTCAGGCGAATAAAGAGGCTGAGGAGCCACAGGAATGTTATTGCTGGCTAAGAACTCGTTTACTGAAATGACTGTGTGACAAGGCGCATTATCGTGATACAATATTCAGTTGTCCTTGATGTTTGGTCTCACACGCATGACAATTTTTCAAGAACCTGTCTCTAAAAGTGTTGATTTACTGTTTGGTCTGGAGACACAAACTCTTTTGTGGACAATTCTCTGGCTATCAAAAAAGCAAATCAGCACGCATTTTCAGTCAACTCCAAAAAGTAAAGACATGTCTTTTTATTCCTGCGAAAGGTTTTTTGGAATCATTTTTGCGCAGATTTTTCTCATACCCAATTCGTTAGTCAAAATCTGATGAACAGTGGTTTGGTTCAAATTTAGCTCTTCCCCGATCATTCTTGTTGTCAATCGACGATCTGAGCGCACAAGATCCCGTATTCGATTGACATTTTCATCGTTTCTTGAAGATGAAGGCTTTCCGCTGTGTGTTTCATCTTCAATCGACTCTCTTCCTTCTGAGAATGCCTTAAGTCACCGAAAAACCTGAGCTCTTGAAAAAACACCGTCTCCGTAGGCGCGTTGAAGTTTGTAAAAGTATCCTTTGCGCTGTGTCGCAGTCTGAAGCAAAATCTGATAGCACGCCGTTGCTCAAAATTAATATCACTCATTTTTAAAACGCACTACAAAAAACAGTTTACGAAAACAGTCACAAAGAATAAACAAATGACTCTAGCAAGTTCAAACTTGTACTGAAAGTGCATTGCATGTTAACCTACCGCCCTTCCATATCCCTTCTCCGCAGTGTTGCTAGATCGGACGCTACGTTACGTCTCATTATTTAATTTACGCATCTCGTAGATTAAAAAAAAATAAAGAAATGGAGGAAATACTTCCTTTGACAGTATTGAAACTCGCTTTAACGTTTACTATTATTTTTCTTTGTGTGTGTGTGATAAGTCTAAATTTAAAATCTCACTCGTAAGAGCAACCATAGCAGTTAAGGCACCTACTTATTTTCCATTAGGTCAGACACATAACTCTGTTTAAGTCCTAACCGTGGCTTATAAATCCAGGGATTAGGACGGTTAAATGGAATACAAGAGAGAAGCGTTAATTTAAGCGTGATTTTAACCAAATGCTAAGAGACGATATGACTCAGTGGCAGGATACGAGACGAATAAAATTTGTCATTGGATTAGGAAAACGAAATTTGGCGCCTATCGTCGCGCGTTGAGCAGCGATTTGGGATATATAGGGTGGAAGGAGCTGTGAGGGGAGTTCTTTAAGCGGATTTAGTTCAGTGCTAATGTACTCATCGATTACTAGTATAGGATCCGATTTGTGGTTTCAGTGGTAACCGGATATACAGGATGTCTACGAAAATCAGGTACACTCAATAACTTTTGAACGAAAAGAGATACGCGCTTTGGCACTATTACAAACGGTGCGCAATTATTTTGACGTATTTCACGTTTTTTCATAGTCAACTATATCTGAGAAACATAAGAAATGGGACACCTTATATGATTTCGTTTATGTTCAATTTACAAGTCGAGTAAAAAAGGAATCAATGTAATTTATTTTTTGTTAGAAATTTTCTTAAAATACCAGTTTTCATTGTTAAATCTAGAGTACTGTGGATGAGGTAAAAACATCAAAGCTTTATATTTTTGTCATAATAATATTAAAAATAGCATTTCATTACTTTGGTACTCTGTTTAAGTCCTAATATTGTCTACTAGCTATGACATACTCAAACAAATTGTAGATATTCTTTTCACTTACGGAGAGAATTAGAATTATATATGAGATTACAATTATAATTATATGATTTGGCCGTTCATATTATCGTCTGTTCGGATTAACATGTGTTTGGATTAAATAGTTGCACTGTATTTTGTGTTATTTGGGTAAGTTATCATGTCCAGTTATTTTTTATTTCTCTGAACGCAGCTCGGTTTAAATAAACGGGACTTGTTCCCTCTCACATAAATCTCAACATGTGGCTCTGTTTGTAAAATATGGCCATGCTTGATCTAGTTGGTCTGTGGAGTATTGTATATGGTTTAGCGTTGAAACTTTAAAACGTTGAAACGTTATATATCTAGATCAAAACTGGTACAAAATATTTTGTTTTTAACAGACTACTATTGTTAACCCATAATGGGTGACCAGATATAATAATAATAATAGTAATATATAAGTCAGCATATAGCAGGCAGGCACAACCAACTTGCGAAGATGATCCAACAAGAATTAGCACTCAAGTATGGCCTGTTAGCGACGGCTCCGCCATACTACAAATATACACCGGAAGCTGTACTATAATCGGAAGTTGCAGGGATAGGCTAATCAACACCGACCGAACAGTGGACTTCAATCGACCAGATATTGTGCTGATCAACAAGAAACAACGAAAAGGGATCATGACAATTTATTAATCGAGCTGAAGCGCCTATGGAAATTGGAAAAGGTGGGGATATACGCCCTAGTAATATCGGCAGAGGGAGTTATGAGGACCAGATTCAACAAGAACATCGCGGCATTAGGACTGTCTTATAATATAATTAGAAATGGCCAGAAGGCAGTTGTATTATAAACATGTCACGTTGTTAGGAAGGTTTTGGGACAGGATGAATTTCCTCCCCTCGCCTGAGCCTAATTTCTGCTGGAGGCGGGGATGAGATATCAAGTCATCACTGTCAGCATTAGGAATAGGTGAATATTCCCTAGCGTTTACGCTGAGAAGTGTGGTTATAAAGTCTGCGAAATAATAACACACCCTATAATTACTCCGAAGAATAACCCCAGAGGTTCTCTCAGAGATCGGTGCGGGGAAGGGATTACTATCATTATTATTTGCCATGGCGCCTTGGGAGCGACTTAAGATTATTTCGGTAACGCATTTGCTTTACAGTCTTGAGGAAACCGAGAAAACTCTAAAAGAGAGAAATAAATATGCAGACAAATTTTTTTATTGTTTTTTATAAGACTCACTGTCAAATATGTAAGGAAGAGTAAAACAAAACCGGTAAATAAAAATGTCATATCCATAGACATAAATAAATAATTTAAAACAAATTTGACTGGCTGTCAAAGTATATCTATAATTTTCCTTCCAAATCCTACTTTTATAGGTTGTACCTGTTTTTCTGTTTATGTATAGGTTTCGAAAGGGAAGTTTTATGTATAGGTTTCGAAAGGGAAGTTTTCTGTTAGGTGAAGGTTGTAGATGCTACAATAAGGTGAAGTATAAAAAATATAAATATAGAAATAACTAAGCCTGCTCCTGTTAATTTCTTCATCATCTGGGAATTACAGCACCTCTACGAGAAAAGGAAAATACGGGTACATCGTGTCGACAAATCGCGGACCCTGAACAGAACCACATTAAGGAAAAATAGGTAGCAGTGATACTTGGAGGAATATAAAATTCTTGTATTTTCGTAAGAAAACGTGGGACCCGTATCATATTTTTGGGGAGGGATTGTTACACCCAAGTAAATAGCTATAATTAATAGCATTAAGACTTCAAATGGAACTTGCAACAGAAAATTCGATAAACGGCTTACTCAGCAGAAAATTTTGATAACAGCTGGGAAAATATTTGTGAATTTAATTTTAGTGAAGTATAATTAGATCTTAAATCTACTATAAAATATCAAAAACGAAATGCTGGTATGGAATAACAATTGGAATTCCCATAACTTTAACAAATCTCGAGATTTCGAAAAATAAATGAGAATAAAAAGATTGGTGATTAGGAAAAAAATATATCGGAAATATTTTGCAAGCTGTTTTCAAGTTTTTTTTGGTGAGGCAGACACTTTTTAAAAGTTTCGTTTAAGGTTTTTTTTTTGCTATTATATATTTTAGCTATTAGATATTATAGCTATTTTTGCTATTATGTTTATGTTTATTACTCCCCAAAAAAATGAGGTGGGTGCCATGTTTCCTTACGAAAATACGAGAATTTTTAATTTCACCAGCTGTCACTGCTACCTACATCCCTTTAATACGCTTCTGTTAGGTTAATCCGCCAGTTTATCGACTTTATAATTGCCCAGATCCACAGATTTTCATAACATTGTGTCTTTGTCTCTATAAAGACTCACCTAGTTGTTGAACTAAGAGAATTTGGTAAGGCCGAAATAGAGTTGATGCCTTTTGCAGCGGTGTAGAGTTTCAGAATTAATTTTAAATGTTTTGACTAACGTAATGAAAACAGGGGATGCTCTATATTGTGTTATTTTGGGACACAGAGAGAAGCTCCTGATTTGGTTTATCATGGGTTTGTTAGTGAAATAAACAGTTTGTTAAGGAAGGATTTTAAGAACATATAGAGAAGAAGAATGTAATTGATATATTCTTTTCTTGCAAATAATAGATAGTTAGATGTGCATATTTTTACATATATATTTTATTATGTACAAATCTGAGGGCTGTTAAACGCAGTTTTATTATTTTTTTCAGGTATTTTCAGGTGATGACAAGAGTATATAGAAATTAGGCCTTTCATATTCAGTCAGCACATGTCTATAGGTATGGCTGATCTCTCGAATTGAATATTGGCTTATATAACTTACTCAGCAAGTAGAATGTGGAGTAAGATAATCAGTTCAATGTAAATCAGTGGTAAATTTAAGAATTGATAAGATAAAAATTTACATAATATGTAAAATATTTATTTACACGAAAACCAGGAAAGCAAGCCTTTCAAGCGAGACTTTCTGCTTTCTTCACGTTTCGTGTATATTACTTTTTATGAAATCATTTAATTTAATTATAAAGTAATTTCAAAATACACTCATCGTCACTAAATTCGAAAAAAAAAACACGTAGTTTTGTTTTTGTACAAGCACAGTGAAGATTAAAACAGAGTCGTAAACAAAATATTTTTTTATAAGTATGTGTGTCTGAAGTAGATGTAAATCTGAAGATGACGTGTCAGTTTCACCTAACGTGAGTGAGATTTTATGCCAAACAAATTGACAGAATGACATGAAAATGCCACGGTATTAGAAGATTGGTATATTTACAAAAAAGTGGAAGGATTACTACTATATATTAGGATCTATATTGTTGTTATTAGGCATTAAACGACAGGATATTAAAATGTTAATAGCATATTCAAACAGGAAGTCTGTAGGATACTGATCAAGACTTTTAAGATGAAAGTGAGTAAAATGTACCCTGTGTATTTATTATCTTTTGGAGGTTATGAAAATAACCTTTCATAGAAAATAGATTGGCTTGAGCTTGTCGCTGCGATGAACTTGTAAAAATGTTGATAGATGACATCGACGATAAAGAAGAAAGGAGATATTTAACTGACTCTGGATTCCAAAACACATAAACCAAGTTGATTTGTCGTCGTTAATGGTAATGGATATGAAAATATTTCTCTATATATAAGAAATATCTGGTATTGCAACCTCCTCGAATTACACATCTTCGTCTATTTTGTAGACTATAAAGAAGTAAAGTGTATATAACCATATAAGGTTCCATCGGAAAAAAGGACATTTCTCCATTGTGGCAAAAGCCAATTTCTCCGCTCCTGGCCCCATTGCAATCGTGCAGCTTTATGTTGAAGTGAAAGCCTAGGCACTCTCAAAGGTCTCCTGGCTCTTAAATTGACAGAATGTAATCGCCTTCGTATTGTGCTTATCGAAATTCGTCTGCGGTACGTACGTAAAAAATGACTTCGGAGAGCTGGTACCGTTATTCTCCTATTCCTCCGGACATAACCAGTCACATAACGATCTTCTCTGTGTCGTTATTCTAGGACGACCAGTTCCTCGCCTTCGGTCAATATCTCCAGTTTCTTGAAACAAAGTTATTATGCGTCTCACTGAGGTCCTGGGGATGTTAAGACGGTCCGAAATTTGGTGGTTTGACAAACCTTCTTGGTGCAAAGCCACTATTCTTCCTCTATTAAACTGAGAAATCAGATTTCCCAGAATTATGCACAAAATTTGTTTAAATGTATTCTTTCGATTACAATTTAAATCTGCTTTCTTTTCAAGATAGCCGTTTATTTTCTGAACAAAACAATTTTTTGCTATCAAGTTTTTTTTTAATCTTTCGATAAGAGAATAAAGTTTTTATATACAATTTTTTTCCTTTTACAGTAAACGGTTTAAAAATATACCAGGGGGCCAAGAATTTTGGGGGTATGTGTAAATAGGATAAGTATGGTTCTATACTAAAATTATCACTGTAAAAAAAAATTAATTTCAAATGCAGAATTTTCCTTTAAAACGTTTCATGGTGTTCATACGAGAATGTTCTTCCACAGACAATGGAAATGGCAACGCAAATTATGTGCGTAACAAAGTACTTTTTTTCGAGGGAGTGATGTTAGGCCCAAATGACGCTGAATGCCGACACCTACCACCTATTTATAATCCGCTTAAAAACAAGCTGCCACCACCGGATGGATGAGAAAAAGGATACAAAACATCTGTGGGGGTGCTACGAAAAGATCGTTGAACCCCCGAGGGGTCGAACAGGCGGCGAAGGGGGGGGCAGATTGGATACTTCCAATTAAAATCTCCCCCCCCGTTAATAGATAAAGACGAGCTGTTGATTCAATTCGTTAGTTCGCGAAGTAGAGCGCATTTTTACACCCCATAATAAAAGTCGCTTTATCTCCAGATTGAAACGATTTTAAGCTCGGAGAGCTCTATATGTTAACGACCTGAAGTAAAGATTCTACTTCTACCCAATCGGGACGTAACCATTTTGACCCAGATGAGGAGAGACATTAACTAAATAAATACAATCAGTGAAGCCCGCAATAGTATAGGTACGATGCAATTTAAAATATTCGAATAATAGACAGAAACGCAGGATTAAAAATTACATGATTTTGAATAAAACGTAGGAATTGCAGTTTTACAAAAAATCGTATCCAGGTAAGAGTTTCGAATTGCCCAACACTCCGATCTTGGTAAGATAGAAGCATAAAAAGGGTTTTCAAAATGCTGTCGAATGGTACTAGTCCCAAAGTGCGGAAACGCAAGGTTCAAAAGTTACAGCCGTTCAAATTTGAAAAATGCAATTAATTAACTAATGAATTAAATGTAATTAATTAACCTAACCTAACCTAACCTAACCTAACTAACTCCTAATAACCTACCAACCTAACCTAACCTTACGACTTGCGACACTTGCGACACTTGCGACCCTTGCGACTCTTGCGACTCTTGCGACACTTGCGACACTTGCGACACTTGCAAGTCGCAAGAGTCGCAAGAGTCGCAAGTGTCGCAAGAGTCGCAAAGTTATGTTAAGTTAGGTTAGGTTAGGTTAATTAATTACATTTAATTAATTAGTTAATTAATTGCATTTTTCAACTTTGAACGGCTGTAACTTTTGAACCTTGCGTTTCCGCACTTTATGACTAGTACCATTCGACAGCATTTTGAAAACCCTTTTTAATGATATATATATCTTATCAAGATCGGAGTGTTGGGCAATTCGAAAGTCTTGCCCCTATCCACTATGAAAACCAATGCATCTAGAACTTTCATATATACTATTGGATATACTTTTTATATATGATGGAGGAAATTCTCATCCAGAACTCTTCGAATGACGAAAAAAATCGCAATGAAAAATTGAAGATATTTAGTTTTATGTCTGACATTTTACTTGAAAATACAATCAATATTAAACAATTTCGTAAAAAAAAAACACAGATATGCCTTATAAGAAATGATTTTACTTTTTCAAAATCAACTTATTTAACCTACAAACCTACCTTATTTATTCTAATCTTATGTCTATCAAAACTAAAAACCAAAGGAAAACCAATAAAATGATGAAAAACAATAAACTTGTAAACAACAAACCTCGATATAAATACATATATTATCGCAAATGGTGTCTTAAGGTAAAAAATAATAACAAATTGAACATAAGCACATTAAACACGACATAACAACAGAGAAGTAATGGCACAGTAATTAGTTCCAAAAGTGTCTGCAGTGGTACTGGCTTCTTAAATTCTGACACCTACAGCTTCAAATCCAATAATACATTAGCCCTGAGGGTCTGAAACTCAATAACCCCATAACTCCATACCCTCCACTTCCATACCCTCCACATATTCCACTCAATAAACCAATAACCCGACACAATTTCTACAAATCTAATAACTCCAAGCCCTGCGGTTCTAATCACTACAGAAAAGAAATCCACTTCCCGCTGAGTCCATTCTGATGAGTAGAAGAAAGGTCCAAATCCAAAATTTGGATATTTTGAACTAAGATAGCCGTTTTATTAAAAAATCTGTACATTTATCAGTTGAGCAAAATAATGGTCTAACAACCGGTATCCTACAAGTCCTATGCTCATGGTGCAAATTACATTGAAAGAAATAACGATTCGTCTCAATATTGAGACTGAAGGCAAACGTTCAATCGAAATCTCCAAATGACAAAGCCTATGCAGAAGTATTAATAATAAGAAAATCAATAACCAGTTTTGTAATATATTACGGGCTTTCTTAGATTTAAGCACCGCAGACTCTACAACTCTTCCACTCTATATTCGCAAGCCCAATATACGAGTAGTCCAATCAATAGGTAACGCCCCAATGTATAATTTCCAAAAAATATTTAGCAGGAAACAAAAAATATGGTCGTATAGGAAAAAAAATTCTAAGAAATATAGCGTTTTTTGTCCTTGGCGTTTTAACGGCGAACTTAACCTAAAAAGTTGAATAAAACGGTTTTTCGTAAAAAAAAATAGAGAAGGAAGTTAAATTAGAAAGTTGTAGGCAATAAAAAAATTTTCTATTCATATTTTTATGAATATCGATTGCTGCATTACTTTTCGAGATATGTCGAAAAAACTGTCAAAAATCGTCAATTTTTGTGTTTTTTGCTCTATATTTTGCAAATTAACGTTCTAAAATTTTACTGCTTGTTGTAACTTTAATCCATGGCAAGCCAAAAAAGTGCGTTTTTTCAAAACTGAAAATATTTCAAGATATATGGATTTTTCGAAAAAAAGACGATCTCGAAGATCGGTTCTGTTTGCTCGACGGATAGTCCTAAAGTAACAAATCGGGGGCTCATTTTTTTCTTAGAGTTGTACTATCACTGCAAAAAGAATGGTAACGATTTTATAAATTTTAAGTTCCTAAAAATGAGCTTGAAAAAAATATATTTTTTTCAGTCGCGTCTTAAATATCTTTTTCGATTTTCTTTTTTTCGATAACGTATGTTAAGGCAATCGATTGCTGACATTTTTTCACGAATTCAATAAAAAACTGTTTTTCTACGACTTTCTGGAATCGAGATCTCTAATATCTCGACTTCTGAACCATGTACAAAAATCCTTTTGTACTTAATCTGGGGTAGCTCGACGAGATAAAGATGAATATAATAATTACATTTGTCTTGTAAGCAAAATAGACTACACGAAAAATTAATTTTTCTTGTATTTTTTTAATTATCTGCCATTTTTCGGTATTTTAACAATTATTTACAACAAAACAAGTAGTTGTTTTGAATTCATTACTGTTTAATTATAAAAGTACCATCCTTTGAAGTTGTTTAGACAATTATCGTATGTTACATTAAAATATAGAAATATAAAAATATTGCACCGATCAAGTTTTACATTCATTTATTCATTAGAATTTATGAATACATATACTTTATTTCTCTTCTATTCGAGGAAGAGGAAGAAGAAGATGGCAGTGAATCCCAATAAACCAATAAATCTAAAAGAAGAAGAATGGAAGATAAATTCTGATGACTAAATGAAAGTAAAACTTGTTCGGCGCAATATTTATATATTTCTATATTTTAATATAACATACGATAACTGTCTAAACATCTTCCAAGTACTTTTATAATTAAACAATACTTAATTGAATTTAATTTAATAGTAGCTGTTTTGAGAAAAAAATCAGTCCCGATTCGTTACTCTAGGACTATCCGTCGAGCAAGCAGAGCCGATCTTCGAGATCGCCTTTTTTTTTAATCCATATATCTCGAAAATATTTTTCAATTTTGAAAAAAACGAACTGTTTTGGCTTGCCGTGGGGTAGAGTTACAGCAAGTAGTAAGTTTCAAAACGTTAATTTGCAAAAGATAGAGCAAAAACAAAAATTGTCGATTCTTGACAGTTTTTTCGTCATATCTCGAAAAGTAATGCAGCAATCGATATTCAAAAAATTATGAATCGAAAGATCTTTTTATGACCTACAACTTTCTAATTTAACTTTCTTCTCTACGAGCTTTAGTTTTTTTTTTATTTACGACAAACCGTTTTATTCAACTTTACGAATTTTTTAGGTTAAGTTCGCCGTTAAAACGCCAAGGACAAAAACGATATCTTTCTTAGATTCTGTTTTCCTATACAACCATATTTTTTGTTTCCTGTTAAAAATTTTGGGAATATACCTATTGATTGGACTAATAACTTTATAACCCAAGGGATTTATAAATCCGAGATATAGAAACCTATTGGGCTATTGGGCCACTGGATTTATGGGCGTGGGGGTTTACTCTGGGTTTCTGTTTCCCATAAATGGTATCTTATGATATAAATAGTCCAATTGTCGATTATAGACATTTTTTTGTGGTTAGGGATGAACAATGATGACATGATGAGTTTAAACCCACTGCGGATTCGGATTCAACGCTCCAAAAAACATGTAGGTACTGTGTTGTAACCTGCTGTAATATCCACTTTTTTCCCGTATACCTACTGAAGAGTTTTTGAAAAAAAAAAACAGGTAAATTGTGACTTATTCTCTTAATACCTCTGGGACATTCTATCCCTTGAACCCCAAAGAACCAGTCGTTACTGGTCTGCGCTGTATGCGTAAGCGGATAGGAAATAGGATAGGCGCCGTCGGCGACTCTACATTCCCGACGATAATTTTCCATTTTTACCGTCCCCGTCTTATTGAATTAATGCCGCGCTTCCTCGTAAAAGCTATCAATTTATCCGAGGAAGGCGTAGTCATCGGTGGAGGGTGCTAAATAGGGCTTTGCTCTCGCGCCTGATATCAAAGTGAGCGACGTCTCAAAGAGCGATGAGCCCTTTAGAGGGCCTTCTGAAGTGGGTAGCACGTGCTGGCGGTGGAGGGGAAGACCCCGGCACCCGATAAACGCCTCAACAAATGTCTTGTCTAGCCGTATTTCCAGGTCTTATATTACTGTCGGCAGATACGGGACCATAGCGTCGAATACGGGGCGTAATGTGCGAGGGGTGGGGGCGACCCGGGAGCTATTTCGGATCCAGAACAAATCGGGATTATTAGCCGTGACGCCGAGGTAGCTGGTGATTGAGTTATTTGGCTGAGTGGCCCTTCTGTAGAGTGCAAAACAATTACACTTTAAACATATTGAGGGATTCGATCTTTACTTGACGAAAAATCATTTTGATAACACAAAAATACAAAGAGGTTTTTGTTAAAAATACAAATACATATTTACTGGTCTATTACATGACAATAACTGTTTTACCAACACATTTTTTTTTCAGAAGTGTGATTCCAAGATACTAGATCTAAGAACATAGGGGAAAAGTAGGTATGCTTGCGTATATTAGAATGAACTGAAGCTTGTGGACCAATACTACGCTACCGATCTCATCCTTGGTCAGTATGGTTTGGATCTCATCTTTGGTCAGTTATGGCTTGGCCACTCCATTTGGATTGCACGCTGTTTCCGTATTCGTGTATTTGTACCACCGACTTGGCTTTGTTGCACTGGATTTTATTTATGCTAGCGATAGTCCAGATTAACAATGCCAGGTCAGTAGTACAAATATACGAATGCGGAATCAGTGCGCAACAGAGTAATGAAACGTACTGACCAAGGAATAAGATCAATCAAGTCATCATGGTCCCCAAGTAGAAATGTAGTAATATTCAAAGCTTTTAAGCATTTTTTACCTGAAATAGGTAATTGTTATATTTTTAATATCCTTTCTTAACGAAGTTTTCATACAAAAAACTGAAAAAAATAAACACTACATTGCATTTCATATATAGGGAAATTACCTCCCGAAATTGATGACTGAGGTTGAATAGCAACATTTTTTTTTAGCAATTGATAATACTACTCATTACCATTTTGAAATCTGCATTGGATGCGCCAAATTTTGAGGACAGTTGTACATTCCATGTAGTATATATTTTTTATAATATATGTATATACAGGTTAGGAAATTCCACCTTTATATATTGGCGATACATGCGTAGAAGATAATAAGACAAGACACCAGTAAGGACAGACAGAGACAGTTAGATGCCACAGTGTTTCACGCTCGTACACGTATAAGAAACGTATGAGACCTGCGCGTGATAGAATGTGAAGAGAGGGGTAGTTGACACGGCCCATCACCGACCGCCTATCGCCGAATTGGTTATTGTTCTCTAGAGTCTATACAAGAATTCAATTCACACGTGCACAGTATAATTTATGGGCGAGGCGTCCCGCCTACATAATTTTATTGCTACCCTATTGATGTAAACACAAAAGACAGAGAATAACGCTCATAAAACTTTTTAAATTACATGCCAGTCTGGCAACTAAGGATATAATATTTCTCTGTCAGTTCCCTTTACTTGAAGACTTTATTCTTTTCTATCTTTTAATGCTCGGCTTTGAAATCTTGTACTTTCCACCACTGTACTATCAACTACCGTAACTGTGGTAATATGTTATAGTTTATTCAGATCGACCGTCATTGGCAGCCGTGGCACACATATACTGACTTAGGGAACTTAGGGGACACTATCGTCTGTTTTTTTTGACATGTCCAGTCATGACCTGGTCTGTAACTCCATTTGGTTAGACGTTGTTTTCTGCGTCATCCTGTATATGGACTTTAAAATTTCTAATATATTTTGTTTTAGATGATTTTTATTTATTTATTATAAGTATATTACTCATATATTACAAATTGTTGAATAATGTATTAATTATCGAAGTTTTCTTAAGAATAACGTCTATTTTCCACGGCAATGAATAATTATTATTAATTATTGGTTATTTACGTTATGTTACTAAGGTTTCTAGCGTTATGTTACTAAAATACATACATTTTTTTTGGATTTTCTTATATGCTACACTAGAATCCTTTAAATGAATATGAAACTATTAAAGAAATAAGGCGTTGCATGAAGAATAACAACCAGTGAGTAGTCATTGATCACTATAATGGATAATTAATTTAATTTCAATTACAGCAGTTAACTATTTAAACTAGTTAATAGTTTAGAAAGTTAGTTAGTTGCATTTTTTTTTTGCAGTTTCTATGCATATTAATTCTCCAGCATCCCAGTGATTTAACCGCAGTTCCTCGCCTCTGTGTACTCGACGTTAAACACGCACAAGTTAAATTAGGGTTCTTAACCCTAATTCTGATTAACCTCGGCGACAGACGGCGGGCTAGGCGGCTGCAGATTTTGTGCGGTAATATGCGAAAGAGCCCCCGCCTGCGACACACATGAGGTTTACGCTAAAATAAATAGAATGGGGTGAGGTGCTGCTTGGATGCGTAGGTATTATGCCTCGCAAAGATGTGGGATGTTAGAAGAGTTTGTGATTTATCTGTTTCTTCAGTTCCTGAGAAAAAATAAACACTACGTTTTAGCGAAAAAATAATGATGCCACGGACAAAAAAACAATTGTATTCCCTATTACAATGACAACCCGTACGTTTTCACTCAATATCTGAAAGATCAGCCTTTTCGCTTTACTGTACACTAACAATTTGACATAGTTACATATAGAAATTTTCGCAAAAAACACATTTAAAGCTAACTCTTTGAAGCTAATAAAAAAAGATAATCAAAGTACCTGCGAAGGATATGATATTCTAAGTCATAACAGACGACATTTTTGATTTTCTGTATTTCTATTCAATAATTTCTTATTTCTTTTGCTTTTTTACGATTTATAAATAAATATCTGATGGCTTGAGTGAGAAGCAAAGAATTGAAATTTTAATAATGAGGGGGGTATGAAGATTTGCTGAGATCCCAAGACCAAGTTTCTGTACTGTTTAATGAACTGTACCCCAACACATCGCCAATAAACCAGTCAACAATAAACCGACAGGTAAAAAAAATCAAGTAACTGATAGCGTTAAGGATTCCGCTAAATCAGGTAAACCTAGATTAAGCTACATTCAATTTAAATGGTCTTGTTAATCGACGTAATAGCCGTTACTGGTCAAGTCAGTGAGGGTTGTCCTCATTGGTTCCAAGAAGCGCGTACCCAAAATCCCCAAAAAAGTTAAAGTTTGGGCAGGCATTGTTGGAGGACGTATTGTTGAATCTTTCTTCAAACATGGAAATTTAAATTCTGAAAAATATTTAGATCTGCTAAGAAATCACACTATTCTATCTTGCAGATTGTTGTTTCCAGGTGAAAATAATGCCAACAATTATGGTTCCAATAGGATGGGGCACCACCACATTTTGCGACAAATATAAGGCAATATTTAAATGCAAAAGTTCTAGGACGCTGGATAAGCAGCAGATGTATAGTCCTTCTAAAGTGAATGTGAAGAGATATATTTTTCATTTCTTTGATGGCTAACGCCGCCCAATGGCGTGCATATCTTTTTTATAAATTCGAAAATTGTGAAATAATTTTTTCATTCAAATCAATATAGGAGATTAAAATTAGCCTGCATACAAAACTCATAATAGTTGTAATATAATTTTCTGTAAGTAATGCTCATTTAGCCAGACACTCTGAAAAAATTGTCTGCCTAGCTGAAATCAAACACAAACACGTCACTGGCGGAACAAGAGGGAATTACTAGTGTCGTAAATCATTTTAACGACACAGTGGACCGCATGAATAGCTAACCAACGTATTCGATGCAATGCAAAATACTCTAATTGGGTCACTGTAGCTCACAGCCTGAATGCTGCATGTTGCTGGCTCTTAAAAAATCTTCTTAAGTATAGTAATATACATAAAGTTGTTTTAATTAATCATTTTTTACAGCAATTTTAAACGCCTTATTTTAATGCTAACTAATAAATTTATATCTATGTATTTTTTTTAATATTCCAAACTAGCTTTCTAAGAACGTCACGAACTAACAGTTTACTGAAGTATGAATATAACATTTGTATAGTTAGCTTAGCAGGCTAATTTTAGAAAATGTATCTGACAACCTTGCTTTTTTTCATCACATTCACGTTAGAAATACTATACAATTGAATAGTTAGCGCGCTATCCGGATCTAAACCCCTTAAGTGGGTTTTTATGTGGAGGTATTTGAAAAAGTAAAGATTATATCAATCGACCAGCTAACATTGAAAACTGGAAACAGAAAATTTCAAAATGAAATCCAGACTATTTTTGAAGGCTTCCTAATAAATGTTATTGCTGAGCGGAAAATGGAAGAATCACTTTCAACACCTCATTCGGTAACTATTGTCTTGTTGTTTCATTTTTAAAAAATAAATAATTAAGTAAGTATGTAATTATTTTACAAACGTTAACTTTAAACGTGTTTTTTTTTACGAAAATTTCTTTATGTAACCATATTAAATTTTTAGCGTACAGTAAAGAGAAAAGGCTGAAAAAGCTGATCTTTCAGATATTGAGAGAAAACCTACAAACAGACATACAGTAAGCAACGAAAGTCATCACACACCCACTTTTTTGAAGTTTGCTTAAATTCTGATAATTTTTGTATTACAGCATTGATTTTTTTTGCTTCTGACAGGATTATAGCTTGTGATATTCTTGCGTCTAATAAGCCGAAGTTGAAGGCGGTATGTTAATTGTGTGAAAAGATATCGCTAAAAAAGTAAAATTTCAATGTTTTCAAAGAAACGTAAATAACTTCGAAAATAGTAAATCCATTTCGAAGTTGTTGGACTCGTATTAAAGGGAAATCTTCAGTGTATCTATTTGAGTAACTGAGTCATTTTGAAAAAAAATTTCCTAGACATGAAAAAATCTAAAGTTGAACCAAAAATATCACGAAAATTCAAAAGCCCTGTACGCCACACATTACTCCAACAAAAATTTAGGATTAATATCCCTCTAGATCTCTCTGTGTTTTATTAAAACTTCAGGAACAGTGATTTTTACGAAAACGATACTAAGGATGATATAATTTTGAATTTTTGTAATATTTTTGGTTTTGGTATTTTGGTATTTCTTCATATACATGGTTATTAAAAAAAATATTGGCGAATTTTTTGTCACGTTGTTTAACGCAGACAATTACTTTTCATAATAGTCTATAATAATATTTAATATCTACATTTAGTAGTTTACAGAATCTGTAAAGGTATTTCTTTTTGGGGTAGTTTCACCCTCTCAAATTAGGTATTTTTTTGCACAAAAGCGAGTTATCAGAAGAATGTTAGGTTCTACAACTACAACTGTGACTTATTTTCAAACAATATGAAATTTTAACACTACCGTTTTTATTAAAAATACATTATTCTGCAATCTTAGTGAATACAGGGTGTTCCATATCGTTCTGTTCGAATTTCTTGACCATGAAGTAGACTTGATTCTAAAACATAAACATAGATAAAAAACATAAAAGTTGTAGGTCGATTTCTATTCGTTCCAAAGTTATATAATTTTTTTTTTAATTTGATTATTTTATGTTTATAATTTCATAGGCCTGTAACATTGGAATGAACAGAAATCGACCTACCACATTTTTGTTCGTCGTCAGATATATTACAGATATCTCTTTGATGTTTTTTTCGTCATCAGAATTATCTGTCTTTAAAAGAGTATATAAATATAATGTAGTTTTATATTAAAATATAAATTTAGTTAGAAGCTGTTTTTATATTTTTTTTAGTATCTACCTAAAGAATGTATACACATAGCCTTATGTAAATAAATATGATACATTTCAGTACAATGAAATAATTAAACGCATTAAACAATTTAAATGAGGGTCATTGACTTCTATACATTACGTACTAAACAAAGGCAAGCACTACTGTTAAAACTTGTTTTAAACAAAATTAAGAGTAGTTTTTCTCATTCCAAAAGATCCAAATTGACTAACATAGACAATACGTCTTTTTAAATTTCTGAATATTGACACTGAAGTCTATAATGATGGAGAAACGGTTTCAGAAAATAAAAATATCTATGTCAAATATCTCAGGATAACCACAAAGAATAATCGTGTTTTCTGTCAAAATTTAAGTTTTAAAAAAAATGTAATAATTAATACTAATAAGAAACACTAGCAGCTGTAGATGTTGCATACTGAGAGACAGAAAAAAGATATTTTTTATTTGCCTTGAATAAGTACTGATGTTTTGCAGCCTCAATTTTTGTGAGTGCTTGGCATGAAGACTTTCCTACTGCCGAAACTCCAGATTTCATCGACTTAAATCCCTACTAAATACAATATGTTTAGTACAAACCAGGTTATTACTTTTAGTACTAGCTTCTTCAGCGGTTTCCAAATTTTCACTGAATAAACACGAATAACAGGAAAAACAAATGCGCCCATCGTGGAATCCTATCTAACAGACAATACGAAAGCCTGCTTTGATCTAAATATTTGCGGGAAGGATTTAAACCGAAGCGTGATTTCTCGAGACGCACCACGTCTGCCTACCTAACAGGCCGCATTCAAAGAAACCATAAATTGTCAGGTTTATCCTTTCCCCGGAAGGGGATTTACTTTAGTTTTTGTATCGCTATTCTTTTCACTTTCCCCGCGGCGATAAATAAGTTGCGGGCACTCTTCTTTTTCTGTTCGGGCGGGGATTCGCATGCGAAATACATTTTATATTTTACGGAATGGAGCTTCACGAAATTGATTTGACCAAGATAGTAATAAAATTTCAGACTGCCTGGTTTAAAATAGATAGTCTGGATATCCAGAGCAGGCGCGTTCTAGTTTTCATCTAGAATTGCGTCTGGTTTGTATAAATAGGATAATAAACTGACGGTTTTTCAGATGGAGAGAATAAGGTCAAGTGAAATGATTGCAAAAGTTGTTACACTGAAAGACGTTCATTAAAATAAAAAGTTTCGTTGAATCTAATACATAGGCTTATATCGAAAGACTTTGAAGAAAATTTGTTTACAATAACCAAATATTCTCTTCGCACTAGATTATTGCTGAGATTCAAAGAAAATATAAACTGCTCGTCAAAATTAGCGGAACACTTTTTAGATTAGCGCCATTCGAAACCATTGATTCTAATGCTGCCTAATAAATTGGTGTGGGGTGTCACCCTTCCAGATCACACCCGCACCACCCCCCCCCACTCACCCCTATGGTTTCCCTCCTATAGAAGGCTGTGTGGGATGTCGTTTTGTCTCCAATCCATGTCATGGCATAACTTGAAGGCTCTCGAAGTTGGCGGAATACACTACGACGGACGGCCGATTGAGCGCCAAAAGTGATATTTCAACTCCAACCCATCCCCTGAAAATTTTCCGTCCTAAGGGGTTGTAAGCAGGGCTTGGTGCGTGGAGTGACTCAGAAAGCTTTTCCGAGGATGGATAAACTCTTTTGGCACCTCCTTTTTTTGACCACATCTAAAAAATTGTGAGTGGAATTCCTGAAAGAGGACTCGTTAGGTAGGAGGAACCTTACTTTTCACTTGTGTGAATCGACAATCGCCAAATTCATGAGAGATGCTTGGTACGCGCGACCAGTGTTCACTGTGACTTGGGGTTTTTGAACTCTTGACTGGGCTAGCACCTACGTGTCAGACCACTCAAACAGCACCTCTTTCCACTAATTTTACGAGCGAGAGCATGTTTGGGTGGTCTACCTCGCAGGCGCTAACCCAGTCGGAGTAGGTATGGCTCGGAGGGGTGCTTGGGTTGTCAAAGGGCGAAAATGAGTTGTGGCACCCCACAGCAATTTATTAGGTAGCATTAGGATCAATGGATTCACCCAACGGAGGTAAAGCCACGCAAAACCCTGCGTAAATACAAAGGAGTGGCTTAAAATTAAGAGGACGTACAATTATGTGTCACGCATTTTTTATAGCTGCCCATAAGGCAAAGTAAGAGGTCGCCCCCAACATTCGTTCTTTCAGGATAACCAATGACGATAGAACAAAACCGTGAGTTGACCAATATTTCATTTTGAAAGAGCCGTCTTCTAAGTTATATACTCGTAATGTGACCGCCTGCTCTATGGGTGGTTGTAGGTGAACTAAAAATCTATTTTTTTACCCCGCGACAAAAATGAATTTAATTTAAATACAACATAAAATAAATTTAAACAAAAATCAGATCGATGTGTTTTTTATTTCTGGCTGTCAGACGTGTAGTTGTGAAAATATATACAGGGATGTCCCGAAATATAAATACATAGCTTTTAAATAACAAATATATGAAAATAAAATATCTAATAAAAACGTGGTATATGAATTAAACCATTAGACAAGGCTATTAATTATACACATTCATTTACTTGATATTACACAGAGCATTCCAACTAAGTCAATCAAGACATGTTAAAGGCCCGTTTCTTTAATATTAATGATTCTCGGCAAATATTCAGAATATCTTTAGAAGTAATAGAATTTAATCCGATAGAAGAATTTTAGATAAAAGAATATTTAGAATCCAATTATATATAAACATATATAGGGTGTTTAATTTGATAATTAATTTTCTTGAGCTGCGGTTTCACCGGAAGAGCTGTTCAGATATCTAAGCCCGTTGATATCTAGTATACACGTTCAAAGTTTCAAAATGTTCGTCCCATAAATATATCATAAAATTTTTTGAGCTTAGAGTTTTAACATGTAAATATTATGGCTAGAATATACCATAACTTAATGAAGCAAAGACTTATTTATAAAAGGAATGCTCTTTTGGGATTGTATACGTTATAGTACCACATTCTTTATGAAAAATTAAATGTAATAAATAAAGGTTAAAAATAACTGAAGGGTATTAAATGAGATAAGCGCTTATTTCAAATTTGATCTGAAAGTGGATTCGGCGGGGATATACAACGAAATTACTATAGCACAGAGAGTTGTTAAGACAAAAATAACTCTGAGCCAAAAGGTACTGCCTCTGATATGTTTCACCATAGTTCGTCAAGTTTTGATACATCTCATCAGTTGGCCTCAAAAAATCATCAGTAAAGTATTTTCTTTTTAACCATCATCCTAATCTAATTTCATATTTCTAATACGAAGGGCATAATTGGGAAATATTTGGGGTCTTATTGTAACAAATATCTAACAAAGGAGGTAATTTGCCACGAAAAAAAATCGATAATAGCAAAATACCTTTCTACCTGTATTTTCTTTCATGATATATCAAAGTGAGTATATAACTGTATAAATAGACGACTAAAGTTACCGTCAAAAAGCATATTTTAAACGGCTCTACAAGGTAAATGCAACCTATATGACAGAATATTTTTTTACTTTCCAGTAGGTAGTGTTCCATATTGATTCAATTTAGTGAAACGCCATATTGGTTTAAGTAAATGCGAATATACGTACATTAACGACGCATATTGAACTTAAGCGTTATAAACTTATGTAATTCAAATACAAAGAAATTGTACCTAGGTACATACGAAATATTTAAATTATATAGTTATATGTATGTACATATACACATCAAAGATTCATATTATGTATTTTTTCCCGTTGTATGTGTGTGTGTATAAGTGAGTTTGTATGTATATAATATTTTAAAACCAGATTTGAGTTAATTTTTCCAAGAACTATTTGTTAAAAAAATCTAGAACTAATAATGCAATATTACTTTAAATGAAAAGAGGATCGTGAATCACTATATTTCCGGATACATGCGGGAATATCAGGTGATCCCACATAAAAATAAAGCTACATGAAGAGAAATTGCAAATATATAAAAATGGCGTATAAAATATATATATTATAGTAAGTATTATATAGTAAGGTAATCATATACATAATTATATTTTTCCCTTTTAGAAAGGAATAATGATTATTTCTATTATCATCGTTACAAAAAAAGCAACTTACCTCGACAATGCATCCAGACAAGTATAGCACCAGATAGCACCCTTAACACTATAGTAAATAAATAAGTAATAAATAGCAATAAATAAGTGGATAAATAAAATTATTTTTGTGCGACTTGTTCGCGGTTTGACCGCAAAATTCCGGCGCGCGCTGTCACTGCGTCGATTCAGTCAGTTTCGAGTCCAAAGTCGCGTCTGCCTCGACATGTTCGCGGGAGGTAAGGATTCGGCGGAGCCAACCCCGATGCCGCGGTGCCCAAGGCCCAAAGTCGAACTACTGGCGTTTGTTCCGTAGCCCCTCGAGATAAATTTAACATTTCGTTCATGTTCTAAATTTAGCATGGGAAGTCGGCGTTTTTTTCCGTGTTTTTATCGACGCTACAGGGTGTGTCGGCTTAGTTTTTATCCGTCTATGTGCGCGTCGTCATCTCCGTGAACCGCGGGTAGATTGTGACAGCTGCATTTTTTATTTTAATTGTCGTGTTAGCGCAAACAGAATCGGGGTAGGGTGAGCCAACCAGCGGGATTATTTTTGAAGGTCCGTTGACTCTGGTCTATTTTTAGAGCTTCCTTTGGGCGAACTAGCTGTTTTTTTTTAATTAGAAAAGGGGATGAAACGGGTCTGAAGCTAATCCGATGTTCGTTTCAGTTTGACCTGAACAAATGTCATGTATGACACAGTTTCATACTGTCTTAATTACTTGCTTCTCATTTTCTGAGTCTTCCTCAAAATGGACTTCATCTTTTCATCTAAGAAATTCAGGGTATTCCTAGAAAACTATAAGCTGATACTATTATTGACAAAGTGGAACTAGAACATCAAATGTCGTCTTTAAAGCTTTGGTTAAATACAAATGAAAATTATACCCAAGACAGGAGGAAGCAGATACTTTTTAATGTTGGTTGAGTTAATTAAACAATTACAGGCTAACCCATAAATTGTGCGAGAATTAAATTAGTTTTTATACATATATGCTATATTTCACCATAATATATGCCATAGACAATTTACTTATCGTAAAAGTTATGGGTTAGCTTGTAACTGTTTAATTAACTCATCAGAAATTCATATGAAAATCTTTAATTAAAACTTTGCCTTCTGTCCATGGAATCAGTACGACATAACACGTTGAACGCACCATACCGAACAGAAAAAAATTATGTGAATAAAATTAAAAAAGAGCAGATTGAAAAAGAAGAGAAATAATAGCCAATTTCATTGGGATCATCTGACAAGTTTGGTCCCATTGAAAGGAGGAATTATCAAAGATTTTAAAGTCATGATGTACCTACCTGTGATATTCTCGAGAAAAGTTAAATGACCATGAAATTAAAAACTGCCCTTAATTTTTACACGTTACAGGAAAAAATATCATTTTATAATAAAAATATTAAAAATCGATTTTCGTTAATTTCTTTATTATAAAATGATATTTTTTCCTGACATAACGCTCTTATACTGTGAGTGTACCTTATCATTGTAGACACCCAGTGAATGCATTTATTATTATGCTATTACGGTGATATTCTCAAAATTGAAATACCTCCTTTTATTCAATTTTGAAGTATCACTATAATGAATGAAAGAATGTGACACAAAATTGCATATTAACATTATTCAGTAGTTCGTAGATATATACGAGTATGTAAGCTTCAAAAAGAAACTAATTGTGGAAACACCTTCACAATCTTTCTTAAGTATAATTTAATTATTGTATTATACTTGAATAAAGGTTATTCCTAATGAATTTCAAAACCTCTCAACAGAAATTCAAAATTTTTGTCCCAACTTCAAAATGCCGACCTTTTTAATGTATCTACGTACATTTTTTTGTTTAATTCATTACTGCAGAAGTTTTCAGTGATAGGTAACAAATCATTAACAACCACATACCTTTCTGGAACTTTTAATATGACAAAGAGTATCGGATGCGTCAGTTATACAACGGAAGGACCACCCACTTACATGGAAGCCAATACGTTATTAACGTCAAGGGCAATGCTCTTCTTTTCACATTTTTTCCGGCTTCTTCCTTTGCACCAGTTTAAATAGGATCATGCTTACTTCCAAATTAAGAACGCGTTGCTTAACGTTGTATTTAATATTGAAAAGTATATTTAACAGTAGTTATCAATTGCGTTCATAAAATATATATTGACAAAGGAGTTTTTTTGGCAATATTGGACAAATATACAAGCACTATTTTTTTCTCTAACCCCTCTAATCCCCATTGAAAGTGAATTGAGCCTAGGTATTCATACATTCAGTGTGGAAGTATTACACAAATACGAAAGAGGAATGCCAAAAAATAATTTAACCACATGTACCTGCAGGTAAAGGTAAAGAAAAGGACTAATCATTTACATAGACCGTTACATAAAACACTACTAAGCCCTAAATTAGTCTAAACACTATTAAGCCCTAAAGAAGTCTGAGTGTAGAAGATGTTGGAAACGTCGGAAAAAAATAGTTCTTGTATATTTGTCCAATATTGCTACATATTTTTCTCTTTGTATATCCGTGTGTTTATATCTCTATATTCTGACATGTACATATACAGAGGCTCTCAAAAGTTTGGAATAATTCAAATGCCCTCGGATATCGTCTATTTATGTTTTTTTTTTTTACGGAATACTGGATGTTGTAGCCTGTTTTTTTAAGACTGTGTTTATTGCTCCATTAGAAATGTGTTTATTTAATTTTTAAATATATTACTGTATATATCCCAAGTTGAATCTGAATTAATGAACTTACAAATGGTATTACAATAATACATTATAAAAAAATGTAGTTTAATATCATGAATTACTTTATTATTATTTTTAGAATTAGCCGAATTGTTGAATGATTTGTTTTTGGATAACGAAAATGTAGATATTTTGAAAAATATAATAATACAAAGTAACTGTAATGAATCCAGACCAATAAAATTATCAACGGCTACAAACAAAAGTGTTTCTCTTTCAAATTGTCAGCCATTTACTTGTGATAATTTGCTTCTATTTCGGAATACGTTCAGTACATCTTACCAGGAAAACAACAGAAAGTTAGCAGAAATGTAATTTAAAAAGTATTCATTACATTCATCACATTAAATATTTTTATAAAAACTTAACATGTTATAAAAAGTTACATTATATATTTGCCTGAGGAACTTTTTTCTAATTTCACTAAAAAACGCAGTAACTTGTCAAATTATGAAAAACTAACCCATTATATATTGATATAAGTACAGCGTGTCCTTTTGTACTTTGACATCCTATAGGGTGAATCGTAAAAGATACTTTTTTTTTAATAATTACAATGCTTTTATAATTTTGTATGTGTATCATCTTTCAGAGTCAGCAAAAGAAGACAAATGAAGAAATACGAGTTGAATAAACAAGAACGCATGTTTTTTTTAACGGAACACCTTGTATATTTTTCAGTAGATTATTGAGTCCTATTCTCCTTTTTTTAAATCTATAGGGTTTTTTATGTTTGAGATTGGTTGGCCATGATCATTGTTAGATACTATACATCAAAATTAGAAATCTAATTCCATAGAAAGAGGTCCTAAAATAAGTCCCTATACTTATTAAAAAAATGTATGATTCAAATGAAAAAAAAACGAAATATTTCGTCTTTTTAGTTCATATAACAATAGGGTAAGGGATGTGCAACAAAAATATTGCCAGCCCTTGGACGACAAGTACTGTCAAGAAATACTGATAAACCTAGCGGAGCATTTAGAGAAACAAAAAAACAATACAAATAATCATGCAGAGAATCGTTAGAAGAAGTGAAGAGGAAGACTTAGATATTTTACTATCTCTTTATTTACTAGTAAAGAAAAAGAAGAGAAAAAGAAGAAAAAATTAAAAGAATCTTTGCAAAAACGGAGTTGCTTTAAATACATCTGTATTTTCTTTTACAAGGATCCTTAATACACGGTGGTGTTCTTTGACAAACAATAAAGCACTATTTTTTTACCGACGTTGTGTCTAAAGCACTTAGAGTTCAGTATCAATTTTCAGTAAAAGTGTTTTACACAGTGGTTTCAATTGCAATGTTCTGCATGAAAATCCTCCCCGCCAAACTAATATGTTATTTCGATAACTTCTACCGATGTAACTGGACCGATGTAAATTGTCGTAACACGTAGCAAAATCTAGATAGCGTAGTCGATCTAAAATTTGTTGCACTATTTACAGGACTGCAAAGTGACTACACCAAATATTGTTGTTTTTTATGCGAATGAGATAGCAGAGCCAGAAGCCAATATTATGTCATTAAAAAATCACCGTTACGTGAAAACATTGTGCCCGGTCTGAAAAACGTCTACAAAGACCTAGTTTGTATATCCCTGTGTTTATATCTCTATATACTACTCTATATACTCAAATGCCCTCACATATCGTCTATTTCAGATATCGTCTAACACTGTGCTTATTGAGCCATTAGAAATGTGTTTATTTAATTTTTAAATATATACTGAACATTGTGGACGGTCTGAAAAATGGCCTGCCTAGGTAACTTGGACTTCCTAGGTAACAAGAAATTGGATAACTACAAAGATCTAGTTGAAGAACTTATCCAATATTACAAAACGTTAGGTGAAACATGTTAACACTTAAGCTACATTTTCTTCACTCCCATTTGGAATTCATTCCTGACAATTCAGGTGCGGTTTCAGACGAACACGACGAAAGATTTCACCAGCTTATTGGTCAAATATGAAACCAATCCCGGCGAATACAAACGAAAAAAGACAACACAATTATTTATTGATTATATTATACTTTCGATACAATTTGAAGTATATTGATGAAAAAGTGAATTTTTTTTTTAATATTTTCGAAAATTTACTATAGAGACATCCAAAAAAAAAAACGTCATCAAAGTTGGCCGAGAAAAAAAGAAAGACGTATTTCTATTCTTAATCGAATTTATAACCTTATTTACTTCAAGACTGTCACATCATATGACAGAAATTGTTTATTTTACAAATTGTGACAATCACTTGTCAAAAGTTTGACATAACCAAAAAGCTTAGACATGACCGCTATTTTCTTCTCTCTCGTTCATAGCCAGAGTTGATGAATTTTTTTTTTGGATGTCTATATATTGCTTATGGTTTGAGTTTCTCATATTTCATATTCTTTCTCCCTTCTCTGAAAACTTATGGGTAATAGGTAAAAACCGAGCTCATATTTGAATTCAGAACATTACAGTAGACACAAAAAAACCCAAAAAATATCAGTGAGCGTCAAAAAATTTCAAAATGCAGAACAATGTTATTTTCCATATTTGAATATTTTTATTGATGTCTTTGCAATAATACTTTTTCAAGTTAAACTTTACGGTCTTAACATACTGGTAACAAGTTTATTTTCTTAATAAACCGGAACTTATTTTCTCAACGTGCCTCATATATTGGTCTTTAGGGGTTAGGTGGGTTTGAAAATTTCAAAAATCTCATTCAGATAAGATTTCAGATAAGAATGCGCTCTCTGGGCGGAATTCGTCACAGGCAAGAGCAAAAGGATGCCCTGGATATTGCCGCAGCAGCAGCAGGTACTTTGCTTTATGGTGCCGGAATCGATGATTCTATGTAAGATAAAAAAAAAATTTTTTGCATGTTATTTCAATTTAAAACTTTAAACGCGTTTATCTCAAAACTCAATTTTTTTAAGTCGGTGGACACGATTTCTCGAAAAGTTATGAAGCGATTTTGTTCAAATTTTGCCCACATCTTTGAAATAACATTATCTAGTCATTGAACGAAGGATTTTTTTTTTTTATTACAACTAATTTTTTCGAGCCAATGCATGGCGAATATTTGACCAAAAAATGTGTTTTTTTGTTCAGTCTGTCAAAAATTCAAATTTTATTTTTTTTCCTTCGTCCAATAACGAGATTTATCCATGTACTAACGAAATATTTTTGGTTTTTTGATTTTAGATGAACCAATAATGAGTTATGCTGTCCACGGCAAGAGCAATTTTTTTTTGAGACGTCAAGGGAGATGAGGTACCAATGGCTGAGTTTTCTGAATTTTTAAATAAAAATTTCACAAAATACTGTTTAAATATGTATCTTTGACATGCTGAATTGTTTAAATAAAATATATGATTGTATATATTAAAAAAAAAGTAAAAATACCCTTTTTTTTGAACCTCTGAAACCCACCTAACCCCTTAAGACTATCGCAAATCACCGAAAATGATTTACGGATTAACCATCACTGCTTCGACAAATCATAGTCGATACTTTCACACCCTGTACTACGGAGTTCATTCACCACGTGTCGGGGATGACATCTCGGAACCCGTGCTCGTCCAGGTTGCCACCAGATGATTTATACGGCAGGGTTAAATAATCAGAGATGCATGAAAAAATGATAAGAGGTTTTTAAAGTGGTTCCTGAAATATTAATGTGCTGCTATTATTTATGTATCGGATGCGCGCGTGTAATAGCTCGATGAAAAATGGCGGAATGGAACGTTGATTATCGAGCTTTGATTGACACTTTGTTAGGTTCTAGAGCTTTATTTTATGTTTGTTTTTATACTGGAGAACAAAACAAAAATGCAAAAGCACAGGCTTCTATCAAGTTAAAAATACACATAGGGTAAATGTGGGAGAGACACCCCACTTTTTTAGAATGTGCAATAACTCCCCTCAATAATGCAATAAAAACTAGCTAAAATAAGAGCCATACTTTAGAAACATTTATTCAAGAAACGGAACATAACACAAGTGGTTATGGCAAGAGCCATAAGCAAATAAAAAATATTTTGTTGTCATATACAGGAGGCCAACTCTCCTACATGCTATGGGTGAGTCGCCGCATATCTAGAGGGAGAGATGGCTTATAGGAAATAAGATTAAATTATTTTTTCACTTGAGCCTTCTTCAATAAATACTTTCCACATGGGTTCCAGACAACTTCGAATGCTCTACACGTTTCATGTAACCAATGTTGGAATGTGTATACTCAATTCAGTCTGAATTTGACATAGTTCCTATATTTACAAACTTCGAGACTCTCCGCATCAGTGTTTCCAACCTAGTGCCATGAAAATCCTAATAATTTCGTTAAAAAATCCCTAGAATTCCCTAGATCAAAATGAAACAAATAATTTCTAGAAAAAATTCATTTTTACTAAAAAAAAAGAAACAACAAAAGAAACGCATCGTATAAACTGTTAAAAGCTAAAAAAAAAACACATAACATGAGAAATATAAAAAAACATAATGTTCAGGATCATTTACCTAAGTACCTATCTATAACATAGAACCACGATTTTTTTTACGCAAACAAGATTAGGTGTCTTTACACGTATTTTTGGTCGCTGAAAACGATTCCGTTGTCCGTTTCCCGCTATCACGTCTGTATTTTGCGTAAATCAAGGATATATAACCACAAAAGCATGTAAAAATAAAGCAGCATAAAAAACTAAAAGTTTTATAGCGGAAATGTACCATTTCATATGTTTTTTTGTATATTACGGAACAATTCTGATCTCAAAATCGTGTTCAGTTCTGTTATTCTTGTTTAAACGAAACGTTAGAGGGGTGCCGGCGCAACTGCGACGGTGCGCGATTCGCGCGAATAATAACGATTGGCCCCTAAGTTTTTACATATTTGAGGGGATTTTAAAATAATCCCTAGATTACACATAAAATTCCCTGTTTCCCTATAAGTGTCAAAAATGCCTAGATCTAGGGAAAAATTCCCTAGGTTGGCAACACTGCTCCGCATTCATTTTCCTCAATATCCACAAAGACGCATTCATTTTCCTTATAATCAGTAATATCGCTACTTGAGGAATGAGCTGATATTTCTACTTCAGATTCAGATAATAAGGATGATTGCTTCTTTTACTTTCGTTTTAACCCTTTAGATACAGATTTAACTTGGCCCTTTTTGTCCGTATTAAGGACAAAATTTTATTTAACGTATATACAAATTTTATTATTTTATGTCTTTTATACAACTTGGGTTAATTAAATGAACTGCCGGTTGTTTTTTGCGTTTTCTAATATTAGAAAGTACAGGTACGGGCGATTTGTTAAACCAATTTTTACAAGTGGTCGAAAGTTGATGGTTGAGGTTCTGAATTGTTATTGGAGGAACTTTGCATTATCGTGTCTGATTGAGATTGCTTTAATCTAGGATTTAGTGCATGTTTTCTCCTTCCTCCAAACTGTGTAAAGCTTCAGTTACACTGGTTTTCGGAGAGGACGGTTGACCTCCGATAACTTCTGTATTAGTTAACTGAAGATCCGACATGCAAAAAGCATGTTCAGGTATTGCCTGTAGATTGTGTGGCTAAGCACCACTTAGTGCGTCTTCTATCCCAATACTTTGCAGCGTCTCTCCCCAATAGATGGGAGAGACGCTGCACTCAATTTCTTATAGCTATTTAATGCCATAGTGATCACGGTGTAATTAAACATAATATTAATGATCCTACGTCTAATCACAAATAAAAATACAAGCGAATATAAACTGCGCTGGTGCTTTGCACAATATTTTTGAAGCCACTGAAAAATGTTTAGCCATGCCTGAACAATGTTTTTTAAATATTCATTAACGTAAACGTTCGGTTTGCATGTAAGTGACTTCCGATGCACGGTTATGCATCAACTGACTATAAGTAAGCGAAATTACCGTTGAAATTATAACAATAGTTCTAAATGGTCCTTGCGTCTTCTCTCCCACTGCGTCATCTCTCCCACATTTACCCTATTTATTGTTCACCTTCAACACAAAAACTGATAACCTTTTTGGCGGTTTACTTTTATAATTTTCGGTATGTGAATGCAAAAAACTGTCAATGGCATTTTTCGTAAATAGTATTTCTGTAGTCGGGGATAAAGTGTTTGAATTCCTCAAGTTTGTGCACCATGTTATTTTAGACAGTTCTCAGAATTTGAAGAGAGGTGAATTATTTGCATGAGAGAAGCGTGGTTACATTTTCATGAAATAGCGAAAATATTAGGAGAAACAACATTGTGGTTATTAGAACATGAAGAAAATTGCCTGAGGATCATAACTATGCAAGAATACGTGGTTTTTGTTGTCCACGGATATAACAAACGGTATCTTAGACTCCTCGCTGTACAAAACCGACATGAACATATCAGTTCAGTGCGTGATACTGTTTCAAAGATTTTACTTACCGTGTCGTGGACACCATTATGGTCATTGTTTGACATAGAGATTTTTTAGAATAGTGATCTCTCTTGAAATAGCAATGATTTGCAAATAAGTTGCATGGTTTTCTAACAATAAATTGAAATTAACGGTTTTTTTAACTTATTTAAAATCTGACACCAACAACCAACATTTTGTAAAAATATTATGTTAAACGATGAGTAGTGTATCAGAATATTCAGATACATTTTGAAGTCAATCGAATAAAACAATTTTAAGTTATCGTACACACCATCTCAGAAAATATAGTCTGAAAAACGTGTTTAAGGTTCTTGAGACATTTTGAGCTATGCAACACACACATGCACACTGCAAGAAATTCCATCTTACCGTTAATCAGCAATGAACTTCAGAAACTTGATCTTCTACCACAGCATCAACTGGCTTTATATGATAACTTTGAGGTATTGCATTTTCATAATTTGTAGGTACTCCTAAGTTCTATAGCCATTATTGAAATTGCAAACAACAAGATCTGCTGCAATTTCTAACCTTCTTTTGCCCACTGCTTGAGCTGTCGGAGCTGACGTATGTACACTTGTATTTAAACTTCGTTGCTTCGTTGCTATTTTGGTAAAGTGAAGTGAATTGACATAAGTTTATACATTGTGTCCAGGAAAGTTTGCATCACATGGGGAAACTATTAGATTTTTGATAAACAAACTAACTGCATGTTTGTGAATTTAAACAGAGTTTTAAGAGTGGGTTTCCTGAAAAGGCTTTAAAAGTATCAAGCATCCAAAAATATCATAAAAAATATGATACATGGTTCCATTAAAAGAAATGCGTACGATGTCATAACCGAAAAAACTGAGAACGTCACAGGCATGTAAAATAAATCAAATTAAGCACCACAAAATTCATTAATTCCTGTTTCAAAAATAAAATCCGTTTCAAAGTTTTTGTGAATTCGTTAATGATACAGTTTTGGATTTTCTTCCATAAGTAGTTTCCATAGTCTATAATGCCTAGTTGTCAGATTTTGTTAATATCGATGAGTTGATTTTGCATTACCAACTAGATAATTTAGAGTTTTCCACATGATTTTGATCAGCCTTTTGGATCTGTATACAATGATCCACCGAATTACAGTAATATGATTCTGCTAAAGCAACGCGTTAATCAAGTAGAATACTTTACAAAATATATTTGCTTGTCAACGCTGCCCCGATAAATCTTTCACTTCCTATTCTCCCGAGTAATTAAACTCCGATCAAGACCTAAACGCCATATGAAACTAGAACTCGTCCATCATGAGCGAGCATTTATTGTCCTCGTTGCGTCGAATTAAGGAGGCCGATGGGAAACGCTGATTATACAACCTTTTATTTTTAGGAATAAGAAGGACGTCATTAACCCTTAACCGGAAAGGTGGCGTCTGACAGACTACGGCGCCCGAACATTTGTAAATAATTTTCAAAGGGACACGCCTACAACTTGGTCACCCCATGTAATCCTTAAGTGATTGGACAGCTCCCTTATCCCCCACTTTCAAGTTGCTAACAGAATTTGAACGGAAAATAAAAATAAAAATTAGCGTGCCACGATCTGTCAGACGCCACCTTTCGGTTAGTGTAAGTCTTTCTTTATATTATAAATAATGGCCGGACCGTCAAAAAGGGCGTATTTTAGTGATAAAAACTTTAAAGAGACTGTGATGAAGTGGTTTGATGAAGAAATCAATTAGTGGAGGAACATATGAGAAGACGTTTATATAATCTTCGCATAGCCACGACGTGCGGAATACTATTAGCAGAATACTGTGTGTACCAAAAGTAAATCCATATTCTGTGGAACAAATTACTCTGGAAAAACGTATACCGTGCTCCATATGCCCAAGAGCTGTTCATCGAATGACCAAGTTTGTGTAAAGTGCAGGCACCCCATTTGCCTACAGTGTTCAAAACCGCTGTGATTCATGCATTTATAAAGGTGAAAATTAGGGGTTGCTGGAATGACGTTTTTTTGGAATTGAAACGAAGTTTTTTTGTCTTAACAAAACTAATGTACTTTTTCAATGTTTTTTATGTTGTTTTGAAGTAGTCTACAGAATTTATTTGTACTATTGGGCAATTTAATTATATTTAAGGGTGGTTTAGAAAATATGTGTTAATTTTGTGATGAAGTAAATTAAAATTCTTATGTTATGTTGATTATACCGTTTTTTGTTATTTTTTTGATATACTTGTCTTGTCATAAGTGTAAAGTTTCAGTTTCTGTTTAAATTACATATTTTTTCAAAAATGTGGTTACTTTCCTCGCACTCAACAATAGTAGACTCTCAGACGCCACCTTTCCGGTGGTGTGCCAAAAGTCTCACCTTTCCGGTTAAGGGTTAAAATACCCCACTTTTACAAAATTAAACAATCGGTTCGGTATGTATCAGTTCGATATATTCAAAAATAAATGTCTCGAATCCATACCAGAATGCTTTATGGTCATAAATTTGCTCGTAAGATGAAGGGGGCTAGTTTACAGTACTAGCCAGCAATACTGTTAGTACTTTATTAATAAAATAATGCATCTCTTCAAGACCGTTTATAACTTTACTAGGAGACTACTCGTAAATACAGTGTAGAACAGCCAAATTTAATAAATTCAGTAGCTCCATTATTATGCATTATTTTAGAAAATCCTGAGACACGTGAATTTCTAATTCTAAAATGATATCTTGCGACGTAAAAATGTCATTCCTAAATTCAACTCCCTTCAAGTGACAGCTACAACCCCTAAATTTTCAAATTGGAAGTAGGGGCTTGTGATACTTCATTTGAAAGGCCTTTTCATTCTTTTCAAAACTGCTATGGTTTTAAATTTTATTGCAGAAATTAACAAGAAAAAAAGATAAGTTTCTCCAGTGTAGAAAATTCGTTACATTAAAATAAAACTTTTATAAGTAACTCTATTTGTCAATTTTAGGTTCTGAAATGCTAATAATAACAAAAAAATAAATGTCTATAATTGCCGACATTCCCTACTATAAGATAAAAACACTTACTAATAAATACGTACAATTTTTTGCTTGACAATTGAACGACAAAAACGAGCAAGCAGCAAAAAAGCAAACCTGAAATTTAAGAAGTTGGCCATTATCAGCTTTAGTGAAATTACCTATAAATGTGATTGTCATTGTAACAGTAGTTAACAGTTATCAGTGTTAAACTTTTTGCCTTAGTTTTCTTGTTACAATTCAGAGAGATGGTTTACCTAACAGAAATGCATAAGATAACGTTTCTGCAGATGATTGGTTACAGAGACAGAACACGAACGCAGGCCGAAGTTGTTCGCCTATTTCAAGAAAAATATCCGGAGTTTCCGTCGATATCTCAAGGTACCGTAAGTAAAATAGGGAAGTAGTTTCGGGATCGTGGTCATGTACGGCAGCTAAAGAAAAATCCTCCCAATAAACTCAGTGATGATCAGAAATTGGATGTAATGCTTATGCTTGAAGAAAATCCACCTACGTCGAGTGGTCAAACAGCTTCAGCATTAAATATTAGCCATTCCTCGATTATCCGCGTGTCGACAGAAAATCAGATGCACCCATATAATCTGGTACCAACTAATGAGCTCGCGGAAGACGATTTTCATAGACGCATTCTCTTTTGCAAATAGAAAATGTTTTATTTTCGGATGAATCTACATTTACACTTCACGGCCATGTTAATCGCCAAAACTGTCGTTACTGGTCGAGAGAAAATACTCACTGGATGAGGGAACTACACTCGCAAAACCCTGAGAAAGTTAATAGTTGGGCAGGAATAATTGGAGAAAATATCATTGGTCCATTCTTCATTGACGGATAATGGATAAACTTATTTAGTGCTGCTCCAAAATAATGTTGTACCGACGATGGCAAACTTGTATCCAGCTGAAGGAAACCCACAACTTCCAGGTAATGCAATATGGTTCCAGCAGGATGGTGCACCAGCACATTACGAAGTCAATGTTCGGCAATATCTCCACAGAATCTTTCCAAATCGCTGGATAGGGAGACGCGGTTCTGTAGAATGGCCTGCATGATCATCTGATCTCACGCTGTTAGACTTCTTCCTATGGGGATATGTAAAAAGTAGCTGACTTAAGAAGAATAATAACACTTGCAATTAGGTCGATTACCCTGCAGATGTTAACTAACGTTAGAAAACATTTTTATTTACATCTAGGATGCTGCCAAGATGCTGGAGGCATGCATTTTGAACATCTGCTGCATTAATAATGATTTGTTTTTTATTTTAATGTAACGAATTTCCTACGCAGGAGACACTTTTTTTTTCTCTTGTTAATTTCTGTAATAATATTTAAAACCATAGCAGTTTTGAATAGAGAATGAACAGACCTTTCAAATGAAGTATCATAATCCCCTACTTCCAGTTTGAAAATTTAGGGGTTGTAGCTGTCACCTGAAGGGGGTTGAATTTAGGGATGACGTTTTTACGTCGCAAGATGTCATTTTAGAATTAGAAATTGACGGATCTCAGGATTTTCTAAAAAAAATGCATAATAATGGAGCTATTGAATTTATTCCATTTGGCTGTTCCACACTGTATTTATATATATTCTAGAAACTTATCTAATCCAGTGAAAAAAGGTAATGTAATACTAATATATGTAGAGGGTGATTCACCATAAATATCCTTCCCACTCTGTAACTCTCTGGACAGATTCGAAAATCCACCAAAAAAATTGTATTATTTGTTTTCTATTAAGATTTTTTTATGTCATAATAAAACATGTGTGATATTCAAAACAAATGAATTACAAGGTTATACTTTTTTTAAATGAAACATCCTGTCACTGGGGAATCCAAATCCTCATGTTTTTCTGATTTCAGCAGTAGGTATAAGTTTTATATAATTTTGTTGATATTACTAAAAATATTTCGTTTCCAAACTGAGCGCAGAATGTTAAGTAGGCATTGAAAACAAAATGGTAATGCAAAATCAACTCATCTGTATTAACTTAAATTATTATCTGTATTATCTATATTAAAATTAAGTCTAACAACGAGGCATTATACAATGTGGAAACTACTTACGGCAGAAAATTCAAAACTGTAAGTATCACTCACAAATTCACAAAAACGTTGAAACAATGAACAATGAACTAATAAATTTGGTGGTGCTTGATTTAATTTGTTTTAGATGCCTGTGACGTAATCAGTTTTTTAGTTAATAGTCCAATCGATAAAAACACTCCACCTTGCATTAATCAGAGCAGAAGATTTTTTCTAGGACTGTTTGTGTGTGTGTGTGTGTGTGTGTGTGTGTGTGTGTGTGTGTGTGTGTGTGTGTGTGTGTGAAACCAAGTTTTCGACTTTCCGTATGTCGATGTTCAAATTTCCGTAGAATTTGCATTTTGTAGGCTATTTTATCTACTTTAATTTCGAACCGTATACAATTTTTTGTAGCATGCGGCGCTGAGTAGATATAAGCAAAAAAACCAAATAAAGTGCAAAAACATTTCGTGGTTTTTCGACAGACAAAAGTTCTCCCCCTGGCATTCCAGGTCGAAAACTTAGTTTCACACTTCTCACCTTATACTAAACAGTCCTAGAAAAAAACATTCTTCTTAATTAATGCAAGCTGAACCTTTCTGAGGGTACGCATCAACTGAGCTATAATGTAGGATTGTATTTTTCCTACAGTATCCAAGAACCAAGAATCAAGGATCAAGATCCTTGAATTTTAAAAATTATAGTAGGAAATAACTATCTAGTTAGCCATAAATTTATTATTTACCTAGTAAGATAGTGGGTGCTTTCCATTTACTGACACAAGTCGTCACGGGTCGACTCGTGTCCTCGAAAGTGCTTTCCATTTGATTTATGTCGCCGTGGGTCGACGACACAGGTCACCTCAAACAGACTGAGGTAACGCTGAGTGTGAGTGTAAAATAAGTGAAAATCTAAATGAACGTGGCAAAGCAGAATATATAATGGAGAGTTAATGCGAAATCTGATTGAAGGAAATGAAGGTAGGTGACAAATGTAATTATTTGCAGTAACTACTTTCAACAACTTTTGCACGAAACTACTAGTCTAGCGAGCGTTCCATTTACCTATTTGATGAGAGTCAACACTAGTTGACACGAGTCGACACAGGAGTCGCTGGGAGCCGTGTAAATGGAAAGCACCCATTTAATTTGACATTATGTACAATACCTAAAATTAGTTATATGTACGCTTAAATTTTCAGTTAATATTAAGAAATGCCAATATGCCCAATATTAATATCAGTGCGTTGTCTTTAAATTTTGAAACAAAGGCGCATATAATAATTGTTTCCAATTATACCTATGCAACGCTTCTTTGATGTCTGACAATTTCCGCTAGTGACCTTGGACCTTTAAATTAAATGAGTTGTGTCAGGTGACGGTTTCTACTAAGAGAAGGTAATTGACTAAGAGAAAGATAACGATAGCCAACGATATGAATAGTGTGCAACTTTCTTGATTCTAATGTAACTATGTGGTTAGCTGAAGAGTTGATCATTTGGTTGAATCATCAGTTCTTTTGACTTGGATGTATCTCTGTTTAAATTATATTTTCATTCAATGTTGAATATGGTTACTAATACGTGACTGTTGAGGCTCTATAGTACGAGGTATGACAAGTTAATTTGACAAGACTTATTTAAGAAATAAACTTTATTTTATGTATACAATCTAACTATGCTCTTAATTAATATACTCGCCTTTCCGATCTACACATCATTGCATACGTTTTTTACATTACTTGAAACAATTCTTGATGTTTTCAAGGGTAATGGTGAGAAGAATGTTGCCGCTTATCGTTTATTTCGATATTAAAGGTGTTATATTAATCGAGTGGGTGAGGGCTAAATCGTAAATCAGAATTATTACCGTTAACTTCTATAAAAATTGAGGAAACGGACAGGAAGAAACGACCTGATCTGTAGAAAAACAATGGATGGATGCTGGATTCTCCACCAAAACAACACTCATATCTACAATGCTGTCTGTGAAATAATTCATTGCAGATAAAGGAATCCCTGTATTCGAGCATACCCCCCTATTCGCCAGACTTGCTTTCCTGTGACCTTTTTCTCAAAAATTTAAATATTTTTCAAAGAAACTCGTTTTGAAAACTTGGATCTACCATTCGCTTAATGGAAGAATGACAACTCTACTTCGCAGCATCAGTCCTGAACACACAAAACTGTTTCAAACAATGCAACAACCCATACACTTTGTGTAGATGAGAAACGGGCGTATATTGAAGGTAAACACAGATAATTTGTAGTATTCATAAAATAAAGTTCACCCTTGTCTGTAGATATAATTCGCATATGTTGGAGCAATGCAAATTAGTAACTTTATTGCACCGTCCTGGTATACTAACCGAGCCAAAGGCCACCATAAATCATACCGAAGCACGAAACACATGAAGGAGAGTCTAAAACAAAACCGACAACTAAATCCATAGAAAGTGTACTGGCACCCACTCGTAATTTGCGAAATAACCAGTTCATACATCGTTTTATATACGATAGCTCATAAATTGAATCGGCATTATGTTGTATTATGTTCAAGAGGGATAACAATGGTATAATTTGAAGCCGGCGTTGGTGGGGCGTTACGACGCCTGTATCAACAATGTATTGTTATTATCTAGCGCTTTGTTGTTGATATCGCGCACGCCTTTTTAGTTGTTACGCCGTGCCGTTATTATGTTGTCATTTTGTTCGTATTATTCGCGTTTAGATATACATTAGTGTTTCTATTGCAGTCTGTCGATCATTTTCGAACATTACAACCGTAATGCGAGCAGCTACCGATCAATAAGTAGGTACGAGGTAAATATTGAAATCAATGGCTCATACACGCTTGGAAGGGACGTTAGGACAATATGCGTCAATTTCAATTTTGTGCAAGCTTAACGATAATAATTTATCACTTTCACATCTGCATAGAGTAAAATACCTAATTATACTACCGGTTAAACTGAAATTAAAAAATCTATTTTCGAATAAGTAAATAAAGTGTTTTTGGTGTTCGCAACCTTGCTTGCGAATATTACTCTTGAATACTTTGACAACGGGATATGATTTTTGCTCGCTCAGACTTAAAATCCCGATATTTCGGAATATTTTAGGCCTTGTTATGCAAAATATTATTTTTTGTCACAGCATTTCTACTTTACTAAATTGGTTTAGTAAGCAGGTATCTTTACAGCAATTTTTTAACCGTTTCCAATTCACATAGTGGAGTGGAAGTACAGTATTAATGAATGTTTTTTATATTTTTTAAAGATTCATTATTGGCTAAATAGGCCTAAAATATTCGGAAACGTTGAGATTTTAAGTTTAAGAGAAAAAATAATTTTCTATCTAAGTCTGTCTGTCGGTCTATCTGTTAACCTCCTTTGTGTACACGATAACTCGAAAATGCATTGCAACTTAAAATTTGGAATACTTATGCCCCATGATGAGGTCTGGAGCTGATTAGATTTTGAGCTTAACCGGTTATGGGGTTGGAGAATAAATGTTGGTAATATACTCTTTCCTTTAACATGCTTTTTAACATAAACATTACTGATTACACAGTGAAAAGTGCTCTGTAAAAATGTACTCTGTACTCTTCTCCCTTCTCCACACTCTCTTTGAGTATGGAAGGGGGAAAGAATAAAATATAAATAAAACATTAAAAATTGTGAAAAATTATGTGTAGCTGAAACAAATATTGATTTTTTGTTCAGTTTCTTGATGACGTTTTTGTTGTACACGGGAGGGGAAGGTGCTGCTGTGTTAATGTATTTTTTTTTTTTGTAGGCGAATTCAAATACCACAGTACCAAGTCTTTACTCTCATTTTTTATTTCCATGTCCGTATCCAAAACAAATCACACGGCTCATAAAAATCAAGGTCATAAATGTCATAGGGGTTATTTAGTTCATTTAGGTCATTGACGCCATACAGATTATATCGGTTATACAGGCCATAGAGGTCATATCCAATAGAATCCACTCTCTGGAACTGAAATATTATTAGATTATTATTAGAAATTAAAAAGTCCCATACCAAATGTACCTTTAAGTTCCATGATGTGCATATAAAAAAAGAGTATAATTCAAAAGGTGTTCCATTTGAACATCACAAGCAACACAACAAATAAAATAAAACTAAGCACCTACGATGAACATAAATTATGCATAGGGTGACCAGACGTCCTCTTTTACCCTAAGTCCTCCTTTTGACATTATAATTTTTGTCCGGTATATATTTCGGCAGTATATACGAAAAGTCCTCATTTTAGCTAGCAAACTAGCAAAATAAGAAATGAGCTGTGTTTAAGAAAACGATCGTCCGTTCTTCGTTTATTATGTATGTAAACATTGCTCTGGGACTGCGCATGAAATAAACAGTTTCTGCTTGTGATACTTGAAATTTGTGATATCTGTTTTTTACTAAAAAAAAGTGTTCGAATAAATTTTAATTTTTATTATCTCAATTATCATCACCCCAATTATGCATTAATATGAAATCCAAAATTATCTGCATGGCTTTTCGTATGGTTTTTATACCTCACACAGTGCGTCATTTCATTATTTCAAAAACTATAAACTGAAAAATAAATTAAAGGCAAAAAATATATAATAAAATAATAACTCTTTTATGTTCAAGGGCTATCCACCATCATTACTATTAATTGTTCTCTGGGTTGCATAACAATCTCACGGTTTTATTTGATAATTTATACAATTGCCACATTTTATCTGGTTCTACATTTTATTTTAGGGAGTTGAATGAATGAAGTTTCTTCAAATACGTAAAAACTTTACAGACTTTCTATAAAATATTTAAATTTTTAAAGATTTATATCACGAATGGTCGTATAATTTGTTTCCTGCCACGGTTGTGCATGGAGACACTCCTCGTGAAATCCCTGAGACTGCTTGATGTTAAAAGGTCTTTGATTAATGTTAGCGTGTGGAAAACACATTTGCCCTTTTTCCTCTTTCCATCCAATTCACGGCGCTTTTATTCAACTAAAAAGAGTTTAATGTCTTGCAGCAGCTTTCGGCTGAATTCTTAATTCTGTTCGAGTCAAATAATTCTTTGTTTTGTGTTTGGCAGTAGTTAACTATTTTAAGAAAAAAATGTCTATGGGAATAACGGTTTTAATTAAATCGTACATTTCTCTTCGTGGTTTTTAAACTATTACACTTAAAACACATCATTCATTTACTTATTCATTCATTATTTTACTGATCTGTATTCGAGTTTAGTCGTAACCAAAAACATATATTTAATCAAGCCTTCATTTATGTGTTTTATAACAGATTTTTTAGTTTTATACGTTATAATATTTTTTTGCTCTATATTTTTTGGCTCTATATTCAGGTCTATTTAATATTTTTTGTACAGTGGCTGCCAACATACGCCACATAATAGTAATGCTTATAAATACATATTATGTTCTTTTGAATTTTTTACCAAATACTTGCTTCAATATAAAACATTTCTTTGTGTGGCATTAAAAGTGAATAAAAGCCTTTTTAACTTCTTAAAAAAATATCTTTTTAAAGTTTTAATGTTCATTTCCTAGATTTAAGGGGGTAAGTACAATTAGACAGGCTAAAATTACGCATTAAAAACATTTTTTTTTAGCAAGGTTTTATTCAATCATAACAAAACTTTGTATATTTGTTAAGATAAGAATGAAGAATTCATTTTTTTTCAAAACAAAATGGCAGCTGCACGCTGGTGTAAAGTGGACCTACAAAAAAAAGCAACCACTCTGGACGTTGTAATTTTCATCTGTAACAGTCCAGGAAATAAAATTTATGTTAAAAATACATATAATTTGTCGGTAAACCTCAAAAAATTAAAAAAAAGATCTACGTTTGGCAGAAGTTTTTCAAGAAAATCGGTGATTTTCCGTATTTTTTTCAGACACTTTTGCATTAATAATTAAATTTTGAAACATTTATATAACATAATATTTGCTTATATCTTCTGGGATTATGTACTTATTTTTATATAGCCCAATTAATACGGTCATACTAATGGCCATAATCAAAAAGGGTTCGTGCGAAATCCAAACACGTTGCTGTCTGTCTGTAACGCTGCCTTATTTTTTCATTATTAAGTAACGAGTTTCTGACTGCGTACATTACATGCGTCAATAAGTTTAGATCAAAATTAAAAGTCTAGGGACAGTTTTTTTTTTTGTTGAAAAAAACTGAAATTTCGTAATCTGATACCAGTAATGTGGAAAACAACCACAGAAAAGTTTTGCTGTGTTATACCCACGCCCTCCCCAGATTGTACGTTTATGGTTAATAAGAATAGATGTGTCAAAGCTGGTTTTCTATTGATCTTTGAGTTATTAATTATAAACGATTTTTGGGGCACCCATTTACGGGGGCATAGCTCCCTTATGAGGGCATTTTAGACCTACCGTTCCCATGACATTTTCGTATCAATTTTGAATGAGGAATACACTCTCGAAGTTTCCCGATTTAAAATTAAGACACTTTGTAAACATATATGGAATGTTCCATGTCAATCGGGACACCGTTCTCTCCAAAAGTAGTTTTTTGGTTTTTTAGACCATATCTCTCTGGAAAAAAAGGACTTTTTTGTCTAGAAGTAGCTACTTTTATGTTTTTTGACGTACTGACTTTGTGTTATTGGATTATGAAAAATTAGGGCAATTAAAACGGGTTTTTATTTTTTGATAATTTTTTGTCACCTAGGAACTTAATTGAGTAGGTTTAAATTAATAGGGTTCCGATTAATTAGGCAATTAGGCAATTAAGACCAGATATGATAGGTTTACAGTTGTTAGGTTTGGTGGTAATCACCTTAGGCTATGTTAGGTTTAAAGTTGATAGGTTTTGGTCTTGATGCCCAAAAATTCCAAAAAATTGTCAAAAAATGGCCAGTTCTTACAACACAAATCTGTACTTTGGGATCCCAATAATCGAAATTATGATGTCAAAACACATAAAAGTAACTAAAACACTAAAAAGTAATTGAGTTTAAGAATATTAAATTCGGATTCAGCATATCCAAAATCGTAAAGTTTACTATTAGATCGGGGTATTTTCCATGTATAAATGATTTTAAGCTAGGTACTGAACAATATTTTTTAATTACTAATTATAGTAGCCATTTTATGGCCACTATTTTGAATTTCGGAATTTTCTCATAAATGGTCATCGTTTATTCAAAATCTCTTGAGTGTACGAACATTTTGAGACCTTAAACTTATTTTTCCTTGCTTCTACTTTTGGAGAGAACGGTGTCCCGGTTGACATGGAACGTCCCATATATGTATGTTTGGAACGCTTTAAAGTGGGATATATTATTAATGTTTTATAGCATTCAAAGTTTCAAACTCAGCTGCATTGGCTTTCTTGCATTATTAATGTAATATTAGTAGTACAGATATAGGTATATTAAGGTATAAATGTGGTAAATAGAGTAGAAATTATAATACAACATAATAAACATAAATAAAAAGATATGTTCGAAGAATAGTAACTTACTTAGGGTATATGTAAAGTCGAAACTGTTTTTCGAGCTGAATCGATTGGTGCCACTTTCAGGTCGAGGAGACCAACGGTTCGAAAGGTACACCATTTTGAAATTCAAATATAATGTCTATGGAGACAATCATTTTTTGAGAAAAACCGAACCAAAAGCCTAACACAACTGGACCTAACATAATCTAATATAACCTATATTAGATTATGTTAGGTTAGGACCTATAACTTAAGATAAGAATCACAGTTTATAAATTAAACCATCTGCTTATTTTGTCTGTGTGACAGGAGCTATGACGTAGAAATATACCTCATAATATTACCGAAAGATACCGATAAAATTGCAGCAATTTTTATTGCGCGCACGCGTATTTATGTTTATTTGTTAAGAAATTGTCCAAACAGACATAAATACGCGTGCGGGCAATAAAAAATGATGCAATTTTTCTTGCCGGCAATAAAAATTGCGAATTCTAAAGCGGCCTTTAGTCTATTTAGTTTATACACTAGCTGTTAGTAAATAATTGTATGGAATGACATATTAAATATTCACGTGACGTCAAGTACAGCACTGCTTACAGCGCCTTCTGGAGGCGGACAGATATGAGCCCATGATACCGAACGAGTTCAGTCTCCTAGTTCTAGTCTTCTTGGATAAAATTAAGGCGGAATTACAAACCTTAAAGAGTCTTGTCAAAAGTATACGTCAAGGTTGTCAAATGCTGTATAACTAAATAAACGCCACATGTCGGTGTGTATCAAACTGCTAGGCAATACGTGCTCTTGAATGTTCGGCACGAGAGTGTCGGAGGCGCTCTCCCCCTACAACAACTATTCTGACATCTTCGCGGCCGCTTTCTTCCATCATCTCGATGATCCAATGGCACTCGAGATAGCGACTACGGTTTGCGTTAATTGTATTCGTCTATTAAGACGACGACGCCAGGTCCGCTAAGCTTGTGATCCTGTATTTGCCATTGAGAACAATGGTTTACAACCATTTCTCGACCGTGATTATCTTTAAAAGACAAACAACGGAATTTATGAAAAGTGTTAAATTCAAAATGAAAGAAAATACTGACCAGAAGGTAGCAGTGTCGAACAAAAGATTTGGTCGCTCATCCGCCGACATCGACAAATCTGACTCTCGTGACCAAGAAGACTAGAACTAAGGAGACCGAACTCGTTCGGTATTTAAGGATCAAATCTGTCCGCCTCCAGGAGGCGCTGTAAACAGTAATGTACTCGAGTCACGGCTCCACTTCCGTTTACGACTTATCTCCAAACCGCTTGAAACTTGGTATATAGGGGTTTTTCGGTGTGTTAAGCACGACTCTGTGTATGAAAACGACCGCAAATACTCCTAAGTGCCCCACAATGCCTGTAAAGTCTGTTTTATCGACAACGAGTAACTCAGTTATTTCAATTTTTTTGTTTTGTTTGAAATTGAAAATAATCAATAACTTTGATTTATAATAAATAATCAAGTTTATTTTTAAGTAAATTTGATTTATTTACAAAATAATTTATTAATTTATGTATTTACAATGATGATAAAGTATTGTTACGTATTTCTCTCTAAATAATTTACTTCTTCACTTCTAAACACTTTTATTAAGACTTTACAACTCGTGGGTCTTAACCATGTAACATTCAAAACATAACTAACTCTATCCTAGCAACAACACCAGTATTTATAGTTTCTACATTTCTAGAAAAATCTTTTGACATCCAGAATATTCAATATGTCATTCCATACAATTCTTTACTAATAGCTAGTGTGTATAAACTAAATAAACTAAGTATGTAAACTATAAAACTTAATAAATGTCAGCTGTCACAAATGTCACTTTTACAAATGTCACAGTATATAAACTTTTTACTCTAATCCCGTTTTTCCTGGGTAGATTGTTCTAATGTCTAAGAATGTCTATGAATAATACTAATGTCTATGAATAAATTGATTAAAGGGATCAACATTCATTTTGTCGCAACGGCGTCGCCATAAGTATCTCCGTACTTCCGCATACGGACTATCTCCAAATCGCTTGAAATTTGGTATACGGGTTTTTTTGGTGTGCTGAGTACGAATCTGGGTATAGAAGTATTGTGCCTGCAAGTGTCCGTAAGTGCCCACAAGTAAGGTTAAAATGCGTCAAAATCGCTAAATGAAAGTGTTCGATATCTCGCTTAGTTTTTGAGATATCGAATCTCAAAGTAAATTCAAAACAACAATTATTACATTATTTTACGCCTTCCTTCATGACAACAAAATAACTTAATAGGTTATTGAAAAAAATTAGTTTTCAAATAAAACATTTCAAATGCCACATAAGTAACTGGTACACCAATATTACAATTTAAAACTTCCACCCTCGATATCTCGAAAACCAAGCGAGATATCGAATTTTTTACAAGAATAAAAAAGTGTTTGTTAATGTTCTACACGAATAATATATATTTATTTTGCGGCACAGAAATCGTAATCGTGCACATTTCAACCTTACTTGTGGGCACTTCAAGGCACTTACGGACACATTCGGGCACTTGCGGGTATTTTCATACGCAGATTTGTGCTCAGCACATCGAAAAACCCCCATTTACCAAGTTTCCAAGCGATTTGGAGATAAGTCGTAAACGGAAGTATATCCCGAGTCACGTGATGAGCAGCGGTCAACGGTCCACATGTGAATGTTTATCATAGAAAACCATGCTATGGTTTTATATGACGTTTATCATTAAGCTGTCAAAGCGGGTGCTAAATGCCGTTTGGCTTTAACAAAAATATATACAAAAATAAATATGGTTCAAAAGTGCTGTGTTGCATTTTGTGATTTAAGAAGCGGTCCGAATAACCAGACATTATTTCAAATTACTGATGTATGTATGAAACGAAATATTTTCCTTTGTTGTATTGTTAACGTTGAAGCACGTAACATGAAATATAGAGACATCCAAAAAAAAACGTCATCAAAGTTGGCCAAGAAAAAAAAGACGTATTTCTATTCTTATTCGAATTTCTAACCTTATTTACTTGTCAAAACGGTCACATCATATGACAGTTATTGTTTATTTTACAGATTGTGACAGTCACTTGTCAAAAGTTTGACACAACCGAAAAGCTTAGACATGACTGCTATTTCTATCTCTCTCGTTCATAGCCAGAGTTGATGACGTTTTTTTTGGATGTCTCCATATTTTGAGTACATTTTTATATTGATCATTGCGAAATTTTGTAATTGCAAAGACATTACTTGTGTAGATTCAATATAATATTCAACAACAACTAATCAACGAAAAATATCGAGCGTCTGTCAAATGTATTCGCACCACGGACATTCACACGGACTCTAACCTCTAATGCACACAGATTAGTACAGAACCACGGTATACGTATAGATATCTGTTTATATACCGTAGCAACCAGAGTACACAACTGTTTACAGCGCCTCTGGAGGCGGACATATTCGAGCCCGTCGCGTTATACAGCGAAAAGCCGCAGTTCGGTCTCCTTAGTTCTAGACTTCTTGCTCGTGACAAATGTCCTCATACAATCACAAGTGAATATGTCCATAAGTTAATTCTCAAAAAACGATGCCGTTGGTTAAAGCGTACAATGGGCATGAATTTGTGCGTCGAAGAATATTTGCACCCGATGATGACTACACTTTTTTGTCGATCGAATTAGGTCATATCGTTGTGCAAAGCCAATATCGTCTCTAGATGTGGGCAACGAATAACTGAAAAAATCACAATGAATTCCAGCAAATGACCGAATTTCGTCACCATATATGTCATGCTTGACATATTATGTGTCACCAAACTGAATTACGTAGTGTTGTCAGTCTACTATCATTGCACGATCGTTTTGCATTGAAAAATCAATTTTCCATATACTTAACATGGGGTTTTGAAAGTTCCATAACTTATAACCCTTTTTCTCCTCAACCTGAAAATAGGTAAATGGAGACAACTCGAAAGGTCTTCGAACGACCCCACTCTCATGAATTTATTTCAGACCGGTGAAATGAATTTGAGCCCTTACTTACAATTAGTAACTAAGAAAATACCAAATATAGCTATAAAACTTAATTAAACCTAACTTAATTATTTTTTTTAAGTGCCTTTATTTTTTATTTTTATAAAAAAAAAACAAAAAACATTAGACAAAAATAGACGCCAATTTCAAAAGTTCAGCAGTGTTTTCTCATAAAATTCATAAAATAGCTAAAAAATTGTGGTGTCTATTTTTTTGTAAAACGTGATTTTTGTTGTTTTTTTTTGCCGTGTTTTGTTTCAGTTTATGCACTGCTTCAGTATGCAAACAATTTTGTTAAATACAGTTTTTTTTACAAAAATTAAATACATTTTTGAATTTTTCAACACCCTGTTTTAAATTTGAAAATGGCATCTCAGGATAAGCAAAACTTTTTGTCAATATACATATATTTTTTTTTTTCGAAAAATGAAAAATAAAAATATAGAGAAGAAATAAATTTTACAAGAGTGCGTTACCACATCTGGAGACACATGGTACCTATATTTTAAAAATATGATATTAGTTATTGTTCAAAAAATAAATAAAATCATCTCGTTGAGTCCAAGATTACATATTTTATTTAGATAGTCAGCCACAATGTGGAGACAATTATTTTTTTAGAGAGTTAGTGTAATTATTGGAAAAATACGAGTAGAACAATGGAAAAATACGAGTAGAATGTGGATATTGTGATTCTTTAGGTAGTCTCAAAATCAAAAATATCTCAAGGAAAATTTACGAGACGGGACGGATAACTCGAGCACTCTGTACGTCCTCTTTTCAGGAAAGTACAGTAACGCATTGTTCTCAACCCTATATATGTCACCGCTACACAAAAGGGCGCATCAAAGGAGCGTCATTTGTAACCCCGAATGTGAGCTGGAACTTTGAATATCGCGTACGATTTTTTCGCGAGACAAAACGAGTGCAGTTTTTACAAAGCGAGAAGAAATATACCGCTGTCGCAATTTATCAGCGGGCATATTTTTCATCGCCGGATTCATCACATTTAATAATGCGCGCGTTTTTGTTACGTCCATTAGATAACGTACATCTGGCATCGCGCTTTTGGTCTTTTAAAAATTGCGGTGTCGTGTCGTGAATGCTTCTCGCCCGGAACTTTTATCCGAACGTGAATAGATATCGGATCGTAAATTTGCGAAAAAAATCCATCTTCTTTGTCGGAATCGTACGATAGACGAGGAATACTAAACGACGTTGTATATGTAGCAGGTGCTGTGAAAAGGTGCGATAAATGACCTACCTCTATTCAAAAAGTAATTTAGCAAATCCGAGCCATTGAAAAACTGCGTCTGTTCTTGTAAATTATACTAGATTCGTATTTTTAAAAACTGTTAGTGGTATTAATCTCTGTATTAATTTTAACCAAAAAAAGAGCTAAGCATATTAGTACTAACTAGGGTGCAATAAGCTGGCGGTGAATCAGGACCGAACTCAGGAAAACAGTACAAAATTAAAATATGGTAGAGACACTTACCCAAACAGTTATTGTCTATTCAAACGTCGTAGCACCGTCACAACTAATAGAATGTTCTTGTACGGTATGCCCACCTAATCCTAAACCATACTGACCTAATCGAGGTCGGTACATATGTTTGGATAATGAAAACGATCGCTCAGCATCTATAGAAGTCTATGGTACAAATTTTAAGTATTCAGTTTTTATTATTATTACTATTATTTAAGTATTCAGTTATTATTATTATTATTATTTCGCCGACTTTATAGTCACACTTCTCAGCGTAAACGCTGGGAAATATTCACCCATTCCTGCTGCAGACAGTGATGGCTTGATATCTCATCCCCGCCTCCAGCAGAAATTAGGCTCAGGCGAGGGGAGGAAATTCATCCTATCCCAAAACCTTTCTTACAATGTGGCAAGTTTGTAACAATATTGCCTTTTGGCCATTTCTAATGACATTAAAAGATAGTCCTAATGCCGCGATGTTCTTGGCGAATCTCGTCGTCATTACTCCCTCTGCCGATATTACTAGGCCGTACGTCTCCACTTTCTCCAGCCTCCATAGGCGCTTCAGCTTGACAAATTTTCGTACTTCGCGATCTTCTCCCGTTCAGTCTTCTGAATGTTGTGGGTAAGTGGCACAGCGATGTCTATGATGATCCCTCTTCGTTGTTCCTTGTTGATCAGCACAATATCTGGTCGGTTGAAGTCCACTGTTCGATCGGTGATGATTAGCCTATCTCAGTACATCACGGCAACTTCCGATTCCAGCACAGCTTCCGGGACATATTTGTAGTATGGCGGAGCAGTCGCTAACAGGCCATACTTGAGCGCCAGTTGTTGGTGAACCATCTTCGCAAGTTGGTTGTGCCTGCTGAGATATGCTGACTCTGATAGCGCGGGACACGCTCCTATTATGTGTTCTATAGTTTCGCCTGCAGATTCACATTTTCTACATTGGTCTTCGACGTCCTCTCTCAGGATATTCTTCTGGTAATTTCTTGTTTTTATAACCCTGTCCTGAATGGCGGTCAAGAAGCCTTCGGTCTCGGGGTACAGATATCCGTCGGTAAGCCATTTTATTATTATTATTATTATTATTATTATTATTATTATTATTATTATTATTATTATTATTATTATTATTATTATTATTATTATTATTATTATTATTATTATTATTATTATTATTATTATTAAGTAACAGACTATTTGTATAAAAATTAAGTATTGTTTGGTAACCGGTATTTCTATTTAAGACAGTTTCCATTTTGTTTTTAAGTGCGACACATTCACGATCTATTAAATTAGTCATTGTACTTTCAACGTCATTTATTATCATATTATATATTTATTTACATACATACATTTATTATAATATAATTTAACTATAGGCGTCTCAGAATTTAAGATGCCAACGCCAGTACGGAAAAATTGTGAACTAATTATTAAGCCATTAGCTGTTTGTTTTTACATTTCTTTTAATGTGTTTTATATTCAAGTTGTCACTTTAATTTATGATTTGTGTGTAGTACTTTATTATTTACTACCTAAAAACACCTTTTGTGATAATACGTATATATATATCAAGGTTTATCGTTTACAAGTTGTTGGCATAATTGTGGTGGTTTTATTTTGATTTTTAGATTGATAGAAGATACCTGTGACAAATACATTTTTAGGTTAGATCGGTTTATTTTGAAAAATTTTAATAATCTGATTTAAGGTATACATATGTTTTTATTTTTATAAAGTTGTTTAATATTTTAATTGAAAACATTTTTAAGGAGAATGGCAGACATTAGATTAACTATCTTGAAATATACGGAATAGTTAGATGGCACTGTAAATTCAAAGTGTCAAAGTGTGATTATGTGTGATTAAATTCAAAGGGTGAACATGTTCTGAATGCAGGCCGTTCATGAATTCATGAATTTGAAGGTACTGCAGTTTTTTTTCAGTATCTTCCACTTTTTTGAATCCTTAGGTGAAACACAATAATAATGATAAATATTTGTACATTAACCTTAAAAATACTAAAACTTACATCGATAAATGTAATCCTCCTCAGCAAAATGAAGAGAACAGACTTTCATAAATTTACTGACAGGCTTTCCTATCCTCAGTTTTAATATCTAAGCCTTGCGTCTGTCTATACGTTCCTTTTAACCAAATTTATTTATAAGGGAATCTTGATGCTTTCCTTGTTCAGGAAATATATGAAAAGTTAATTGGGATCCCTCTTAAATCCAGGACGAACAGCGAGGTACACAACAATAGTAATTCATTCTAATTATATTACTCAGAAAATAACACTAATATTATAATTTTTAATGAATAAAACACAAATGTAAACGGAACATTTTCAAAATACAATGGCACTCAAATGGACGTTGGAGTAAACGATGACTAAGTAATTAGTTTGTTGAGCGACCACCAGGGAGCATAACGCTTATATTGCTTTACATATAGTTAAAGCTTCTTCACAGGATAATGTTGAATTTTCTAACCTTGTGGTTGCTTGAATTAAATAGTTAAACCGTTGCTTTATTATGTTTAAATCGGTGTGGTGAATATCAGGTGTCTTAAATGCATTTTGATTAAGTCGTATAGCTTTGGATTCTAGGGGATTCAGTTGTATGATGAATTCCTTTACATTTTCGAAGTGAGTGGCAAAATACCCTACAGCTTATAGCCACGTATACCATCGTGTAAGTACGTACCGGAAAGTTGGTAAAATATCGGGTAGGTGCTCTTTAAAATTGTGTTTTCGTGACCCTGACTTTACAAAGATTTGTTTTGTGTTCCAAATTAATCGGTCCATTATCGGGTATTGTTTTGCAATTTCGCCAGCGACAAGTTGTAAGGCATGCGCTAAATATGTCACGTGGGTCATATTTTTATATGTGCGTTTTAGGCGCTCAGCTATTTTTCGCATATATGCGACTGTGTCTGTGACAAACACTAGTAAATTGTCAATGTCGACATAGACATTGCGTACAGCATCTCTCACCAATACTTCAATCATTTCAGCAGTAGTTTGTAATACACGTTTACTTGCAGTTAATATTGACGGGGTACTATTACTCACTTTTAAAACACGGAGAACATTCACTACCTTGTAACCACGAAAATCTACGGATTCATCAATAGTGACTCAGACACATTGATTGCGAACGTCGTCTCTAATACTGTCCATCACATTATTATAAACTTTTGGGAGGTACCGAATGCGCAGTGTCTGGCTACTAGGCAAAGGCCAATCTGGCGTGTATTTTGAACAAACATTTCTAAAACGCGTATTATCTACTAGTCTCCAATACAATCCACACGTACACAACATAGAACTCAAGTCATATAAGAACTCGTCAGTATTGACTTCACTCCGTAAATTGTCTTGTTTCTTCGAATTAATATTTCTTTTTGCATCCCGTTCGTCTTTAAAAGCATATCGCGTATTACACGGTACATAATGTATGAATTTTCCATCTGTTTTAAAGTTTTTGATTGTTTTGCAATTTATATGCGAACGGAATCCGCGACATATGTAATTAATATATTAATAAGAAAGGCTTTTCGCTTAATATTTGCTATTTATTGGTTCCGCACCGCAACGATCACAACAGCGAAACACCTAAAACCGAATAAACACCTTAAACCTAACACCTGCAACATATGTATATGCGGCGGTCTATACCTATAATTTGCTATTTGGCGTTCCCGTAATCTGCAGTGTAAGAAGTGGAGAGTGGGGAATGGGAACTCCCGGGACGTCTTTGTGCAGTTGTTTTTAACACGCGCAGCAGAATACTGTTTAGGGATTGTTTAGGGACTGTTTATAGACTGTTTAGGGACTGTTTAGGGATTTAGTACTGATGTGATAATACTAAATAATGCAAATTGAAGCCCTAGCCTGGGATTCCACCTATTTTATTGCAGCCTAACTAACTAACAAATGAATAACCTTACTAATATGTTATTTAGAATTTTCGATTGTCACAAAATGTGTACCATTATTTTTTAAAACAAACATTGGTGGATCTATGAGTGTAATATACTTTTTCTTTGTCTATAGATAATGTAAAAACGATGCAAGATCTTCACTTCAAATTTCATACAAATATATAATATAATAGGAGTCTGCAAATATAAATGTTTTTGATATACTTTTTAATTACTATACAGTGAAAAGAGCTTTATAAAAGTCTCCTACTCTTCTGCCTACCACATCCTCTTTGAGTACGGGAGTGGGATGAAATAAAATATAAGGAAAACATTAAAAACTGTGAAAATTGATGTACTTATTTATAATCAAACCAAATATTGAATTTATGTTCATATCTTCAGAACTACGTGCTATATCAAAACAAACAAAAAAACAAAAACAAAGTTAATGAATTAAACTAAAAAATGAATGCATTAATATAATAAAGAGCCCTCACGGTACAACCCTTATAGACGTTTGAAGTTTAATAAAAAAAAACTTAATTTTAATCTGTTTCTCTAATAATAAGTTAGACTAAAGTATTTTAAATACATATGCCTTTTCCACTAAAACAATTCTACAAAACAAAAATCAAATATCACAGTTCCACGATACGCGTTTCAAGTTGACACTAATTTTTCTTGGTGTACTTCAAGTACGATTGACCATATTTCAAAACATGTTCGCACCAAACAATAAACAAAAATAAAAAAACAAGGAAAATAAATGAAAAACATACTGTATATTTCCACTTTAGTACGTGGTTGGGAGATATGTAATTACATGTGAATATTTAAAAGTAAGTGATCTTCAATTGAAAATTGGAAGCATATATTGTGTGATATAGAAACTCCACTGACAGATAAACTTTCATTTTGAACTTAAAAAATGTTGAAGGAAATCCATGCGAATAAGCGAAGACAGTAACCTTTGAACAGTGAAGACAACATTGACACTTGGCACTATTTGGACCTGTAACATTTTTTTAACCTTGTCTAAGTACATTTGGTAAGTTTGTAACTTACACCCAACTCTGCACAACATTTGTTATCCCGTCGTCAGTCGTGTCCCGTCGTCAGTCAACTTTCGACACGATTTCCGTCTTCCGGCTTTCAATAATATATTTTAAATCGACCACAGCTTACGACCTACGAAGTCGACAACTCTTACTTGGAGGACCGCGAATCATTTATCTTCGTTAGAGTTAGAGAAGTTCTCGAACTTTTCGTCGTTCGGTATAGTTTTGCCTCTCAATAAAAACTTGCCCTTTGTACTAGGGAAGTCGTTTCGCAGTTTGTCTACAGGGACAATATATTTTAATCAAGCATTCTTCGAGTGTAGCTGCAGCTTCGAGGCGAGTTGCGTCCATGGACAAAGGGAAATTAAGAAAAAAAAAGAGGTTAAATTGGATCAATCAAGGGACGTAAAGTTGCTGGTATGAGAACGTTGATTTATTTGTTTTGAAAAGTTAGAGGATTATTGCGACTGCACCAAATTTCTTACTTGACATCTGTTACATAACTGAACATTAATCCACAGTTTTATTATTAAAATTAGTTATTTTATCCGATAAGAACAATTCCTACTCCCTTTTCACCGCCAGTTACTTTATTTTCTTACATAAGCTGTAAGAAGAACAATTGAAATAAAAATGTAGCAGTTTAGCTAACATTATTTTTTTTAGTATAACACCCTGTATTTTTGGCTGGTTTGTTGAATTCTACCTGTTCTTCTGATTCCAACGATATAACATATGTCGTACTTTTTTCTACAGGTTTTTAAAATAGTGTTCATCGAATATACATATGTATAAAATAATAATTATGCTCTTTGTTGTCAAAAATAATCACAAGCATTGCTGTCTTGGTTAATTTGTTGCTTATATTAGTTAAATACATACTTTAAGGGCTATTAATATACCTCATATGATTTTAAAGTATCTATGAAAAAACCATTTAACTTAATTGTCAATTAAGGTGCATCTTTTAACCGTCATTTTGCTTTATTTTCTATTCTGATAAAACAAATTTTTCGCAAAATTGGCATATTAAGTACTGATAATCATCATTCACAAAAAAATCATTGAACAAATAACAATTAATATTGTGTTTCACTGATATCAGCAACAAAGGAAACAAGACAGCGATTTTTGTGTTTATTTTTGACAGCAGCAACAGTACTATACGCAGCTTACTATTAAATTACGTCATATAAGTGGAAAACGTTACTTCATAACCTGTGGAAAAAATTATGACATATGATATTATATATCGTTGTAAGCAGAAGAACAAGCGGAATTCAACAGATAAAAAATACAGGGTATTCCAGTAAAAAAAATGATATTAGTTAAACAGCTGCTACATGTTTGTTTTAATTGTTTTTCTGACTATATATTCTGAAATGTCAGAATAAATAAATTAAACCTTTTTTATAGCTTTATAAATGACGGAGAAAAGAAGGGTGAAAATTCTTAATGAAAATACCTAATTCCATTTGTACAACACACTTTTAATTTTTGATACAACTTTAAAGGATTACTGATACAACTACATAGGGTGTCTGTAACTATACTAGGAGCATACAGGGGACATAAAAAGAGGGAAAATAAAAATTGTTCTTCATATATTTTTTTTTCTTTTCACGGGGTGTTGTCTTACCGAAATATCAGGTCCCAAAGAGGTAACTTTTCTGTGTAACATAAAACAGTGATATTAAGAGGTGTTCATTAAATCACCAGCAAGCAAGAAATAGACTGACCCAAACATAAAAAGTTGAATTTTTGACAAAAATGAGAAACATTGGAGTCAAAAAAATAATTTTAGGATTTTTTTAGGACATTTTACTACTAAGAAATAGTAAGAAAAACTACTTTTTAATCAGTTTAGAAAAAAATAATGATAAAATGACATTCGTAATAAAAACTTTGACAAGTTTATATTATATAAACTACAATTATTTTCAACTTTCCCCTTCACATAATAACATATACACCTGCACTTTACTACACTGCAATATCACAGAAAATTGATTTTTTCGGAATATCTAGTTAGGTATGATATTGTTTAGAAAACGAAATGAGCCCAATCGGTCTCATTAAACTTTTTCCTATTTAACAATCTCTCTAACTCCGCTAATTTTCAGTAATCTTAGATTAAGCATTGACAAGTTCTCACCCTGTAGATCCATTTTTTCGAAGTACATATTATTCGGAAAATTGATAGAATCCTTTTCAGTAGAAAATTGTAACGCTTATTTCCTTACGTCAACTACACATAAAGCAGTCTATTTCCATATTATAACGAGTCCTTTAGAGATATCGATTTCCTTTTTGCTTTTATTGTTGACAATTTTGATGTCTGATATCTTCATTCCGTAAAGGGTTCTTTTGAAAGACCGCATAATAGGCTGTTAACAGCTTAAATTGGAAATGAGGACAATAGGCACAAGAAAGTTGTAAGCTGCTTGTTGGAAAGTAGGGGTGTTCATTTTGTTAGAATAATTAACGTTTACAATGGTATTTCATAAGCGATATGAATTTAAATTACTTAAAAAATTATTATGAAAAAAATGTTACTACAGTTTTGTTAATCCCATTTGTTCGTTTAATTAGTTATTTAGTTATTTATTATAGTATAATTAGTTGGTTAAATTAGCAAAAATACAAATTTAATTAGGTATACAATCTATACTTGTATACAGTATATCTCAGTAAGTTGGAACCAAATGGAAAACTTTTTATTATCAATTTTAAGAATAAAAGTTATTCTTTATATAAAGTTCTGCATGTTGTATAATCTAAAATTCAATCATCAGATATTACATTTTTTCAGTCGTGTACGCAGTTTCTCAAAAAATATGAATAATTTTACTCAAGAGTAAAGTACCTTTATATTTGACAATATCAGAAATTGTTATAAAGAAAAGTTGATCAGAACTAAAAACTGCGTTCAAATATGAAATTACATCCATTTACATTGAAAAATATTTTTTTCTTTTTTTCTAGGATGCACTGACAGACAAATGATTCGTGGATATCAAGAAATGTTTGACAGTGAGTTTCAAAACGCGTTAGAATTTATGACACATAAAGTAGCGTTATTAACTTGTGAAAAGAAAATAGAAATTGTTTTGATTGTGGGAGAAAATTATAAAACACATAGAGAAGCAGCTATTAATTTTTTTTTTTAATAATAGACATTCCAATAAAAATATTAATCATTCAACTGTTACGAAAATAGTAAATAAATTTAAGAGGACTGGAAGTAGGTATTAAAAATAATTTTAATGCAAAACGCCAAAAGCTGGTTGCCGATGACAATACGCAGTTTGAAGTAATGCTGTCTGTGGTAGAAAATCCAAAACTGTCATTGCGCAAAAGGAAAACGTTGATGCAACAAAATGTAAGGAAAGATACAGTGGCAGGGATTTTAAAACTAAATAAATACAAACCATTCAAACCAAAAATCATTCACACATTGAAAGAAAGGGATTATTATAGGCGATTTGATTTTGTTGTCTCATCCAAGGAGAGTTAGAAGAGGACCCTTTTTTACGAGGCATATATTTTTTCCGATGAATCAACGTTTTCATGAAATGGAACTGTCTCGTCACAACATTGTCGTTGGTGGTCTGAAAATAATCCAAATTTTACAATAAAGTCTCATGACCAATATTGATTTAAGACGAACGTGTGATGTGGCATTTATAAGAACAGATTAATAGGACCTTTTTTTTTCCGACAAGCTATGAATGCCGAACGTTATTTACAGTTTTTACAAACTCACATCAATGACTTCATGGACGAACTATCCTTACAAGAACGTCAATGTATTTGGTTTCAACAAGACGGTGCCACATGCCACAGTACATTGAATGTTAGGTAATATCTTGAACATATGTTCCATGGAAAAGTTATTCACAGATATACTGATCTTTTTTGGCCTGCTAGATCCCCTGACTTAACCCCCCTTGATTACTTCTTATGGGGTTACTTGAAACAAGAAGTTTACAAGAAAGGGCCGATTCAAGGTGTTAGGTAACCATTTGGAGAGGATAATTTTAGAAACATGCCAGGAAATTTCTAAACAAAAGCTAAAGAATGTATTACGTGAATTTACTAATAGAACGATAAAATGTATTGATCGAGAGGGTGGATATGTCGAGGCATTAGTGGAATGAGTGAAAAATAAATTTTTATTAATTTCTAGTATTAATATTATGTTAGTTACAGAACTTAGTATTTGTATATATTTTCTTATTTGCAAAATAAATGCACATGCATTAATTGCGTGTTTATATTGCAAAATTGTTAGACAACTTTTTAGAAACGAAAAGGTTATCATGTGTTTCACAATCACAAGAGATCAATGTTCATTCAAAATAAAAAGATTAGTAAAAAATAACAAAAATCTAATTTTTCAATGTAAATGGTTGTAATTGCATATTTGAACGCAGTTTTTAGTTCTGATCAACTTTTCTTTATAATAATTTCCGATATTGTCAAATATAAAGGTACTTTACTCTTGAGTAAAATTCATATTTTTTGAGAAACCGCGTATACGACTGAAAAAATGTAATATCTGATGATTGCATTTTAGATTTTAGAACATGCAGAACTTTTTAGGAAGAATAACTTTTTTCCTAAAATTAATAATAAAAAAGTTTTCCATATGGTTCCAACTTGAGTGAGACATACTGTATGATACAAATGTGTGGGTTATTATTTAAATATTTTGATTCCTTCTTATTTAATATAATTCGCGAAATTCGTGCATCACAGGTGTTCTGTTTATAAACACTTCTGTTCTGTTTATAAATCGTTTGGGATATGAAAAAACATGAGGGATGCCATTAAACTCCATATTTTTTACGATTTGGGAGCGAAAACTCAAAATGCGCATCTATTTCCATTCAAAAGTTCCATTGAACGTTACCTATTCTCATAGACACCTAGTATATAGTTAGTAAATATAGATATACAAAGTAGCTGCAGTTATAAACTCCATTTTAACAGAAACCCGAGATGATCTATTATCTCGGCAACCCTTGTGCCTGCTGTGTATTCAACATTAAGTGCTATCTCAATCTCAGTGTTAAATAAACAAGCCGAGGAGACCAAAACTTCCTTCCGATAAACCGAATACCTTCCTCAGGGACATGAATTAATGAGAAACAGAATCGAGACTAGTAACTACACGAATTGAAGTTACATCTCTATCCATATTGCAATTGCAACGAGGACACACCAATATAATTTAATTTCAGATGTCGCTGTGAAGTTGCTTCTACTAAAAACTTTTTCTGCTATTCAGCAGGAATCATCTTAAAGAGAGTATTCGTGTGAAGTTACATAATACGAAATTCTCGTTTTGTTGCCATGGTACACAATATATACCATATTTTATTTAAACTTGAAGGGTAAATTTTGGGTGGGTGATGTGTAATTTATTAAAGTAGTATTTAAGCAGAGCGTAACGAAATGAAGGGAGATTTGTTGTTTCCTTGTGAAGCAAATAACTCAGATGTATGGAAATAAACTTTAATGGAAATATTTTATGATGGGGGCAAAAGCAGATTAAAACACGTTGACTGCCAACTACGAGATATCTCGTAGGTTGTTTACTTGTCCAGGACGCCACACTACGAGTTATCTCGCCCCTTAATTTAGCATATTTGTGCATAAGTTTATTCAAAAAGAAAAAGTCTGTACAAGGAAATAAATTGTATTACATGAATCATATTTACATTTTCACATAGAGAAACATTTTTAAGCTTTTTGATTATTACTATGTAGGTACTGTTATTAACGTTTTTAATAATATAACATGATTAAATCAAATTGGCTCTTTGATAAATTGAAAAAAAAAAAAATTGATAAAGGATTTTCTCAAAAGACTTCAAGCTTACTTCATAATTTTTCCAGGCCCATAAGATGGGCCTTGCACAATAAACGACGCAAGATGGGTTTGATCGCCGGTATCGCCATAATTAACGTTTTTCTATTTATATAATACCTAAATAAAATTAGGAGCTACAGTTAAACGTAGTGCTATTCGAGCAAGCTTGCAATATAAGAACACAATTTTAATTGCATTGCAATTGTATGAATGGCTAAAAAACACAGACAGATTAACAAACATAAATTTTGAATATTTTGATACCAAATCTTATAAATTAAATGAAGAAAAATTGAGCAAGAGATTTAACTCTGCAAAAAGAATAAAATCATTAAAAAATAAGCATAGTTTAATAGATTCACAAAATAGATTTGTGCGAGCGAAAACTCATTCTATATCTAATTATTTTGATGATTACAAAGTTATTTAAAAAAATATATTATGATATATGAAGTGTTGTTAGTTTCTTATTTAATAAACATGCATTTAATAGAAAAACTAATAAGTTGTTCGACTCATTGGATCCATCATTTTAAACTTTTAAATATTGACTACAGATTTAGAATCAGAGACCCTGAAAACTCTTACAAACATTTTTTTAAATCTAATTTATTATATAAAAGAGAAAAACGTTAATTATGGCGATACCGGCGGACAAACCCATCTTGCGTTGTTTATTGTGCAAGGCCCATCTTGGAAAAAATTGTGAAGTAAGCTTGAAGCACAAACTTTTTTTAAACAAAAAAATTTAAAAAAAATCGCGGCGTCCTTTGAGATTTTTTTTTTAACTTTTCATCCCTTAAAAAAGTTTTTAAAAAATTCAAAAATTTTAATTTCATTTTTAAACTATTCTGCGTCAAAAATACACTAAATTATGCCTTCGGTTATATTTTTTCTATCACATATATTGGCTAAAAAGATTGAAAACCTGACGTTAAAACCAAAATTGCAATTTTCAAATTACTACTGACGCTAGGCATGTGGGTCTAGGAGGCCCAAATTTTGGGTGAGTACTTTTCGAAGGAAGCGCCATCGATTCTAATAGGTTTTCTAATAGGTTTCGAGCAAAAAATATTTTTTTTGACTTCGAGTTGACGTGGAATACCCAATAGGGTAAATGTGGGAGAGAAGACGCAAGGACCATTTGGAACTACTGTTATAATTTCAACGGCAATTTCGCTTACTTATAGTCAGTTGATGCATAACCGTGCACCGTAAGTCACTTACATGCAAATCGAACGTTTACGTTAATGAACATTTAAAAAACACTGTTCAGGCGTGGCTAAAAATTTTTCAGTGGCTTCAAAAAATATTGGGCAAAGCACCAGTGCAGTTTATATTCGCTTGTATTTTTATTTGTGATTAGACGTAGGATCATTAATATTATGTTTAACTACACCGTGATCGCTATGGCATTAAACAGCTATAAGAAATTGAGTGCAGCGTCTCTCCCATCTATTGGGGAGAGACGCTGCAAAGTATTGTGGGATAGAAGACGCACTAAGTGGTGCTTACCCACACAATATACAGGCATGAAACATGCTTTTTGCGTGTCGGATCCTCAGTTAACTAACACAGAAGCCATCGGAGGTCAACCGTCCTCTCCTAAAATCAGTGTAACTGAAGCTTTACACAGTTTGGAGGAAGGAGAAAACATGCACTAAATCCGAGATTAAAGCAATCTCAATCAGACACGATAATGCAAAGTTTCTCCAATAACAATTCAGAACCTCAACCATCAACTTCGAGCACTTGTGACGTTACCTCAGGAAAATTGGTTCAACAAATATCGCCCGTACCTGTACTTTCTAATATTAGAAAACGCAAAAAACAACCGGCAGTTCATTTAACTCACCCAAGTTGTATAAAAGATATAAAATATATAATATAATAATAATTTGTATATACATTGAATACAATTTTGTCCTTAATACGGACAAAAAGTTAAATCTGTATCTAAAGGGTTAAAACGAAAGGAAAATAAGCAATCATCCTTATTATCTGAATCTGAAGTAGAAATATCAGCTCATTCCTCAAGTAGCGATATTACTGATTATGAGGAAAATGATTGCGTCTTTGTGGATATTGAGGAAAATGAATGCGGAGAGTCTCGAACTTTGGAAATATAGGAACTATGTCAAAATCAGACTGAATTGAGTACACACGTTGCAAACGTTGGTTACATGAAACGTGAGAGCATTCGAAGTTGCCTGGAACCCATGTGGAAAGTATTTATTGAAGAAGGCTCAAGTGAAAAAAATAATTTAATCTTATTTCCTATAAGCCATCTCTCCCTCTAGATATGCGGCGACTCACCCATAGCATGTAGGAGAGTTGGCCTCCTGTATATGACAACAAAATATTTTTTATTTGCTTATTTCTTGCCATAACCACTTGTGTTATGTTCCGTTTCTTGAATAAATGTTTCTAAAGTATGGCTCTTATTTTAGCTAGTTTTTATTGCATTATTAAGGGGGAGTTATTGCACATTCTAAAAAAGTGCGGCGTCTCTCCCACATTTACCCTACCCCATGTACGTTACTTGTATGTATGCATATTACATACCTATACTTCTTAGGTATTTTCGCCCGCGCCTCAAGCCTTCCACGTTTTTTAAAATCCACTAAGCGATTACCGAATTCTTCAACTGTTCGTCGTTCGTATCTTGAGTATTTCGCGATAAAATCAAAGATAGCTGTGAGTAAAATAAAACGGAAATTCTTGGGCAGCGGAGAATGAAACGGCGCATCGGAAATTGGGGCCTGATTTCACGGTTGGCGCCCTCGAAGACCGCGGAATATATATGAGAAAATCTCAGCGACGGACGGGGCTTACTGCTAGAGCCTTAGCCGGAAGCATAGGCGTCTCGAAAAGGGGGATTAGGAGCATAATTAAAAATAAAATCAAAATTAATTGTAATTTCATTTAAATGGTGGATATATTATTACTACCAGTATTTTTGTCATTATACATAAAACAATTCAGTTCAGTTCAATAATCAGTGCCAATAACAAACGAATAATGAAAGTGAACTACAAATAATGAGAGTTGTTATTTAACAAATAAAAAGCTTTCAGCTGTTAAGTTTCAAGAAGGCCGGTGTTTATTGGTATCTGTCATACTTTTATTCATACACGAGGTGTGTAAATTCAGTAATGAGACTGATGTATTCATTTTTTTTTTATTCGAATAGAATTAATCCATCAAAATAACTTCTTTGGGAAGCCACACAGCACCGGAGACGGTTCTTTCATTCCTCAAAGCGGTGTTGAAACTCCTATACTGGATAGCCTTTAGCTGTTCAGTTACAGCCGTTTGAATGATTTGTATTGTCCCAAAATGACATCCTTTGAGGTGATTTTGTAATCTCGGGAAGAGATAAGTCATTCAAGGACTCAAGTCAGGCGAATAAGGAGGCTGAGGAGCCACAGGAATATTTTTACTTGCTACGAATTCGTTTACTGAAATGACTGTGTGACAAGGCGCATTATCGTGATGCAACATCCAGTTGTCCTTGATGTTTGGTCTCACGCGCATAACCCATTTTCGAAGTTTTCCAAGAATATGTCTGTAAAAGTATTGATTTACTGTTTGGCCTGGAGGCTCAAACTCTTTATGGACAATTCCCTGGCTACCAAAAAAGCAAATCAGCATTCATTTAATCTTCGACTTGCTCATTCTTGCTTTTCTGGGTCTTCGAGAGCTTGAAGTATGTCATTCCATGCTTTGGCGCTCGTTTCCCAGTCGTACTTTTGTTCCTGCGAAAGGTTTTTTTGAACTATTTTTCCACAGATTTTTCTCATCCCCAATTCGTTAGTTAAAATCTAATGAACAGTGGTGTTATTCAAATTTAACTCTTCCCCGATCATTTTTGTCGTCAACCGACGATCTGAACGGACAAAATCGATATTCTATCTACATTTTCATCAGTTCTTGAAGATGAAATCCTTCCTACCACAGAAAAACCTGAGCCTTGAGAAAACACAGTCTCCGTAGGCGAGTGGAAATTTTCAAAAAGTATTAGTTGTAACTCTGAAGCAAAACCTGATAGCATACCGTTGCCCAAAATTAATGTCACTCATTTTTAAAACGGACTAGAAAAAAATGGTTTACGAAAACAAACAAATGACTCTAACAAGTTCAAACTTGTACTGAAGGTGTATTATGTGTTAACCTACCGCTTTCAAGTCTGGCCTTCGCAGTGTTACTAGATCGGGCACTATGTTGCCAGTGTCATTACTTAATTTACACACCTTGTAGTCCTTTAAGTCTATGAAAATTATATTAAAATATATGTATAATGGATTTATTACGGCTGACGCCGCCTCTCTGCACGCAGTTTCCATATTCTTCATAATCATACCACATATCTTCTTCTAGATTCCTCGATTCCATTGCTGCATCGACATCATCACTCCAGCTCAATCTTGACGTTCCTCTCTTTCTCTTTTCTGACGGAACCCATTTTAGTACTTTTTTTGATAAATCGTTTCTGGTTCATTTGTTTTTTTCCGTTTCTATTTGTTCTCTAATCATTTAATTTCTAACTCTGATGTTCTAGAGCTGTTTCTCATCTAATCCATTTCGGTATACAATAATTTTCTTTTGGTTTGCATGTTTGTGTCCAATACTTCTGCGCCATATAATATGAAACTCTGCATAATACTTGTTCTTTGTTAACTTTGTTAACTTTTTTATATTTTTCTCAGAGAATTATTTTTTTCCTGATATAGCTTATCTGCCTTTTTTATTCTTATATTTATATCTTCTATTACTTCAACGCTGTTATCTTGTGTTGATTATTACAATAGCTACATCATTCTATACAATTTATGTGGGTGTTCTGAAATATGAGGTCTTTACACTCATTGTTTTTGAGGATTGGCTTTTAGTCGAATGCAGCTCATGTCGTCCTCATCTTCTGATTAGTTTCGATCATCTGCGAAAAAAAGGCTATACTTAGAGAACGTTGCCATCAATTCACGGTCGTTGTCTATTTTTAATGTGAAGAAGTTGTCAATATATCAAATATAAGTATCTAAAATATTAAAATCTCACAACTAAATAATGAGATTAAACATTAATTTCATCATAAATCACTAGCTACAAGCCGACGAAGATATTGGAAATCCCGTTCACATCACGCAATAATAGCATATGAATGAATCTGTTTAATTTACGGATTATAAAACTTGCCCCATTAGTTGAAATTTTACATCACATCACATAATTTAATAGTCACAGAACACAGAAAGTTTCACTAATACCTAACAAGTATCAAGTAAATGATCCTTCGAAGCAATCCGTACCGTTGTTGATAATTTTGTAACCGCGTCACGGATTTAAACTATACTAAACATTTACCCATTCTATTACTTATTTTTTGGACTGTAGATGAGATCTATCTTATTTCACCTGTACTCCGACTGATCTAAAATCTAGTCGCTTAAAGTAAGGGCTCCAGACCTGGTTGGAATGTAGGGAGGTACCAATTTCTAGTTGAAACATTAAATCGTTCTCCAATTTTCGTGTACTTATACAAACAACTTGTTACACAGCTAGACAGGAAGTATTTTTCCTTCATACATAATATTGCCAGAGTTTACGAATATCTAATTATATTTAGGTTAAAAATATTTTAACCTTTTCCGTACGGGAAGAAATCAGTACAAATGGACCTTCCAATTAATATGAAAAATATATATAAAATCAATGAATTTGATGTTTGGCATCACCGACTTCGGGGGTGGTCGATATATCGACCACTCCCGGACGCAACGGAAAGTACAATGTAAAAAATTTTAGAAAGCCCGGAAAAATAAAATTTTATACAAAACTAAGCTAGACTGGTGGCTTTACCTTTCAAGAGGCCCAAACAACATAATCCGGTGCATAAACAACGAATTATAAACGATAAATTGCATAATAAAGGGTTAAATCGCTGAAAACGCTCAACATTACCGCATATACATATATATAATCGCACACAGAGGGCAACAAAAGTCCGCAACCGCCAAAAAAACACGGGTTTCATGATTTTGAAAGAACTATCGAATGAAAAAAAATCATCCCCAGAAACCAACCCCCAAAGTGGTTGGTGGGGGTAAGTTTTGAATTTCAAATGGACGCCCTCAAAAAATCAAGCACCCCAACGTGAGAGGCAAGGGGACTCACGAAAATCAAGCATCCCAAAGGGATCATGATCATATTTTTGCCACACCCACGTTGTTGATCCTGGGTTCCGCTAAGAGCAAAAACTAGAAAATTGATTGAATTGTAAGATTGTCAAAATCAGTAATTTCTAAAACATTTTTTTACAATTTTTACTTTGTGCAATGTATAAAAAAATATACATAAATCAGCCAAAGTTTCTAAAAATTCAATAATTTCAAGTGTTGATTTATAAAATCGAGAATGTTACCAGGATTTATTTTATCTGTTTTCAAAACATCAAAATACATAGATACACCAATATTACCGTAAAACTACTAAAAGCTTATTTGACCTTGAAATGTTCATTTTCATGGTCAAAGATGTCACCCAGATTTTTTTTTCTATTTTTCCTGTATTCAGCTCATAATTTCCCCCTAAAATATAACAAATTTAATTTTTTTTTGGTGGTCGATATATCGACCACTCCCGTACGGAAAAGGTTAAATGATCTTCACTTTTATTTTTTCTCCTCATTCTACATATATTCGCACTCCACTAAGCGTATGTGTAAGGAGAATCAGAATACCCTTAGAATTTCACTTTAGGACTGTCCATGTACCGTGGTGGAACTGAGGGACAAACAAAAGACGAACCGGAAACGGCGGCGTAATGTATAAAAAAGCCTACGTCGATCGTAGCATTTTCAAACACTTCAACACTAGACACTCAAAATATTTAATTGTTTGTCGATGCATTAGTAGATCACACACCAAACAGATCGCTTATTTGACTTACAATTTTTTTCTTCGCATAGCATGCTATTAGCGTGCTTTTGCGCATCATATGGTACCATCCTGGACTCCTGGTACCATCTCCACTTACAATTATTCAAGGTCGATGACAATTCCGGTATATTTCCTGCGACTTTGCACGAAGTAGAGATGAGTTTGGTTGCTCATACCGATCCAGAGATTTAAGTTGTTATATTTATTGTATTTATATTGCCATGAGGTCAATATGAGAATCTCAAGTCTCATACATATCAAACAGACATACACAGAGATAAGTGGTCCTTCCTCAGCAGCCCTGTAGCTCTGAAAGATAGTTTACATGTCGAAGACATCCTATTGCTTTGTTGTTTCATTTTTAAAAAAACAAATAATTGCCTAAGTAATTTTGTAATTATTTTACAAAAATTAACTTCAAACGAATTTTTGGCGAAATTTTCTTTATGTAAACATATACAATTTTTAGTGTACAATAAAGAGAAAAAGGCTGCTCATTCAGCCATTGAGAGAAAAAACCTACGGGTTGTCATAAAAAAAAATTAAGTTACCTCCATAACAACCAAACTCAAAAACAAAAAAAATATCATGTAGGCATAAACACAGCAAATAAACTCATAAAAAACTCTTATTGAGGATATTTTTTTCATCTATAAGATTATTAAAAAGTTAGAGGCATTATACCGACTTCGCCAGGCTGTATTACACATAATATTTCATTCACTTATATTACGCACATTATTATCAGTAGAGGACAAAGTAATTTTTCTTTACATTTCATTATTTTACTGCCCTGCCTAGTCTACCCAACGCTTCAAAAAGATTTAATTGTCAAAATATTAATCTCATTTTACTTTGAAATTTTTGATGTAATCACATCAGAAGTGGTTCAAGTGACATGATGTAAGACTTCATTATTCATGCTAACCCAGCGCTTTAAATAGCGCTCTACTGGCTTTTAATTAGAATCACGTACAGCTGCGAACTAGCCCAATGTCACTCGTACTCGCTTATCTTTTTTATAATATCGTTTTGTAAACCAAACTTTGATACATTTGAATAGTTGATTGAAGATAACTGGTAGGTATCGTTTAATTACAGCAGAGACTTTTGAACTGCACTTTTTAAGTTTAGGTACTTTTTGGCGATGACGGAATCAAGATATTTAGTGGAATGTATTATCAAAACTTTTAGTAATTTTCTTTTGTGTTTTTAACATTTTGAAGAATTGTTTAATAATATACTATATTTTTACAATAATATAGATACTTTTTGCCAGGTTTACTAAACCTTGCAAACTTACTCAAATTTTGAATTTCTAATAAATATATGGACGTTGTAATATTTTTGGAGTATTTGAGATATTGTACTGCAACAAACTGCAACAAACAAATTGCTGTGCAACAAATACAGGGTGTCTCTAAAAGGTCCATACAAAATCCCACCACATATTCCTCGGCTCAAATTAAGTCTATTTAAGGCAACTTACCTATATACCATGTTGCTCCGCTTGGCCGCTACGAGGCGCCAAAGTTCAACTTCTGAGATGGTTTTTTGCTAATAACTTCAAGACCATTGGGGCGATTTAGCTGAAATTTTGTACAATAACATAGTTTTTAGTTACGAAAGCAATGATCCTCAAATCACCACCGAAATTAATCCATTGGCGTATTTATTTAAGATTCCGTATTTTAGACCCTCCCAAGTTTCTACGCTAATGAAATTAAAGACTTGTTAACATGAAATTTCGATTAACTGACTAACTTGCTACAAAAAAGGTACTTTTGATAGAAGTCGATAACTCTCATGGTTTAGGAGAAATTCGCATTTTAAAAATAAATCACACATGACTATCGCCCGACATTGTCTTCACAGAGATGTCAATTGAAGGGATCTTTTTCGTGTAAAATCAAATTTCATGGGGACAGATTAATTAATTAAATATTTATTTTTACAGCAATAATTGTTCAAAATGTTCACCATTCACACGCATACAAACATCTATACGACGTAGGAAATTGAAAATGACTCTTCGCATAATTTCTTCGTAATTCCTTAAATCATTAACTGCAACCTGAATGCGCTGCCATAGTTCTTCTTCATGATTTACAGGTGTTTTGTAAAAAAATTGTCTTCAGATGTCCCGAAAAAAGTAATCTAACGGATTCAAGTCTGGAGACCGTGTGGGCCAAGCTACTGGAACATCATTTCCTCTACCTATCCATTTGTTTGGATACTGCTGATTGAGGTAGTTTCGGACTCCAATTTGGAAATGTGGAGGGGCCCCATCAACGTCAGCAGTCCTTACAAAACGGTTCCTTCCATAATCAGCAGTTCTAGCAGCAAATCGATCAGTCTCACGAAGACGTCTTTGTTATTTGGAAACCGTTCCCCATACTCCCTGACACTTAAACGCGCATTGCTTTCACAAAACCCATAAACTGATATCATATCGGTATACTCTTCATTACTGAATTGTGCAGCCATAATTAATTAAAGAAAAACACAGCAGAACAAATTTGACATTTGGCAAAACAAATAATTGAAAACTGACAAATCATTTTCAACGATATCTTAACTAGATCCATTCATTGATTTAGCGTAATTTTTTGAAATGCGAATTTCTCCTAAACCATGAGAGTTATCGACTTCAAGAGTACCTTTTTTGTAGCAAGTTCGTCAATTAATCGAAATTTCATGTCAACAAGTTTTTAATTTCATTAGCGTAGAAACTTGGGAGGGTCTACAACACGAAATCTTAAATAAATACGCCAATGGATGAATTTCGGTGGTGATTTGAGGATCATTGCTTTCGTAACTAAAAACTATGGTATTGTACAAAATTTCAGCTAACCAATGGTCTTGAAGTGAGAAGTGATTAGCAAAAAAACCATCTCAGAAGTTGAACTTTGGGCGCCTCGTAGCGGCCAAGCGGAGCAACATGGTACATAGGTAAGTTGCCATATATAGACTTAATTTGAGCCAAGGAATATGTGGTGGGATTTTCTATGGACCTTTTAGAGACACCCTGTATATAAAATATGGTTAAGTATAGGTATATTAAATGCTCACATTTTAATAGTCAGCAGTTCCACATTCTTGCTACCGTTTGCGAGGTAAGAAAATTACTGATATGTTTTACTGAGAACTTAAGTGGTCACGGAAGCTTACGGGCTGGATTCCAAGAATGCAATCGTCGCATAAAAATATTGATTTTCCCATTTTTAAATGTCACTTTTACATTAAAGTGGGTATAAATGTAAATTACAACCTCACCCATAATTTTAGTGTTAAACATGATTTGTAGGTATTTTGCCATTTTTAGAGCTAAAGTAACACTTTTACAAAATATAATATTATATGCATAAAAAAACTGGACGTTTTCCTTTAGACTTTAGACTTCCATTAAAACTGAGTTTTAATCTTCTCCTGACGATGCCAACTGACAATAACAATAATAATGATAAATAGCGTATTGTTATTTTTTTTTTCTAAACAGGTCAATTTTAACGGTTTTTAGGGTTACATTACGCCCCGGATCAAAGTAACCCCAAGTGGTATATTTTCAACTTTTAAACTTTTCAGATACTATTACTGCTTTTTACTATTATTATAATGTGATTTTATGTTACAGAGATGCCCAGAACATACAACAGAAAATTGGGATCAAGACGATACGGTGATTATACGGTCGAAACCTTATAAACATGTTTGTACCAAATTAGAAGAGAGGAAACTTAAACAAAAAGATCCAAGAAAACCAGGGAAGCAACTCGATGGAAAAGTCCCTCAAGATGTGGAAATGACCCTCAAAACGAGATCAGCTAACTTACTCATGGTCCGATGCCTTGGTTCCATTAACCCCTCAAAACAAATTTCTAAGAAAGATGCATTTCTCTGTTCCGGAATTAACAGCGCTTTTTGATTAATGTTCGACAATTTTGCCTATTTTATGATTATTATAAACATGTATTTTAAGTTTTTTTCATGAATAAAACATATAGCTTTGTTATTTAATAAATTACGAGTGTGAAATATTTTTTTTGACCAGTTTCTTCCACAAATTTGATTACTGGAGAAAAGTTAATAATATATTCAATCAAGTAATTTTGCCCCACTTGTTCAAATATAGGCGTTATATTGAAAAACTTAGACCGGTGCAAAGTAACCCCCACCTATGGGCAACTTTGCTCCAATTTCCAACAAAAAAAAATAAAATGCTATGGGTTATCTATCAAATATGTGGCACCATATTATATATTAAACTAGACCCAATATACAAGTGCATTACAAAAAAAGTATACTTATGTAATTTTGAATTTATTTTCAAGGAGTTACAAAATACACCTCTAGAAGTGGAGCAAAGTAACCCCAGTTTACGGTAACTATAAAAATTACAGTGCGTTGTCGTTAGCGGAGTCACTACGAGTAGTGGACGAAAAATTCGCTGCTACAATAAATGAGCCAGTTAAAAATAAGTTCGAAAGTGTATTAAAGTCTTTCTTTAATACACCGGTTTTACCAAATTAAGACAAATTTGTGATGGTACATCTACAGATCTAATAAGTGAGTGCAAAGTGTATTTTAATTATGCATGTATTACATCAGTAGATGTCGAACGGTCGTTCTCAAATAGTAAGCATATATTTTCATCACAGCGAACAAGACTCGGAAACAACTATAGAAACTTATCTGATCCTACAAAGTTTTTACGAATCCTCTCCAGTTCGTGATAGTACTCTTAACCAAGCTACATCGTCAAGCTAATTAAGAGGGTAACATTCATATATGGTTATAAAGTGTGAATTAACTGCATTTGTTACTACATTTAATATTAGTTACTTTATTACATGTATTATACAGAGCCATCCAAAAACAAAAAAAAAAACATCATCAAAGTTGGCCGAACAAAAAAGACGTACCTTAAAATGTATAACCTTATTTAGTTGTCAAGGATGTCACATTATGTGAGAGCAGTTATTTGTTTCGTAATTGTGACAGCTTGCCAAAAGTTTGACATAAGCGAAAAGCATCGACATAACCGTTATTTCCATATATCTTGGTCATAGCCAGATTTTATGACTTTTTTTAATAGCTCTTTATTATGATGTGTATGTCCGCAGTACATTTCGGTGAACTATATTTATTACCAAAGACAATTTAGATATTTTGTTGATATCTACATTGACCTTTATATTGTTGTTATACATACATATATATATATTGTAACATTTGTCAAGTGTCATTAGTGACAGCTGACAGTTATTAAGTTTTATAGTTTACATACTTAGTTTATTTAGTTTATACACTAGTTGTTAGTAAGGAATTGGAATGACATATTAAATATTCTGTATGTCAAAAGAATTTTCTAGAAATGTAAAAACTCTAAATAGTGGTGTTGTTGCTAGGAGTTAGTTAGGTGTGATTTGGATGTTATACAGTTAAGACCAACGAGTTGTAGAGTGTGAATAAACGTGTTTTAATTGAAGAAGCGAGTTATTTAAAGGGAAATTCGTAACAATATGTAGAAATTGATGTAAATTATGATCGTGTTAAGTGGCTATTAAATGTACCTAATAATCATCATAATGTATTATTTATTTTTCCATTTGCCATTTGACATGGAAATAAAGAAAATAGACGTAATAAATAAACACATCTCTTAGTGTAAAAAGAGCAATAATTTTTTTCTGCATTTTAATTTTACGTGAGCCTATTAATATGCATCCATAACAAAATATAAATTTAATTGTAGCCTTGTAGCTTTTTCATAAAAGGAAAACCAATTTTCAAATACGTGTACATATGGGCCTATTTAGATGGGTTTCTCTAGATACGAGCAATAATCGTATTCTGCTTTTAAATTCAGGAATTTTTCAAGAGAGGCAACTCGACTCGCCAAGGGCAAAAAAGGTTTACGAAGATTTACATTGCAAATTTCTTTCTAGGGTTTAGAAAGAGCCGCTACCCATGCATTAAAACAACAGGTCGGAATATTCCGAATTTATAGAGTGGTGTATTACAGAAGCGCATTAAAACAGATTAACTGAATAAAATAAAACTATAATAAATGGAAATATTTTCTTGTTGGTTCTATCCCTACTTATTAATTTTTTTTGTCCACAGAAATAGGGACTGGAATACTTTCTAAACCCTTCTTAATTTTCCATAAATGCAGACTACAATAAATAAATGCAGTTCAAGGAGAGCAATGTATCTTAAATAATGCAAATCGAACGAGAGAAAGGTAGGCTAACGAGTAACTGAGGCACGCTGGAGGTAGGCAGTACGAGAACATGGTAACGATCAATTGTTCATAAGCTGTTTTGTAGCTCCTCCTGATCTCCCAAAGAATCAAAACTTTGTTGTGCAGTAGTGTATCCAAAAATCTTCAGCTATAACCAGAAAATATGTAGATAATGTGGTAGAGAGTGGATGAGAACTTAGACGCCATTTCTGAATAGAGCCAAGGTGCAGAAGATTCAGTTGACGACGATAGGGTAGGCGACGAGGGAGGAAATCAGGATAGATACCGATACTAAGAATTGACTATGAAATGTTGTCTTAACATGACCTCCAAGATTCAGGTTTCCAGTTTCTTCAATATTCAAATGATTTACCGGTCGATTTAAAATTTTCGATGCGAATTTTTCATTTAATAAGAACTAAAAATAATCGCTTTACACGACTTTTATATTCCTCGATGCAAGTGGACATGACTATGGTGAATTGTAAAGTGAATATTTGTTTGTCAGAAGTCCAAAATAAAAATAGAATAAGGCCTAACAATCATCTGCAACAATCTAACTTTAACTTGTATTTTCTCATTTTTTATACTTAGCTGAATATCCTTGTTTTACCTGTTCCTGACGCCTCTGATTGGATACTTGAGCCTAAGTAGGAAATACTACCTAGATACTAATTTTTCTTAATTATCCATTGTTTCCAAGGAAGCGGCTCTTCTTTTCCCCATCCCATCGAGTAATTCTCTGAAAATTAATCCGATTAGTGAAACGCTGAAACGGCGGTATATATATGTAATAAAAATCTAAAAAATAAAGAAGCCTATACCAGCAGCACACCATTAAAGTAAATAAAATGCGAAAAGCGGTCCTATTAATTAGAAAGAACGCCGTGGAAGATATAATAAGGGAAGATGGAAGTGAACAGAAATAAAAAGCGCAGTGTTTGCTTTAATACGAAGAAGGGGAGTGTTAATTTAAAAATGGCTCTTCATTTTTAAAAAGATAAATTGTAGGTAAAACACATATTATTTGCATAGAAAAATTCAGTAAAGACTTTAGTCGAATTCGCTTCATTTATTAAAGAAAAAAACCTAAACAAAATATATCTAGAAAAATATTTTTACAGGAATGACTGTGAAGTTTTTAATTTAGGTACCGTAAACTGGGGTTACTTTGCGCCTGTGGGTGTTACATTGCGCCATTGTCGAAAAGAGTTTTAATTTAACTTCATGTTCAGACTAAATGCTTATACTGCCGAACACACTACGCGAATTTAAGGGTTACCTATGTACTTAAACTAGTTACGGGCATAATCATTCTACGATCAGTCGGAGAAGAATAGGCTAGTAAAGTGATGATTAAAAAAACTGTAAATTTTTTATCGTGCAAAATTTGGTGTTTAGAGCGGTTCTTATTCATATATACTAGGTAAGTACGTTTGTACTGGTTTATATGTACTTTAGTTATAACCATGGCGGTGCGTGATATTTAAGTTAGCCATATCTTGAAAACGACGCATGGGACCCCTTACTTTTTTAGGTGATGACTATACACCTCTTACAGAAAGGATTTATAGTGAAAAAATCGTCAGCAAAGTTTGCGAAAAAATTTTCAAAAACACTGGAGCACTCCTGGGTTCTCAGTAACGCTCTGTGGAATATTTGCAGTATATTTTTTTTTTTTCATAATCTAGAAACAAATATAAGGAGACGTTTTTCGATTTGTTACAAAATATTTTTGTTTCAAAAAGTTATGGCCATTTTAATTTTGGGAAACAAAATGTTCCTATTAAATTAAAATTAAAATGGTCATAACTTTTTGAAAAAAAAAATATTTTGCAACAAATCGAAAAACGTCTCCTTATATTTGTTTCTAGATTATGAAAAAATATATACTGCAAATATCCCACAGAGCGTTACTGAGAACCCAGGGAGTGCTCCAGTGTTTTTGGAAAATTTTTTTCGCAAACTTTGCTGACGATTTTTTCACTATAAATCCTTTCTGTAAGAGGTGTATAGTCATCACCCAAAAGTGAAGTGGGTCCCATGCGTCGTTTTCAAGATATGGCTAACTGAAATATCACGCACCGCCACTGGTTATAACATTCCAAATTAAACTATCTATGATAATGATAAATAGCGTATTATTATTATTTTTTTCTAGACAGGTCAATTTTAACGGTTTTTGGGGTTACTTTGCGCCGCAGAGTAAAGTAACCCTATGTGGTATATTTTCGACTTTTAAACTTTTCAGATACTATTACTGCTTTTTACTACTATTATAATGTGATTTTATGTTACAGAGATTCCCAGAACATACTAGGGTAGGAAAGTGCAGCATTACATATTGGCGATACATGTGTAGAAGAGAATAAGTTAAAATACACCAGTAAGGACAGACAAAGACAGTTAGATGCACCAGTGTTTCACGCTTGTGTACTTATTAGAAACGTATGATGTAAAACGTTACCTGCGCGTCAGAAACTGGAATGTGGAGGTGGATAGACACCGCCCATCACCTAACGAACTTGAGTGAGTACTTCTCAGTACTTTTTCGCAGCGGTGAGAGTGCACATCGACTTAGCTGTATGAAACGAAATTCTTACGTAATTCTGACTTAAAATTATCCCATACACTTAAAAGAAGTGTACGAACATAATTGTATTTATTTTAAAATTTTTGTATTGCTTAACTAACCGGTCTGCTAGAAAATAAAATTGAAGTTCTATAAAAAATAAAAAGATATAAATATAAATCAACCCGGTTATAAGACGAAAGAAAGAAAAAATGCCTATTGAATAAGTGGTTCAAAATGTCGCCCCTTTGTTCTTCGCAAAACCCTGGTCTATCGTAAAACTCAGTTCTTACGCGTTCTAACATTTCCTAAGCGTAACAATTTAGGACTTGTACAATTCTGGCCCGTAAATCATTTAAATTTCGTGGTCTTTTATGTTCATGTCCGTAAAAAGTTTGTTTTATTTGTTAAATATTTGTTTGCATTTAAGGAACCGTTTATAAAAAATGACCGAACGATGGAATCGCCTAAAATACCAACTGCGTACGCAAGGAATGATCAAGTGTTTTTTTCCGTAGACCAATAACGATATAATAATTCAATTCACACGTGCGCATTATAATTTATGGGCGGGGCGTCCCGCCTACATATTTTATTGCTACCCTATCACGAAAGACAAAGAATAACGCTCATAGAGATTTAAAATGACATGTTAGTCTGGCAACTATGGATATAATATTTCTCTGTCAGTTCCTATATCTGTCAGAGTTTATTCTTTTCTTATTTATTAATGCTCGGCTTTGAAATCTTGCACTTTCCTATATAACTGAAAATTGGGGTCAAGATGATACGGTGATTATACGGCCGAAACCTTATAAACATGTTTAGACCAAATTAGAAGAGGGAAAACTTAAACAAAAACGTCGAAGAACACCAGGGAAGCAACTCGATGGAAAAGTCTCTCAAGATGTGGAAATGGCCCTCAAAACGAGATCAGCTAACTTACTCATGGTCCGATGCCTTGGTTCCATTAACCCCCAAAACAGATTTCTAAGAGAGGTGCATTCTCTGTTCCGGAATTAACAACGCTTTTTGATTAATGTTCGACAATTTTGCCTATTTTATGATTATTATAAACATGTATTTTAAGTTTTTTTCATGAATAAAACATATAGCTTTGTTATTTAATAAATTACGAGTGTGAAATATTTTTTTTGACCAGTTTCTTCCACAAATTTGATTATTGGAGAAAAGTTAATAATACATCCCAGTAATTTTGCTCCACTTGTTCAAATATAGGCGTTATATTGAAAAACTTAGACCGGTGCAAAGTAAAAACGACCTATGGGCAACTTTGCTCCATTTTTCAACAAAAAAAATAAAATGCTATGGGTTATCTATCAAATATGTGGCACCATATTATATATTATACTAGACCCAATATACAAGTGCATTACAAAAAAAAGTATACGTATGTCAGTTTTGAATTTATTTTCAAGGAGTTACAAAATATACCTTTAGAAGTGAAGCAAAGTAACCCCAGTTTACGGTACCGAAAAAATATATTTGTACTAAAATACCATTTTTTAGACAATTAGTACACTAGTTTTGAACGATGCTAAACGAAGACAGAGGCATCGTTGTTCCTGCTCAAAAAATCCCTAAAGTTTTTCTTCAACGTTCGACCCTATAAAAATACTACAGTGGGCCTTGAATCGAAGATAAACATTGTCTCATGCTATAAAAAATACAGTTTCTTATGCCTTACATTTTGACATCAAAATTGTTAAATTGGATAATAAATCAGTTTTAACCATCGCTGCAAATAATTTTATCTATAAGAACATTACAGCTACAGGTAAACAATAAACATCTACGTACAGTGTAGATAAGCAAGCTGATCCTAAAACGTCCTAAGATAGTGTCGTGGTCAGTTGAGAAGTGTCATCAGGCACTGGTGGATACAACCAACACTAACGGCATATCTGTGAACTGGGTTATAGGCCATGCACAATGCAGGCAATGAATTATCGAAGAAAATACCCACGGGAAATATAGGAAGGTGTGGGATAAAATATCTAACTGTCAGTTTGCTAACATTTATTTCTACAATACCTCAGCAAGGCCATCGCAAAGAATACTTCTATAGAAACATCCAAAAAAAAACGTCATCAAAGTTGGCAGAGAAAAAAAAGACGTATTTCTATTCTTAATCGAATTTGTAACCTTATTTATTTGTCAAAACTGTCACATCATATGATAGTCATTGTTTATTTTATAAATTGTGACAGTTACTTGCCAAAAGTTTGACATAACCGAAAAGCTTAGACATGACCGCTATTTCCATCTCTCTTGTTCATAGCCAGAGTTGATGACGTTCTTTTTGGATGTCTCTATATATACTAGTAGATATATTCTACATATCCGTATACTACTATATGGTTATGCTGGATGTCAACATCAACTTCCTTATTTTCAATAGAATGGTGACTTTTTTATTGCATATTTCGATTCTACACGTTTTTAGGTTAATTTTTTATAGGTTTACCTGTACCTTTCTTTTACGGGTTATGAGTTACTTCGGTTAAAAGTATTGGCACTATGGTTAGTAGAATCCCAATGCTTTGTAACAATGGTTTTATTATGTCTTAATTATGTACAGAGTGTTTAAATCAGAATTACCATCTAACGGAATCTTAAAAGTATATATAAAAGTATAATGAATTGATATACACATTATTTGAATATTCTTGATTTTCCATGCTGACGAACATAAAAGCACACTGCTTATATAACTCAAAGAAGAGAGAAATTATATTGCTGGTTAAAAAACCGTAACATTAGCACAATCATTTCCAAGGCATTCTATTGAAACATAAAACGATGTATTCGAAGTTTATAAGCAAATTTTAATATAAGACAGCGCTAAACAACTAAAAAAAACTATTAAATACAGGTATGGGGACTGCTAATACCGATTGATGCAGAACATAATTCTAAATCAAAATGTAAAGTAAAATATGGGGCACTGTCTTTAAAAAAATTGACTTTGGATAGTTTGAAGTTGCATTAAATGGTAGTTATGTTTTAAGCACCCCGTCTATCATAATTAAGAGATAATATACTAGAATTATATTTTCTAAAATGACTATATGACTATTATGGCGATAATGAACAAAAGTTCAAAAAACTCTGAATAACTCAAACAGTAAAAGATAGGTATGCGGAAACTCATAAATATCTATCTAAAATCACTTGTAGAAACCAAATATGCAATAAAAAAGGTACTATTATATTTAAAATAATAATATTAATGCTAACTTCCGGTGTAACTGGAAGTGCAAGTTGCCCTAAAAGTTTTAATAAATTGTTTCAATCAATTACCCTGTATATCGTGGTCAAAACGTGCTGCCAATTTTAATGTCGTTATTTTAATATTACTTTCTTTTTTATCTGAAAATGCGGCGTTAAATTTTGTCTGTGTTAATTCGAAATCGATTCTACCGATACTATGTATTTGCCTACAAGAGATACGAGTGGAGGTACAATACTCGTGGGCTAACATGAATCCCAGTCATTTAATCGATAATCTATGTAGATCGTAATAATTACTAAGCTATAACGGCTTATCGGTTTAACAGTCCATTAGCTCAAGGTACGTTCTAATAAAGTATAATATATAGGTACGAGCTTATTAAATATGACATTACGTGGGGGTTGCCGATGAAATGATGACAATGAAATTATACCCTTTCAACTGAGATTATGAACGTATGTTTTAAATTTTGTGACGAATTATTTTCAGAAAATCAATGCCTTTGAAGCATGACCTTGAATAAAAAGAGAATTTTATTTACGTTTACGTGCAAATGAGAAAGCAGTCACGAAAACTGTTTAATTCATATGTCATATAGAACTGATATTTCTATAGGTAGAAAAAATACATGTATATGTAGGTACGAATACATGTGGCGTGTGTTGGTTACACGATTGTTGACACCTAAATATACATATATTTTTCATTTCGTAAGTCTTGGTAAGCTAATAGGGTCAATTTTTTTTCTAGAAGAAAGTGACATACTCATAATAGAAATCAGTTTTTTATGTTATGTATACCGCAACTATGTTTCCAGAAAACATGAAGCACTACCAGGAAAAAGTATTTAAAAATCTCTTTCTAGGACCTATTGAATGTTATGATATATTTATCTCAAAAAATGAATTCTCACCTCGCACGAAAAAAAAGGTAGTAGATAGTATGCTGCCATAAACTTATGTTCAGATCCAAAATAAAGCGATTAATTAAATATTAAAACAACATACTTAAAAGCTATTGCTTGTTGTCTTCTAAAAAATATTCGCTCGCAATATTAAGGACGCATCATTAATATTGACTTTTAATATATTTTATAGTAATAAATGTGCCTCTTCAAGACCTATTCCAGAATATGTGGTCACTCAATTCGTATAGTCCAGAAGTATAGTATATTATCCAGAAACAGAAATGTATTCTTTTGTCATATCAGATATAAAACTTGCTGAAAATTTTGAGAAAACTAATTAGCATACAATGATCTTTTAATATTCATATTTTATTGTCAATAATCTTTTTTTTTTCATTTTTTGGAGCCGTCCTTGGCGGCGTCATTTTTGGAGCCAGGGGCACTGCATCTTATTAGGTTATTGTACAAAACTCCTATATTACTTCACCCACTCGTGTACCCTGGTGTATTTCGACGATACATGTCCACAGTATAGTTGTATGTTTCCAGGGGCACTTATGTATATCCAAAGATTTAGCGTGTCTCTAGCGATCTAATGCCTCACAGATAGAAAATGGATAACCGTCGCGATCTCATTACCACACAATCTGTAGCCGAGATCTTCTATGTATATCTGCTTCAAATTCTGTTATCTAAGCTAAATGTCTACTTTAACTGGGGCATCCCATTAGGAAGCTTGTAACTTTCTTAGCTGGTTTCTACTAAGTTTGAGGAGTCTTCCACCTCTTTTAACACCTCTTTTTAACACGTCTTGCGTTGTGCTAATTTTGGAATATTGCTCCAATGTTTCTTATGTTAGACTTCCACCCATTCCTTTATTTGTCTTCGGACCATGGTTTTTTGTTATCCCAAGGGATGGTTTTCGGCAACATATAGTTGCAATTTTCTCACCATGTTCGTTTCCAGGCGTGCCACTGTGACCTGAGAGGCGCACTGCAAATAATAATTTTTCAAAGCTAGCTAATTGTTTAGGTTGTTTGGATATATGTATATACAGGTTTTAAACTTCCTGATGGGACGACCAAGTAGGTATGTAGTAAGTAGTCTGCTCGAATTACTATTTATTGATTTTAATCAGTATAATCTCATTTAAAATAATAATTCTTTTCCTTACGTTTTCTTATCTACACTCGACATCCGCATATCCGAACTTTTCCGTTCCGCAAAATTCCATATTTCCGAACTCTCTTGACATCCGGATAACCGAACTGCTGGCGCATGCGCAGAGTTTTTCTGGCTCATTGGTCATTCGACAGCGACAAGTTCGGTTGTGTGGAAGTACAAGTTCGGAAATATGGTGAGAAAAAGTTCGGAAATATGGTGAGTTCGGATATGTGGAGTTCGGATATGCGGATGTCGAGTGTATATTTTTCACTAGATTTTTTCAAGATGAATTATGAATATGAATAATAAAGGATATTATATCCTTCTAGATAAATAATTGTTAAAATACTTCAGTAATTTAATTCATAATAGCCCAGTAACGGTAGCATTCAGTTCAGAAAAGACAGTCAACATAGCTGGATATTTGTACCCATGCAACTTTGTTGTAGAGGATTAATTAGCCTATAAATTTCTTTAAGACCTCCATGCCGTCTGACCAATAGGAAGGAAGATACAGTAAAAAAAAACTATTTCTGCAACATTAGACGTTGAATAATTTATATTTGCGAACACGATATCGATAGGAATTTTTGGTATGTTATTTCTAATATTAAAACCAATGTTTATACACTTATGTAAGTTTGACTTTCTCCAAAATGAACTTTCTTTTTCATGTAATTATTCGTTTAACTGTTATTGTGCTACAATTCGTAATTTCAGCGTTGACATTCAGAGCCATAGAGTAAGGTATTGAAAATTTGGCCACGGAAATAACGAATCGCAGCTTCCTCTCCGTTAGAGAAAACAAGAGACATATTTTAATACCTCTAATTCAGATTGTTCCAAGGCGCCGTCCTCATAAATTACCTCTTCCGCTTCCGTTCGTTTCAAAATACGAGACGCACATAAAGAATAATAACGGTCCCATTACGTGTCTCTGTTTCGGGCATAAATTTATATAAACTACAAATTAAATACATACATCTTATAAAATTTATAGAATTCTGTTCTAGTAATATATTACGCTAATAAAATCGCAGTAATATATAAGGATTTATGTCTGCATGAATCAGGTTTCCATAGGCCATAGGCTACTGTGTAGGATGGTGTGATGTAAGGTTACAGCGGATGTTCATCAAAACTTTAAGTGTTTTGGTGTTATCCAAAAAAAATTTTCAGTTGAAATGGACCCAAGAGTAACCAACTCCTAGCAGGCCCCAAGCTCCTTTCTCTGCATCCAGGAATGTGTGAAAAGTCAGTTTTAAGCCCGTAATGCCTGTCCCATTGGTTGGTTGTGACTAGGCTGTAGGGTGGGGGAGAGGGCAGTAGGGGGGGGTCCGTTTAGGGTAAAATCGATTGAGTTTTGTTAGTGGGTGCCGAAGGTATAAAAATCGTTTTTTTTTTTATTTTCCTATTGTACCGAAAATCGGTCTTAGGGACCCTCTCCCTTTTTTGAACGGTTTTATTTTACAGGTTTTATTTTAATTTTTTTTGCGACAATAAGACTGAGAAAAATGCAGCGAAAGTTTAGCGAAATATATCAGCTTGATTCATTAGTAGGCTTTGGAATGTTTGGGAGCCCGCGTGTAAAACTCCATAAGAGTATCCCTCGTTCCCGCGGCGGCGGAAATGGGGATGGCACTCTACTGCGTATACTCGGGCTCTGGAGCGTTTTCGGGAAGGGGTCAATGCCCTATGTAGCACGGGAAAGAAATTCACGCGTACTTATAATGTACAAAGCGCTTAAAAAATACGGTTCATACTTTAATTATCATAGAGTTGTATAGTGTCGAGCCCTGCGTTGCCGCACACATTTCTGGACCATATTCATTAGTATTGAGCTATTCTCTCGAACTGCTTGAACTTTTCTAGACAAGTCTAGAGAGTGGGGGGGGGGACAGGTTATATAAAGCGTGCACTTTGTGCGTTAACATTATTAACTTTGTTTAGACCATAATACAAACGAAGTACACCAAAATTTAGTGTCTGTGTATGGCGACAACACCCCTAATTTAGCAAGTCCAAAAGTTGGGCAAGTGGATACCACGTTCATTAAGCGAAGCCGATCGCCAGCATCAAAGTACCATTTGCACACAACTTCTCTCGCGCAGTCGGTTTGAGTGGTTGAACAATCTTGTTACCGGGGATGAAAAGTGGGTGCTTTATGTTATATACAGCCGTAAACGTCAACGAGAAGACGCAGATGCTCCAGCACAATCGGTACCTAAACCTGACGTCCACCCGAGAAAGGTGATGTCAGCTTGGTGGGGCCTTCGCGGCTTGTATCATTAGGAACTTTTGGAGGACAATACCATCGTAACCGCCGCTGTCAATTGTGCTCAACTCCGCAATTTAGCCGCCCAGCTCGATCTTCTGCGGACGCAGCTGAACAAAGTTATACTATGGCTCGATAATGCACGTCCATCTGTAGTATAACAGACACGCCTTGAACTCTTGCAGTTAGGTTTTGGAGTTCTGCCCCATCCACCGTACTCAACAGACCTTTCCCCGTTGAATAGCATTTGTTCTGTGCCCTCAGTAGATATTTTATAATGTCACATCTACAATTTCACACCTACAATTTCACAACATTTTCGTCATATACAACAGTTTCGCTTATCAATTGCATGGGTTTTGGGAACGTGGTATCCGCAGTATGACTACTCGTTGGCAACAAGTTATAGAGTCGGGTGGCGTTTACATTCTATATTAAATTCCTCCTGTTTATAAAACAAATAATCATATTTGAACATATCCGCAAGGCTCAATACTTTTGAATCAACCGGATAAAAAATATAAGAGTTGAAAAAATATTATTCCCCTGCATTAAATCGGATAATGAAAATGTATTAGCACGTGAGCGGCATTACATTTTTTGTTGCGTAAGGCGACAAAAAAATGACATATTTACTTAATGGTAACAGAAAGAATGCGGGTCGGATGGACTCAACAAGTCGTTTTCTACTATGAGTTGTGTATTGTACTATGTAAACCTTTCAAGGACGCTGCAGTTCAAAATAATCAGAAAGAGAGAAAGAGCACGAATAGAGAAAGAAGAAAAAATGAAATAAAGAAGGAAAAAGAAAATGAAAAAAATAGTTTTCCAGAACGTTGATCATTAAAGCTTCATTGGGGACACCCAGTGTTTTCGATATCCATCCTATTTTCTAGACTTTCTCTTATCGAATTTCCATAATTTCCAATATCTATCTACTAAATTGTAAGGAATTTCTAAGCAGCTTTGTTCTTCAAACAAAGCTGCTTTTCAGCACTGACTTGATGATTTTGTTAAATCTAATCTACCAAATTGTTTGTAGATGTAGATTATTTTAGTATTATTAATGCACTTAATACAAATTCAATGAACGTATGGACTATATAGGGTTCGAATTTCTACATCTTCAAACGACAAAGCGTTTCTACCATATGCTCTGTGTGTGTGTTTTATCTACACAACTGTGTGTGTTTTATCGTTGGCTAGTTATGCAACACTAACTGCATCCTTCACAAGCGGCTAAGGGCGTGGCCTGTTCCCTTCCACAACAAATCATTTAGCTATTAAATTCTATCTCAAAGTCAACGTGTTCTATACCCATATATGTATTGTATTTCTATGTTTGTAAGTATTTTTCCATTTACTTTCTATTATGCGAACTCTAGAAACTGTCTTATTACCGATTTCGTATAGTTGGTATACCTGAGAGAGCGAAATTACAAAAGCAAATTTAATTTAACTGAGTAAAAACATTCGAAACCGCGATGGGTTCGCAATTCGATAAGCATACCATACCTACATAGTACTTTTCCTGCTTAGTCTCGCAGAATTACAAAATACCCAAAACAGTCCCCAGAACAACTCGACGACGACGCACTTTCCTGAATACGAAACAGAGCTGGATACGGTCGAGGTAGCGCCTAGCCGTCTCGAACACGAAGCTACAGCGGCCTTATCTCCGCACCAGCGAGGTCCCAGGGCGACAGTTAACACCATAACCGTTCACGTCTCGGGAGGGTCGTTATTTTAAGCAGCTTATTTTAGACATGTTTGTCGAAACCCATTGCGAATACTAAGAGCGTCCAATAATGTCGTAATTAGATCATTTGCGACCCCCTCCTGCCCCCCTTTGTCCCCTAGAATGAGGGCGGTTCGTTAAAGCTGGCGGAAGTGTCGTCTTCGGATTCAGGGAGTCATTATCCGACGCGTCTGCAGCCTTATTTTGAAATATGGCGGATTCGTTTCATGGAGGATTCACCTAACGAAGCTGCCGCTTCTTCAGGCATTAGCTTTTTTTTGGCTGTAGATGGGATGAGTTCTATATCGTTAGGATTTGTTTTTGTCTGTGTCTAAACATTTTGCAAAAAGCGCTAGAATATAAAGTTTTTATATACACTTGGTAATAGTGAAAACAACAATGACATTTCATAAAAAATTTGCAAACCATTTCCAAGATCTTCTATTGAAAATTTTTTGAAAATTTTATAACAAGTTTATTTTGACGTTTTTTTTTTGCTATTAGGTATAAACTTTAAGTTCAGTAAACACCCCATAAAATACAATGTGAGTCGCACGCTTACGGAATAGATTTACGTACCTTTACAGAATTCTTCTATTATTATATTACTCCTCCTATACCCCCTCTGTACACTTTGTACACAGAGAATGGCAAAATAGCTAAAATAAAGTGAAATAGTAAAACAGTTAAAAGTTTACTTCAAATATATAGTTACCAAACCAGCACTACAAAAGAGAGACTGCGGTTTGATTTCGGATGTTGACTATGTTGATATATAACCAAGGAGTCCAAAAACACAGACTTCATCGTGAGATGTTTGTTACCTAACATTAAATTCTTCGACCTCAAACCTGTATGCATCTTGTATATACAGGTTACATATCTCCAAAGACTATATCAATTATTTGAACATGATATGTGAGAGCTATGTTATATTACTTACCAAATCAGTCACTTTTAAATTATTGTCACATCATTGAACAACCTTATTTAAAATAGGTTCATTCAAACTTTGTTAAATGCTCGTTCATCATCCAGTATAAATACATCAAATCTTACATACACATACATACACCTTGGGTGATCCAAGCTTTTTCTACAAACCAAAGTCGAGGAAGGTCTTGCTGTTCGGGCTAAAAAGTCTGTTTCTTCAAATGTCATGATTGGTCATTCTTGCTTTATGAATACTTACATTCAAATCTTTAAAAGCATTCCTCTCGAAAGGATATTAGGGGAATCAGAGCCAGTTAATAAGTCAATACAATTATTTTGCAAATATTTTTATGATACCGTGCAATATTTGCTTTTCATTTTGAATAAAATAAGGAATAATATCAAATGAAAAAAGAAAAGAAAAACCCTGTTCGGGCCTCCATTACCCATCATATGAATTTAAGTGTTTAATTTGTCAGCGTTCGGATTACCGAGGGGGTTTTCACACTGTGACTTCATAATTTGGTCGTCCGGACTAACGTGTGTTAGGATTAACGTGTGTTCGGATTAAAGAATTTGTACTGTCCCAGTAAACACACGTACGTTATAGAAACGCAACTTTAACGTGTCATTGGTTAAAGAAACGTGATACGTTTCGATACGATAGAATAACAACCGTTTATATATTGTTGAGAAAAAAGGGTTGAGTAAAACGTTAAAAATATATGATTTTTAAACGAAAAATCTAAACAGTCTCTTTGAAAACATTAAAATAACGTTGTTCAAAGTAAATTATACAATTGTTCTGTCAAACGTTAATACAATGTTTACTTTGACTTAGTACTCTATTTGGTTGTAAAAGAAACGTCGTTGTAAAATATAAGAGATACGTGAATTATTGGTATATATGAAACGTGTTTTAAACGAACATAAATCCTACTTTTGTTATTGGAAAATACTTTGTCTATAAGTAAATGAAGAATGAAGTTATTAATGATAAACAATATTATTAAATAATATTGTTCCATATCATTAATTCCATACACACGTATTTTAAAACACCTACACGTGATCGAATCGTATCCCTCATCCGTTTAAGAAACGAAAAAAAAAACGTTTTTAAAACGTATCAATGATTACGTAACTAGAACGTTCTGTGTGGGGAAAATAACTGTATTGGCTTATGCGAATCACATGACGCGTTATTTCCTGTTATTTCTTATGTATTACATTGTTGCATTTACGGGTGACCCTGCCAAGGAGAAGTGTTTTTATATTCTTCTGCATCTATATAGGTAAGTAGACCTGTATTTCTTTTTTTTTTTTTTTTTTTTTCGGTGATTCGTAATGAATGCCAGACATTTTCCACATTGTAATCAGCAAGTATTTATTTTACCTATTGCTAATTTGTACGTTGTACAATTTCATTTTCATTACTACATTTTTTGTAGGTACAGCAGAGGTAACTATGATACACTTAAAAATTGTATTCAATCGCCAATTGAAAAAAAAAACATGAAAAGGAATTTTTTTATGCAACTGTTTTTCAAATAGTGAGATTTTTTCCAAAGAGTAAGCCCCCCACCAAACTGAACTCCCCCTTGCATGTTTTATCATGTAACCTTCTTGTTCAAATACCAACAAAATTATCAACTTCCACAGATACATACTTAATTTAGAATACGAGAAAAAAACTGTATTTTGATACTGGTGTAAAATTGACCAGTGACCGTTCATCTAGTAATAGTATAGAATAAGTCGTATTTTTCATCTAACTAATGACGAAATGTTCTATTTAGGCATTCTTGATTAGTTATTAGTCCGGACGGCTGGTAGTTTAAACAATTATGTTACAATGGCAACACTTCTACAATATCTATTGTGGTAATAAGATACATATTAGGTAAAGAGTCGTATCAATGTTTTATATCAAACTTTTTTTTCAGAGGACGTTAATCTTAATTTCCCGACAAACAAAAATAACGACCTGCAAATGCTTGGAGTGTAAAAGAACGGCTGAAACATTCGGCCACCAGAATACTTTAACCAAATGACGTCAAGAAACACCATAGATAGAATTTAAGTTTCTTATGTTTTTGATTTCAAGATGTTTGGTTTCAGTTCCCAGACATGTATATGTATATATATTATTACTAATTATATTATGTTTATATACTTGAATATATATTTTTTTGTTTAATTCTCTTACTGTTTACATTACGTGTAACTTCGACAGCAGTATAAATTGGTAGGTTAAAATTTTCACGGTTGTAGATAACCCGTTAAAACAACGTTGAAAAACACATTTCTTAAACGTTTACCAATACGTTTAATTTCCCTTGATATTTAACGTTATTAAAAGATTATATAGAAACGCATATATTTAAGATTATTAAGATGTATAATGAACGTTGTGAGTTCACTTACTTTAAACGTTTTTATTTTCGTTACGTTAAACGTTTAAAACCGCGACATTTTTAAGTTGAATGTACGTAGTAACGACACGCATTTTTCAAATGGTGTTTGGACATTAAAAACGTTTTTTTAACGTATGTGTGTTTATTGGGGTATTTTAAAAATTTGTCGAAAACTAAGGGCCATATGGGATAAAATTGTATTCGATTCTTCTTTATACAATCAACTAGAATTATGCCACAACATTTGGCTCCAGTATGTACGTACATACAGTTGCAATAAAAGTTTTTTTATCTATCCGAAATCCCTTCCTACTGTATGTATGTATATATTGACTAGGTGTAGCATTTTATCATGTGATTCAACTTTACCTGTCAACTTAATGTTTCATATTTCTGTGAGATAGGTGAGATTCTAAAGTGATGAAATCTGGCTTCTCCAGATATATCAACAAAAACGTCTTAGGGTCCACATGTTCGGCAAAATAACGAGGGTAGTCGAGATAGCACAGATTATTAGTTCAATTATTGTTGGAAAGGATCGCGTAGATAACGTAGGTAACAAAGCGCGGAAAACAGGCGGCATCGGCAGCTCGAACAAAGGTTTCCAGTTTAGGAAGTTGGGGAGCGGTTAAACACACAGTAATTATGTTAATCGATTTTTAGGTTACAATAATGTTAGAGTCGTCGATAAGCATTCATATAATCTTGGTTCAAAATAAAGTAAAATCTTTGTCACTTTATCATAACATATATTTTCTTTAAGAGATTCTTTAAGTTAGTTGTAGTTTTATTACAGTTACAATAAAACTGTAGAGTGTCCTTCATAAAGTACGCATCATATGGAAAAAAATTGTATTAACAACTTTTTTTGAAATTCAGCGTTCGTGATAATAATAATAGTAATAGTAATAGTAATAACTTATTTGTCACTTATGCTGTTACATGTAAACATATGTGGCCGTCAAAACACAAGTGAGTAACAAATATTACTTATAACAAAAACAACAGTACAGGATAGAAATTACATTAAAAACACATTAAATTTTTTTTACACAATATGCAATATATTATTAATTATACGTATATAAACACTTAAGTACTCTAAATAGACTAAATAAATAGACTAAATTAACTAATTTTTATTGGTTTAAAAAGTCGTTTATAGAGTAAAAACATTTGGCGATTAAAAACTTTTTTAATTGTAACTTAAATATTTTATGTCTGAGAGTCTCTTCTTTAATATGCGTCGGAATTTTGTTATAAATTTTAATGCCTGAGTAATACGTAAGGTGATTTCTTGTATAAGGCGCTTTTATGTGAGTGGACTTCTAACATACACCCATGTCAAGTGTTATGGTGGTGGTAGAAGTTATTAGTTTTAAATAGTGTAAGATTTTGAGTGATGAATGTTGCCATTTTATATATAATTGAAGGGAAAATCAAGATTTTATTATTAATAAAACATTTTTTACAGGTATCTCTTAATTGCATATTGTACATAAGCCTTATTAAACGTTTTTGAAGAATAAATATTCTGGTGGAGGAAGAGGCTCTCCCCCATAATAATATATTGTAATTATTCATATGTGGATACGCTAAAGCATAATACATTTTTAACAAAGCAGAAGTTTCGAGTGTTTGCTTTAGTATATTTATACCAAAATAGGCACTATTTAACTTTTTTACAAATGTGGTCAATTTGATGATCCCAAGTAAGTCTGCAGTCAAAAAATGTGCCTAAAAATTTTATTTTCTCTGAGAGCTGTAGATCTGTATTTTGGCAAATTACGGATCTATTGCAATGTTTTGAGTACACACAAAGTACACACTTTTCTAAATTTAATATCAATACATTTTTAATGCACCATGCATTGAATTGCTTTATCTCCTCTGAGATCATGTCCTGCAACTCCACACGATTTCGTGCTGATATTACTATAGATGTATCATCCTCATACATTGTTAATTTTCCCATCATGTGGGTTGGTAGGTAATTCTTTTAACATATAAAGAAAAAATAAGAGATAACGTGCCTTAAAATATAGGTAGGAATAGGTCATTTGTCGACTTCAAACGTGGTGATGCGACTTTCGGTACCTGTCAAATTTAATATTTTTCCCAGTCCAATTTTCCAATTCTGTTTTTTTTTTCTTAAAAAATACGTCTTTCTATCGATATTTTGTAGTAAATAGTGAGTGGTGTGGTAAAACTACTGAAATAAAGTGTTTTTCTCGAACTTTTTTTAAAAAAAGTTCGAGTTGTTTTTTCTGGATTCTGTGACAAATATTGAAAACTGGCAAAAAACAATGTTCTAATAGAGCATACATATTTGTTATACTTATGTAAAATTTGGAGAGAAACATTTCTTGGTAAAACTTGATATTGCAACAATTAGGCCCATTTTAAGCAATTTTTTTTTAAACTTGCCTACTAATCTAATCTCCAGTTTTTAGGTAATTCATTTCTATGCGTTGGTAAGGAAACTGTAGAATTTAATGAAACATTTTAAGGTCACCCACTGTAAATACTAAATATTTTAAGGTTTCCTTTGCATGAAAATAAAAGACCACATTCAATAAAATGTATGTAAACATGTTTATACATCAACGCTGAAAATGGAAAATGGCAAACAACATATTTAATTTAGTGAATACTTATAGTATGTTTTCCTTTTAAGTCTTCTTTCAGATTCTCTCCCTTATTCAAATACCCTCTGTTACGCAGTTTACTCCTCAATGTAAACTCCGTCAATTGATAAACTTGACGAGCATCATCTTCAAAAAGTTAAACTTTGAGTGACAGATCAATATAATATAGTAGGTATTCAAAAAGGGATATACAGGGTGAGTTTTTAGTGCCTATTTAGTCTATAGAATATGTGATGTAAAACGAAATATGTGAGGTTGTACCTTTTTTGCCACCTTTTTTAAAATATTGCTATTTCTACAGGGTGTTCATATACTTCTGGGAGTAAACTAACTTCCTTTTTTTAAATTGAATACCCTATATATTTTTACAAATGTGGAAAGGGAACACAATTTTGAGTCGAAAATGTGTACCATAATATCTAGCCGTTCGGAGATATTTGACGTTTAAGAAAATACAGATGTTAGAGTTTGGAAAAACCGTCATACATTTTTAGGGTAGAAGGCATTCACTTTATTTTTAGCACGGTGTAAGAACATAAGGTTGCTTTGTAAATAAAATAAATTCGAAAATGCTGTACCGTGTTCAGTTTATTATGTTACATTTTGACAATTTCAAATCCAGTTAACTTGTTCAGTTCAAATCGAACACCTTGTATTTTTTCTGCCTAAGACTTTCAGTTCTCCTTTTCCTCATATATATCATGGCGGTAAAGTTACAAATTTCGGAAATATTTTTTATTTTCCTCGGTTTTTTTTTTTAGAATATCTCTAAAAGTTTCCATTAAATTAGCCATAAAACATGCAAACAACAAACTTAAAAAATATAATATTAGTAATAAGAATGCTACGAATAAGTTTGGTGCTTTAAAAAGGGCTTGTTCATTTTATTACTTTTATTTTATTACTTTCCTAGTTTCTTTTTTTCATATTCATAACTCCATACATATAGCTCCAGCTTAAACTTAAAAATCAATTTGCTATTAAATAAGTTATAATAATTTCAGAGGATACTTATTTCAGAAGAAACATATTAATATGTTTTCTCTCTTACAAAAAAGAAGATAAAGGATTTTATGTACCTTGATAATATTTACTGTGATATTCCATCTAAATTAGTAGTATCCGAAAAGTGTGTCACAACGCATGGTCAGCACTATACAACTCGATGATAATTAAAGTATAAATCGTATTTTTAAGCGCCTTTTTAAATTATACATGCGTGTATTTCTTGCACGTGCATACGTACGCCACTGACCGTACCTAGTAAAGCGCACTGGGACTCTAGTACCCCACTCCCGTGCGGGCGGTCAAAATACTTGAATGCAATTTAGCCACGCTGTGTGAATTGTGGTTTGATTTGTCCATAATGTTTTGCACATGTAATCTTTCGTGGAACGTAGTCGACAATATTTACTTTCGACTTTTTTCGTCAAATACGTATCCGATTTTCCATTGCTTAGTTTACAGAAGCCATATCAATGTGCCATGAAAAATATCAAAGAAGACATACGCAATAAATTTATGTGGCTGACAGTGGACGAAACAACATATTTGTGCGTTACGGGTTTTGCACACAACGGTTAAAAGTATAGAAATAATAGTAACACGTGCATTGTCCTCTGTATATGTAAAAAATAATAATGTACTGATGTTCGTAACAAAAGACAATTGTTAGTGATACAAACAACTGTGCGAAATTCATAAAATAATGTGCGTCGTCCTCTGCCCATGTGAACTATTTTCAATTTGCACCTTTAACTTCAGTAGATGTGCAACGATCATTTTCCTTCTACAGCCATATGTACTTTTACAGGCCAAATCGCTTACGTTTAACGAGAAGAAATGCAGAAGGACTACTGGTTAAGACGTTAAGACAGTCGGCGTTTCTGTGACACAAGCGATAGGTACATATGTACACATTATTAACACATGTTTACTCCTGTCTTTTGGTATCTCATATGTTCTTCCGTCAACCTTATGATGGATTACTAGTCCGACCCTGCGTTGTGGCACACTTTCCGGACCCTATAAATTAGATGTTTAATCAAAGATTTTACACATAACGTTTTAAATACCTAGTAGGATATCACATATCAAAACTTTGGTAATAAATTACTTTTTTTTTGTGAAGATAGAGTTGTCTATACATTCCCTCTTCCTTTTTCATGCTCAATTATTAATTAAACTTACTTAACTTATATTAAAAATTAGAAACCCCTAACATATTTTTTTTGCTAAATATCGAAACCAAATCTGTTCGTACGTGATGAAGTGCAGTAGTTCGTACACCGTTACCGGATCAGGATCAGATAAATAGATCCTGGTGATTAATTCATTTTATTAATATATCTCTCCTGCTTCTGTTGTTACCATTAATATTTGTACTAGTTATTTACCGTTATCTATAACTGTATTGTTAAGATTTGTATGGAAACGTCGTAGTTATACGAATTTGGTGTAGGTATCGCTTTTTTTTTTATACTCGGCTTAAAAACCGAGCCTCGACTAGACTTTGGAAGCTTGGGAAAAAATGTTAGTGGCACCCTATGATCGCTTTTGGTCCAACTATGGTGATCCTTAATTTAAAGCAGGACCAGCTCCGGCTATTAACTAGCCCAGCTTCTAGCTCCCTCCATCACGGGACCTTTCACCAACTGAAAGGATTCCAGTATGATCTGGATTCCTTTATATAAAAGAACTCTGGAACTCCTATATTAACTTCATATTCTTCGGGTAGGTATTACCGAATTTATTTTTACGTTTTTTCTTAGATTTTAATAGTATTTAATGTTGTACCTAGGTTTTACAATTTTGTTTTGCATTTATACATTTATTCAACAAAAATAACTACAAAACAATGTACTAAATGAAAAACCTTCCCCGTTTTTCCGAGCCAAAGCCGCAGCTAGTACAGCGCAGATTGCCCCATAAAAACTTGCCTGGAGAAAGGAAAACACAATCCAGCACCGGCCCCGGTCATCAGATGAAGCAACTATCACCGTAAACCCTCGTGATTAGAGGCTTAAAGGAAAACAGGGCGCTGCATTGAGAGCACAACAGACCCTGTTATTAGACTATCGTCTGGGTAATTCGAAACACGAATCTAGAACTAGGTACATACCGTTGGATCGTGTTATGTTAGATACTAACTTTAATGCCAGTACAATAAGCGAAGTTCCGTTGTGTACATATATTCTCCACAGCTTGTTGGAATGGGTTATATATCGAGAGGTAGGAGCCTGAGGGTTCCAAACAACAATTTTCACAGAAATCTGTTTTTATAGAAATTTATTGCTACTGAAATTGCGTATTACTCGGTAGAAAAATATTCATATTGTATCTGGTTCAACAAATGATGGCGCAACTGATTTAGTAACGTGATATCAGTGTTAGTCATGTTTACATGTATACCGGGTATCCCAAAGAGACGCGAAGCCGAAGGCGGGTTACATGCCAGGTTTTTACTATATACATGACAAAAAGATTGAAACTCACGAAGCTACGCACTTGAGGCTATGGAACATTCTATGTCTTTGAACCCAACACGTCATGCGTCACATACATGATGCTCGATAGAGTTTTTCCCTATCCCAGATTTTGCTCCTTCAGATTAGGCAAACCATCTTTACCAAGTGTGACGCGACGCAAAACCATGACGCAGAATGCAATATTTTCTAGGGGCAATCCCATAATAAAGACATAGAATGTCAAAAAAATAAGAAGAAACTGTTTTGATTTCAAAATATAGACACTTTTATAAAATTTAAAAGCGCTTCCTTAAGTCAATATTTTTTTGCCACGACTTCAAATCTAGACCTCTAAAAAAAGGCACTTTATTCTAAATCCTTTTTACGTCCAGTAAGGACCTGTTATGTAAACTATTTTCGGTTTGACGTTGCTTTTTTAGGGCATCCTGTATATACACTGGATGAAATAGGTTCATCCCTTTCGCTTTCATTGATTAATTTTCACATATGTAGCAATTTATTTTGACAAAAACTGTCAACTTTTGATATATAAGTCGTAACTTAAAAATTAAAATGTTTTTGCTTGCTACTGTATTATCACATACTTGAAATTTAATAACGTAGGCTCACACGGGCAATCTTTAGTAGCGTTCTAAAGAGAAATGGTATAAACAGACCAAATTAGCTTACCGAATAATAACTAACTAAATTGATTTCCTCAGTCAGGGTTTATGGCAATTATTTTGTTCTCAGAATGGATAAAGTAGGTAAAAGATCTATATTTTCCACTTTGTCAGTGACGTACCTTCAAAGGGTGAGTACTAATGCTCCAAAAATCGTTTGTTTGGAAGAAGAACATTTAAACACCAATAGAAGGTAAAAAAAGAGTTCCTATGTTTTGTTTTTCAGAAAGAGGAGAACTAGTCCGAGCAACATATTTTCTGATGTAACTGGGGCAGGTCTACAGGAAGAGGATTTCCGACTTATTTAGTTTTATCGGTTTGTTCTTTTGCACGCATTTGTCTTCAACCTGTTGACCTACGTAATGAATTTCTATGTCGTTTATCTCCTTTTGGCTTAGTCTTTCTCTTCAACATCAACAGTAGTCTGCTATCATATTAACGTCCCATCCTTCTTGATACTGACCCACGCAACGTTCAAATCCTTTTATATCCTCTTGAAATATGTCCGCATATTCGTCACTAAGAGCTCGAAGGTTTTCTGAAAATTTATCAAGATGAGAATCGAGAAAGTGCAGCTTCAAATTAATCTTCAACAATCTAGCCTTTGGTAGCCGTTTTTCATGTTTTCTAAAATCCTCCTGTAATCTTCATATTTAGGATTACATACACTAATAGTAATATTTAGTATTTCTATGTGAAACTTTTTATTTCGAATCATTTTTCATGTATATATATATAAGTAATTTCATTATATAAAAGGACAGATATATCCAATTTGATTCATTTACTTTCATCGATATTAATGCATTTAGTTAAGTGAAAATATGGATTTTTTACCGACTTATAATCACTTATACTTGGTAGGTATATAAGTTTCCATAGTAGTGGAACTTGCATTTCTGGTCGAAAATGATTTTGGGGTAATTTGAACTGCCCTAATCAGTTGTTGTAAATCATCGACATCAATAATCAATTACACAGGGCGGCAAAAGTTTTTCCAATGCGCGGAAGTACAGACCCGGTCTCCTTTGGTTTTTGGGGTCGCTAAACACGAATCAGGCCTAAGATTTCCTTATGTAACGGTAGATTTTTTTCTAACCTCAAAAAACACATTTTACACGGTAGCTTGACTACACAGGCAAACAAAGCCAGATAAGACAATTCCCCTTCTACGTTTTTCAACGCGCTGAATCAAATTCTGAGGTCAGGATGCATTTACGACTATCAGTTCTTATTCCTATGGCCATTTTAATTTTGGGAAACAAAATGTTCCTATAAAATTGAAATTAAGATGGCCATAACTTTTTGAAAAAAAATATTTTGCAACAAATCGAAAAACGTCTCTCGAAAAATCGAAAAAAATTTTCAAGATATGGCTAACTGAAATATCACGCACCGCCACTGGTTCTTCCCCTAGCAACAAACATGAAAACATGAAAAACACTATAGAAAACACTAATCATAAACTGTATGTCAGAAACTGTTTAAAACTTACCTCGACGGGAGACAGGAATGTGTCCGTATTAAAGGCTGCACTAGTAATTTTAAAGAAGTCACGTGTGGAGTACCACAAGGGACGGTTTTGAAACCACTCCTATTTAATATTTATATAAACGATGTATTCCAAATAAACACACGTGGTGTGGTTATATCATTTGCAGATGATATCGCTATATATTATCAAGATCAATCCTGGATAAATCTAAAACAAACAGTAGAAAAAGATATGGAGAAAGCCCTTAACTGGTACTCACATAATTTACTTACCATCAACAGAAACAAAGCAGTATTCATGTGTTTCTCTTCGTACTCAAATAGCTTGCCAGACTTTACAAACCTGAAAATTAAAACCAATAGCGAAGAATTTGTTATACAACAAAAAGAAACGGTTACTTACCTAGGAGTAGTTGTTGATAAACACATAAGATGCGACTCGCATATTGAATACCAAAAAAAAGAGATATGTATTATCTAAAATCAAACACATAAAGACTTTTCTAGAACCGAAAATAATTTATCATGCCTCTATCTACAATCTACAATTTAGTATCTACAATTGTATATACAAAGTATATACAATTTATTTAATCAAAACTACTTGTACCTGTAGAACCACTGCCTTATATAATTTTTATATTTTAACAATCTGTATGTAAACTGTGTTGCATATAAATTTTTATACAATGTGTGTTGCAAATTTTATGAATTTTAACTTTGTTTGTTAAAATATTGTATGTCCGTTTATTAATATATTATATTATAATATGGGCTTCATTTTATTTACGTATACATTTTGTATTCTTTTTATATTAATTGTATTATATTAATTTTAGTAGATGTACTTTTATTTTATTTTATTTAATGAATTAACTGGTTGAATTATTATGTTACTAACTTTATTAATTATTTTTAGCCCACACTCGTTTTTTTCTTAGGTGAGCTTTGTAATAGTGTATTTTGTCTTATATTTAATTCCTTCTGTGTATATTTCCATTTGAAAAATAAACAATAAACAAAAAAAAACAAGATTACTTTATCTTACGTGGGCGAAACTATTCTGCGAGATTTTTTTTTTTAAATAGTGGAAAAAACAATGTCTGCTATTTTAGCCAAATTGTCTTCACCGCCGTCTATCATTTCCTTAATCACACTTTGGTTGCTTGAAATATCTCAGTAATTATTACAATTAAACCAGACTTAGACGCTCTTTCCTAATTGAAACATTAAAACGCGAAGTAATACCTACCACTCTGAAAGCTTCATTAAGCTTGATGTGTTTCTGCATAAAAATAAGTGGGACGGTAACGAGGTACTGTCAGTGTACATATTAATTTTTGGCAAAAAGGTATTTAAAATTTTAAGAAGCACCTGTTTGAAACAAATAATTATAAAATTAAAAACGGCAACCGATTTTAGTAGTCATCTTTCGAAGTGAAACGTGAATCATTTTTGAATATTTTTAGAGGTTATAAGAGCATGTTAGAAATGTGTAATGAGATCTGGGAGGTGTGCCACAACGGGTCGGACTCGTAATCCGTCGTAAAATGTCATCGACGGAAGGACATATGAAATACCAAAAATACAGGAGTAAACTGTGTTAAAGTATACACGTATTTGTGTCATTCAGAAACACCGACAGTCTTCAGTGCTTGAGCGTACGTTGCCACAACCAGTAGTCTTTCTGTATTGTAGAAGGAAAATGGTGGTTCCACATCTACTGAAGTTAAAGAAGAAAATTCAAAATAGTTAACATGGACAGAGGACGATACACCACGCACATTATTTTCACGAATTTCGCAGAGTTGTTTGTATCACTAACAGTTGTTTGTTGTCACTAACATCAGCATTATTATTTTTTATTTACAGAGGATAACGCACGTGTTACTACTATTTCTGTACTTTTAGCAGTTGTGTGCAAAACCCATTTACTGGCTATCAATATCGGGGGCGAAATATTTGAAACACCTAAAATTCGTATCTGCACATTAACGACCTTTTTTACCGCAAAAATCTATTTCGTCCACTGTCAGCCACAGAAACTTATTGCATATGTCTTCTTGATATTTCCCATGACAGGTTGATATATCTTCTGTAAATATGTTTTACGCAATGTAATGCTATTAGGCAATGGAAAATTGGATACATATTTGGCACGAAAACATCTAAAGTAAACATTGTCGACCACGTTCCACAAAAAGCTTACATGCGCAAAACATTATGCACAAATCAAACCGAAATTCCTCTTTTGTAACAGTACCAGAAACATTTTGTTGATGGATATTCGAATCTAAATGTCTTTCAGTCTCGGCGTCGAAGAAATCGTATCGACGATTACAAGGAAATAAACATGCCGCATCACATACATATGTTGGAAATTGTAAAATCGTCGTAATTTTCAATCAACTTTTTCAGTCTATTCACAAATAACTGATAACGGCAACGACTGTGTCGGTATTGCAAAAATTCTCATGCCTCTATGATATGCCTCTGTGGAGCGTTCCGTTTCTGCCATCCAAAGTAACGAGTAACATTTATATTTTCTTTTTCAAGTTCCATTTACGGATTTTTAACCTTAATCATTTCACGATTTTTCAGCCTCTAATTTTGTTTTAATTCATATTCATTTGATTAATATCTTATTTATAATATTGTTCCCGTGATTATAAAACTACATAAAGTTGATGAATTTTATATAGGTTCAAAATATATTCGGATTTTTTCGTAGACTTGGACATATTTCTTTCTTAGGTAGAATAGTGATCTGCGAAAGTATTTGAACCCTATTTACGGTCAAATTATTTATTTATTTTTACCTATTTATGTCCTATGACTGTAATTTACGCCCAAAAATCTAAGAAGATATTAAGCAATTTCTGTTTTCGGGATATACTGACACTGGTGACTATTAAATCACTAACAGTTTTCCATGAATATACTCCTTGTATCTAAATATTCATTTTTTACTTTTTCTTCCTATAAACTCCCTCAGTATTTTTTCAGTCCATTTAATTCACACTCGTTAAACTGATCCATGCTCTTTTATTTGTGGTCCCATGTTTGTTCTGTTTTGATCCTACCAGAAAATCTAATTTCTTATTCTGAAATTTATATGTTATAAAGGGAGGTTGAGTTGATAACAAATAAGGTCATCTTGCTGTACGGCTACAAGTAAACTGTTTTACATTTTAAGAATGGAACTTTTAAAAATATGACATTTTCTCCAGGGAATTAATTAATTTATTGTAAAGTATTAGCTTTACTATTAATTTATTTTATAGAAAGAGATTCGATAGTTTATAAGAAAGATAGTTATGTGATGTTACTAGGAATCTTAAACTTAATGTTGGAAGAAGGGTCTCATATCAAAAGGTATTCAAAGAGTTTTTTAAATTCTATGACAATACATAAAGTTTGAATATTAGGAAAATCAGGTAAAATCGTGTGATTGGTAAAGGAGGAATTTATGTTATTTATATACCCAAAGAACAATCGTTCTTCTAATGTCATAAACTGTCGTTAGAGTCAATGATAACATTTAAATGCCAAAATTATCACTACTACACTGCAAAATTTCGACAAACATATGTTTTTTTTCCTATTGTGAAGAGGCGATTTTAAATCATATTACGTTTTTCCGTGACAAAATAAAGTCTTCTTTGAAGAGTATAAAATTTTATACTAACTCTCTTTGAGGAGAAATAAACAAGTGCTTTATTTGTTTTGCTACACGCATACTTATTTAGCCCCGCTGATGAAGTTTTTTGTAGAAAGTTAATTAGTGTTTTCGATTTGATTGCTAAAGGGACTTCACATTTTTGAAGTATAAAAATTTGGGTAGTAGTTGAGCAAAAATAGCGTTTTGTTTTACTTGCTCTTTGACAAAATAATGGCAAACTGATTAAAAAGTATAGTAAAAATAGGCTATTAAACTTTTTTATATATGAGATCTGTCTAACCAGTTTATTTAAGTCATTGTACCTGTTTATTTTAGTTATTTATTTATTTTTTTGGTATTCCTATAGGGTAAAATTGAATAATATTTTAAAGGACAAAACATGTGCGTACAACCTACATTGATTGTTACCACGTATTATGTCCTTTGATTACAGATCAGAAACCCATCTTGTTCTCTTTTTTACCACATTGTGCGTAAAAAAGTCTCCATATTTTATAGCAGGTTATTTATTTATTCATATGTTAACTCTTGACACATTGAAATTACATCTTCGAATGGTCCAAAATATAATAAATTTACTTCGATATGGACCATTAGCGAAATAATTTCATCATAACAGCTTTTCATTGACATTATTTTTTTTTTGTTTATTTCGAATTTTTCAACAATACATGATTTAGGAAATCGTAACGGTTTCCCAAAATGAGTTAGTCCTAAAATTCCCTAGAGGCCTTAATAAGCACCCTTTAGTCAAGTTTATTGTTAACGTAGAATGTACAGTTAAACAAGGCCAGTGGTGGTACTTGTTAAACTTCAGCTCTTGCTTCTTGTCAGGTTCAGATGCCGTGATTCAATATTCTCTATGAACTACAAGGGGATTTATCTTGGCTTCCAGTTTATATTAAGTGAGAGTTGTAATAATTTATTCAGTCACTTTTAAAATATACAGAAAAAAAGTCAAATATAAAATATTTTTCCCTCAAATATTTTACGATGGTTTATAATATATTTTTTCTGTACAGTGTTTTCAATATTCACATACTCGTATGTAGATGCAATAGTATGTATATGAAATAAAGTGAAATATCAAATTGTTGAAATAGTTGAAGAAAATTATTACCAATTATTTTTAATCATAATTAAAAATACCGCTCCCAAAGGTTAGAGCGTAATAGATGTTAATATAAATTTTTTTCAGGAATGATTGATTTGATTGAATTTCACTGATATTTAGCATAATTATCTTGAGTAGGTAAATTAAATATTATTGTTTTTTTCTTTAAAAAAGATATGCTCCAAGAAAACTTACATTAAAAAATATATTTTTTTTCACAAAAAAAATAGGGGATGAAACTGTCATGGTATCGAGAATGAAACAACAATTTGCTAAATTCAAGCTACGTGGCGCTATCTATGACGAATTATGAAAAACAACCATTACTCGTTTTGCCTGAGCTTCCCCTACTTACGATATGAATTTACCGAATCTGAAAGTTCTTGGTACTTTGTTTTTTTTTTAAATCTTGACCTAAAAACCCTTCTAGCACATGAATTACAAAAGAAATATTTAGTATTATTAAATGTTAATAAAAAAAGTTATTAACATTAAAAATTGTCACTATTAACATTGTCACTATTTATTTATTACCATTTTATTCCTTCTCAGTGTCTCAAGTATGTAAACAATTGTTTGCAATCATTTCATATTTAGTTAGCGACCCTAAATGCCTTCCTTGGTCTTTATTTAGAGCCCTTGACTGATAAAAATACGACTACTCCCCTAACTGAAGGCGAGTCGAGAGGGCCAGGAAACAAACACCCTTATTAATCATCTTCAGATTTAAAAATAAAACCAAAACGATTCGGGAAAATACATTATTAATTCCTTCCCGATATAAAACCCCGCAATAAGTGCAGAAACGAGAAAAACACCCGAAGCGGAATAACAACGAAGCGGAAAGGAATAGGTGGAAATAAGTGTAGCTTTAAGGACGCCGTTTCTTGTGCCTGAAATGCCAGAATTTTTAGCAAATTTGGAATATAGCAAATAACCGAATATAGCAATAAAAAATTCAAAATCTTATAAACAGTAAATTGTCTACAACCATAATTATTATAAATCGTAATATAATGACCTAACCCTAATGAGTTTTACCGCCCACAACAAACCTTTACGACAAACCCGTCTTGGGATTATTTTCGTCATGCCCAAAAGGGAAATGGTACATTTATTTTGAGAAATTTTAGTGAATAATATTGTACATAGAAGAGAATGTCTTACCTACTGAAAACAAATATTAGCTGATCGCCAGCATCGGAGTAACATTTGCACACAACTCCCGCATTCATTTTTTTTTTTTTGATTGGTTAAACAATCCTGTTACCGGGGATGAAAAGTGGGCATTTTATGTAAATCACAGGTAAGCGCCAGTGACGAAGATGCTCCAGCACAAAGGCTTTAGACACACTCGGTGCCTAAACCTGACGTTCACCCGAAAAAGGTGAAGTAAGTTTGATGGGGCTTTCTGGACGTGTATCACTGGGAACTCTTGAAGGACAGTACCACCGTCACCGCCGCTATATATAGTGTGTTCCGCAATTTGACCGCCCAGCTCAATTTTCTGCGGCCGCGGCTGGACAAAGTTGTATTACTGCATACTGATAATATGTTTCCCCGTGTAGCAAAACACACGCCTTGAACTCTTGCAGTTAGGTTTTTGCAGTAAGTTCTGCCTCATCCACGGCATTCACCTGACCTTTCCACCACTATCACTTGTTCTGTGCCTTCAGCAAACATTTAATAAATAATTTTTTTGGCGATCGTTACCAGCTACAAATAGTCATACACAACATCTTATCTTCACAACCGCGTGAGTTCTGGGAACGTGTATTCTACCTGTTAAACCTATTGTTACATAAATAATTATATTTGAACATATCAGTAAGGTTGAATACTTTTGAATCAACTGTATAATAGTAATAAGTTTGACAACAATTTTGGAAAGCTAATGATGAAGTTAATGCCATTTTGTTGAAAATTATAATTCTATAACAGGTATGGGGTGGTGAAAGGTTAGCACAACCAAGAGAGGAACATGTTACTTACATCAAATATGACATTATTAGTATAAAAAAATAATTTTGTATGTATGTACATGCACTTACAGAAAGATTATCCATTTAATTGCGTAAATTTCGTTCATAGTTATTTTGGATAAATAGTCAAAGTGTGAATTCAACTGTTTAATGTTATTATTAAGTGTGGAAAAATTAGATGTGGAAGTATGACTTCTTATGCAGCAGACTTCTTTCTTCTTTTTTATGGTCAGCCTTGATGAGTTTTTTTTGGCTCGTTAATTTAAAGCCTTGCTGAAAGATTGGAATAAATATTTTTTTACTATTATTTAGACAGTTGTAGCAACAACGAGGGCCAAAAGGATGCTTTCTCCGGTGCGTCAGCGGCTAAAAGCGCCTGCGCCCGGTCTCTATCCACCTTTAAACCGTGCCGGAGTTTCAGCAGTCAGCGCTGAAAGTCCGGCGATTCGTGCGCTCGGGATCCAACCAGTTCAGTCCGGGATAGGCTGCGGTGACTCGTGTGTGCGATTAAACCGCGCTGCTGTAAACACGTGAAGTGCGCCTCCAAAAATTGCTTTGAGGTCATTACGTTTTAAGATAATATACATAATACATAATGGTGTTAAAACTTACAGATTGAAATATTGCCCCTTGATATTTATCTTGAAATTTGATGCATTGTAGCATTTTAATGGGTGAACTATTTTCAAATATTCAACTTCCTTTATATATTTTAAAAACGATTTGATTTATGTCTGGTACATCGAGGTTTTTTCAATTGCCTTTCAGGAAATAAAGAAGATATCTATGACTGTATATGATTCTATAATTAAAAAAAAAAACCGTTTCCTAAGGAATCACTACTTCCATATCCAATTTTTCTACATTGAAATAGAGTAAGTCGCTAAAACATTAGGTCATATTCTTAATAGTGTGATATTTGGTTATTAGGATATACCATGTGGATGTGGAAGTAATAAAAAGTACTAGTAATAAATTAACGTAAATTAATATACCTACAATGTTGCTTGTTTGCATTGTTGTTTTATACTTTTTTATTTTTTATATAAGAGTTTGAAACATTTTTTTGGTTGGGTTAAATGCTTTAATAAACTTTGGATCTATTTTCAAATAATATCATTTCTTTGAAAAAAAGAAAACGTTCTTCGTTCTCGTCCTCTTTTTACTGTTCTTGTCCCTCCTAACCTTCTTTTGCCCTAAATTTTTAATTACTTTGTCCTACTGTCTTCCTTTGACCTCCTTATGTCTTCTTTTTGTCCTCCATTTGTCCTACCTTTGTCCTCCGTTTCTCTTACATTCGTCCTCCTTGTGTCCTTTTACTGTCCTTGTCTAAATTGACTTCCTTTCGTCCTCCTTGACCTTGACCTATTTTTGTCCTCATTGTCCTCCTTACCTTGCTTGTCTTTGTTATTCACGAGATCCTCGTCCTCATTGGTCTTCTTAACTTCCATATGTCCTCCATTCTCGCATTAACTACTGGTCGTGTTGCACCAAGTCACCTTCTTGCCATTCAATGCTTCATCCTTCTCGTTCTTTGACCTAATTGTCCCCTTAAAACCATTACTCTCCTTTTATTCTCGTTGATAAACTTGTCCCCATTGACCTCCTTGACCTCCTGTTATTTTTTTCTCCTTCCCCTCATTAACTACTTAACCTATTGTCCCGTTGGACCAAGTCACCTTCTATTCATTCAGCTTCCCTGAAGTTCTTGGTGTGAATCAAATTGCCTTTTTGATCTGAATGAGGAAGTAACTAGTTATTAATGAGTTATTAATTTTTCTACTTCGAAAACCTATAAACCTATACGTGACATGAATATCTTCCTTGTTCAGGTTAAAATACCACCCACCTTGCGTTCCCCTCTCATCAGAAAATGAAAATTAATTCATATAGCTGGGCCATACATATGTACGTATACATAAGTTTCGACATTTTTTAAAATTTCTCTTATATTTCATTTTAGTCACAGCCGTATCCTTGGGGGGGGGGGGACGAAAGGGAGTAAGACTTTTTAATTAAGAATTTTTTTTAGAGCTTTGTCTCCAGCATAAAAAAAATTATTTGACTTATTTTAAATGCTTGCCCTCTTCAACTCCCTCAACTTCAAATTATTATATTATTATTATTATTATTATTATCATTACAAACATTGGCAGTACTGTCTATATACATATATAGTAAATGTATAGTAAATATATAAACATACATATATAGTAAATGTATAAACAAAACACTATTATCAGGACAATACACTTTAAAAATTACTATAGTAATGAAGGTTGTTTTGAGAGAATCTAACTTGTCGTACGTATATCGCATTTGTGTTAGGGAGTGTGAAGAAATACTATTAATGGATTTGAGACAATGAAAATATTATGTTTTGAAATGATTGCTCTTCTCTAGAATGTTGTAATAAACTGAATTTAAATCGTCCATGTCACTACGTTTATTAACGCTATTTTTATTCATTTTTATTTCTACATTTTCTAAAAGTAATCGTTTTTTAAGGTTTGGTTTCTGTTCCTAATATTTTACAGTTTTCAAAGTTGAATTTGTGTTCTGGATTATTGATTATGTGTTCCACTAGTGCTGTATGTGTCTTTTTTTCCTCTTTATTTAGTGTTCTTATGTCATATTCATGTTCTTTTATTCTATATTTTAAATATCTTTTTTGTTTGACCAATGTAAACTTTATTACAGTTAGAGTCACAAGTAATTTCTGTACACAACATTCGATTTACCTAATTTAGAAGTTTTTTGATTTTAATTTGGAGTAACATTGTGCAACTGTATTTGAATTTTTATATGCTACAGCTATTTTGTCTGTGGTGAGAATTCGTGACAAGTTTTCGGACAATGTATGTATATAGGGTAACTTGAATGTACCACCTTACATGACAACAATAACATTGATGTAAGTAAGAGTTACAATTGCTTTTCTGTAGTAATATGTAATTTTTCAAAATCTATATCTTATATCTACTTCTGTATAAAATTGTAGTGAGCCCTGATGAAGGAGAAATAAAGCTCCGAAATGTTGTCAAAAATCGAATAATTGTTATTTATTCCTGGACCTAATCCAACCAAACAAAAAAAAACTAACAGAGAAGAAGGTCGCTAAATTCCCCACAGATATTCCAAATAATATGTACTTTGTCCACGATGAGTCGAAGACAACTGTTATAATCCAGTTTATTGCATTATTTTAGAAACCAAATTCCAAAGGGATTGAAAAACCGTTCTAAATTATTATTATTTTGGTATCTTACATTATGCCTTCCGTCTTTCAGTAAAGAAATATTGATGTTTTGATAAACATCAACGTGTGACACCAAGAATAAACTAGGAATTTCAATCAAATTGAATTCAAATTTTCATTGGCCAATAATTTTACCTAATTATTTACCTAAACATTTTTGGGTTATAACATTTGAAATATACTAATCTGACAGAATAGTCTATATGCCTTTCTTACTTTCGGAAGCGTAAACAAAAATGTTTTCATTAAAATAAACATACATACGTAGACCCTAGAATTTATCTGGAGATTAAAATGAATCCTTGCCTAATGCTTGCTCAAACCATTTGCTCTGCTGAATTTACATAATTGAATCTTATTTTGTAACTGAAGTTATCCGGGAGTGTTGTTCCGGAATTAATTCCTTCTGTAGCAAAATGTGCTTTAATTTCATGCTATTTACTTTGGAGGTGCATACTCGGATTTAAAACCGTTGTAAATTCTTATCTTTGCTACACAGAAATCTGAGAAATGTTAAGCCTGTTAAATTGTCATATCTCTGATTCAAGAGGTACTAAAAGGTATTTGTAAATTTCTGGAATATTAATGTTTAATCCTTGTTGAATTTAATTTCTTTTAATGGCTTTCTTTTAATAATTTACGATTTCGCAATCATTTGTTTCTGGATTTTGCTTTTCTAAGTTACTTTACAAGAAATCAAAATGAGTTTGTATATAATACGATTTATTATGATTTAATAATTTATTAAGTTAGGTAAATTGGGTATTATGTTATTATAAAAACATATTGTACCCCTTGTTATCAGATTAATAATTTCTACTGTTAATAATATTCTATATTATTAACTTTATCGTACTTAATATTATATATTTTACGTACTGTAGAGGTAAATTATTTTTGAAACAACCAGCAACCGCATATTGATTTATCGACTTGACATGACAAGGACGTTATTATTATCTAAGTATACATAGTTAATGCAGAGAATATCGATAACAGTAAATACTAAAACTTGCTAGAAATGAAGTTACAAACATTTTATGTAGCTGACGTAATATATACACGCACACATACAAAATTTTTATATATTTAATTTGTTTAGTCGACTAAATGATAACGGCAGTATAATTTTAGAATTTTTATTTTAAATTTAAATAATTAAGAAATATGATAGCAGTAAATATCAATACACTGTTTGAACTATAATGTGAAATTTATTATTTTCTAGTTTCAATGAACTTTCAAAGTTTTTTTAATTTTTTTTAAGTGTTTTTTAAAAACCTCCTCTTATTTTATTTTAAAAAATAAAACACTTGAATTAAGCAACAAACTAAAGAAAATTTAATATATATGTAGAGTTCCATACTAAAACCCAGTAATCAAAAATTAAAACTTTTTTTAGACAGGGTGTGTAGATTTTACGACGAAATTTCAAAACATGTTATACCAATGCAATATGTCACTTCAGGGGTCACATTATTTATGTACTTGGTTTGTTTCTAATATTTTTTGAATATATCTGGTTCCAAAAATAAATAAATAAATTCTAAATAAAATCAGCGCGAGCTATTTCATTTGGGCTCCTAATTCCAAATGGAAATATGAATCAAATAGTTTTTCGAAGAGACGTAATTCTACCAATTTATGAAATACAAGTAATATATTGTAGACAATATTCAATGACAAGGTAACCAATCGGCTGGTAAATAGTAAACGTGGGAAAATGAAGCATATAATGAATACGTGCAGGTTTAAACGAATATATTTATGCGTTATAAAAAAAGTAATCATTATTAATCCATTGACCTCTTGTAAAGCTTCCACACACTTATGGAAAAAGCCTAAGCTTGACGTCTTTCGTGTTACTCAACAAACTTGGTCAACATATATAAATTAAAAATAAGCGTGTGTATTTTGAGCTACATTCTTTATATAAATTTTTGGAACTGGAACTCATAACGTTAACACTAATATCATTTAAAAGGGAATTTCTTCTTAGGCTTTAGACCTTAGACTTCTTTAGACTTTAGATTTTATTTATTTCAGTAATATAGGAATGAACATTCTAAAATACGAAGTTTGTAAATTAAGTAATGAGACTGGCAAAGTAGCGCCCGATCTAGCAACACTGCGGAGAAGGGACTTGGAAGGGCGGTAGGTTAACATGTAATGCACCTTCAGTACAAGTTTGAACTTTGAGCAATCGTGTGCTATCAGGTTTTGCTTCAGACTTCGACACAGCGCAACGGATACTTTTGCAAAACTTCAACACGCCTACAGAGACGGTGTTTTTTCAAGAGCCTAGGTTTTTCGGTGGTTTAAGACATTCTCAGAAGGAAGAGAGTCGATTGAAAATGAACCAAGTAGCGGAAGGCCTTCATCTTCAAGAACCGATAAAAATGTCTATAGAATACGGGATCGTGTGCGGTTGACGATAAGAATGATCTGGTAAGAGTTAAATTTGAATCACACCACTGTTCATCAGATTTTGACTAACGAATTGGGGATGCAAAAAAACTGCGCAAAAATGGCTCCAAATAACCTTTCGCAGGAACAAAAGGACATCAGGAGAGAAAGGTGTCTTGACTTTTTGGAATCGATTGAAAATGATCCACATTTTATGGAACGTGTCATGGTTCCCCATTTTGTGGAAGCGCCAAAGCATGGAATAGTACACATCAAGCTCTCCAAAACAGCGAGAATGAGCAAGTCGATCAAATGCATGCTGATTTGCTTTTTTTGATAGCCAGGGAACTGCCCACAAAGAGTTTGTGCCTCCAGGTCAAACAGTAAACCAACATTTTTACAGAGAGGTTCTTGAAAACCTTCGAAAAAGTGTCATGCGTGTGAGACCAAACATCAATGACAACTGGATGTTGCTTCAGGGAAATTTGTCACACAGTCATTTCAGTAAATGAGTTTTTAGCCAGTAAAACATTCCTGTGGCTCTAAGCCTCTTTATTCACCTGATTTGAGTCCTTGTGACTTTTTTCTCTTCCCGAGATTGAAAAATCACCTCAAGGGACGTCAGTTTGGGATCATAAAAAATATTCAAATGGCTGTAACTGACCAGCTGAAGGCTATTCCAGTGTATGAGTTCCAGCACTGTTATGAGGAATGGAAGAACCGTCTCCAACGTTGTGTGGCTTCCAAAGGTAGTTATTTTGAAGAGGACAATACTAAATTATAATTATTTTCGAATAAAAAAATTTTAAAAACCAGTGTCATTTCTTAATTTACACACCTCGTATTAGCTACAGGAAAATTGCAATTCATGCCCTATAAAATATACTTAAAGGAACTAAATTGCCTTATAAAATATACTTACAGGAAAACTAAAATGCAATATGCATTGAGCTCATTAAATGATGTTTACGTATTATCCTAAGAGCCATCGTGCTTACATTTCGATGTGTATACGCTTTTATATATTTATTTGCATTAGATTAGCATTGGCATATAAAAATGTTAGTAGCACGTCATGCGAGGGAAGACGTTAGATGCTAATTACTTACGAAAACGTTTAACCGATGACGTAGGAGCAATTATTTCTAATTTGTTTATTTCTCTTCAACAGCAGTTTGCCTTCACGCGTCAACGAAAAAGGCTCGCAACTCTATAAAACTGCAAAATACATTATTCATGAAATTACGAATATAATGCTATTAATATATTCGATTCAATGTATAGAAGTCGTTCAGTGATGCTGCTGTACCGGCAGTATTAATTTATTGAAATTAGTGAATGTGCTGGAAGCGTAGTCGCAATAAGTAAATAATCATCGTGTGTCGTGGTAATTTTGGCGTTTGTGTTAAATGTTTAATAGTGTCCTGTGTTTCTGTTGGATTTTTGTAAATATAATAATTTACAAACTAGTACCTTGTTTGTCATTTTCTGTTGGTGTTCAAACCTACACGTATATACTTTATTTAGTCAATTTATCAAATGTTATAATCTAATGTTGCGAAAAATAACATTAATCGTACGGTCAAGGTATATTTCAATTAGAATTTACTCTTTTATTTGCGTTTTCATCAAAACTAGTTCCTCAAAATTAATGTTTTGACTTACATATGTATTTAATTAAGATCATATGTCTTATATTTTTGTTATTTCTAATACTTTTAGGTAGAAAGTATTAAACATATCAGTGTTTGAATTTCAGAGACATAAAGACAAATCTTTATGTCATCATCAACCAAAATAGCCATACTAGTAAATGATGAGATCATCATTAAACAAACTGACAAAATCATAAAATAGCACTATTTTTTCAAAAACAAATTCCTTTATTTCAAAATTATAAAATCTTGAAAGAATGTCTGATAATTTTTTTTTGTATATGCACATTTTTCTGTTTTTGTTTCTTATAAATTTTTTTACTATACATGTGAATATACAATTAAAAAAGAAACATTAAACATTAACATACATATGTAGATATCTGAGAATAATAGCATCGATCTCAGAATAATATATTAACTATACAAAGTTATATTATTTGTTGCAGCATTTCAGTGAGTTCATTAGAATCTCGGTTCATTTCATTAGGAGATCTCATTCTTCATTCTGTTTGAGTTAGTTCGTATTTGAGGACTGGATGCTCCGTGTTATTATAATTAGGATTCTTATGCATTTGTACATACAATAACTTCACAATGAAAGGAACAATTTTGTTATTTATTTTTAGGAAAGATTTTACAATAAAAATTCGGACAAGAGCTGATTTTGTTTTTAAAAAAGACTCTTCAATAAATACCATATCCAGATTGTCTTTTGTTTTCGAACTATGACGTAATTGTCCATTTTATTAAATGACAATATTAATAACAACGGTCCAATACCCAAGACAATGGTCCAATACCCAACAGTCCACTGTTTGCTCTGATAAACAAAGACAGATGTTACTGTTCAGTGAGCCGTGACGGCAGATTAGTATAAATAGTGCAAGTGTGTAGGTTAGAATTTAGTTTTAATCTTCTCCTGAAGATGCCAACTTAGTTGGCGAAACGCGTGTCGAGAAAAGTATAGTATTATAGTTCGGTGTTTCGTGGAAAGCGTCAGTTTTTTTGTCTTAGCCTTTTTTATAAAATCTCTCTTAAAATTAATATATCGATATTTGTTCGTTAAGCACTCTATATTAAACAACCTCTAAGACCTATGTCGTGAGGCCTTGAGACGACGAATTTACTGGAAAACAGAAAACATATCAAGAGTTTTTATACTTTGGAATCTTGTTATGGAAATCATTTAGTAACAGGCACTTATCCAATAGCTTTTGGAGCATAATGTTAACGTTGTTTTAAAAGACATTTGTAATTTTATAAACGAATATAATTTTGGTTCGGCCACCTACGTGGTTGTACTTTAGCGAAAAATTGTAAACTGATATGATCCACCTAAATAAAGCAAATTAAAATGAGCTTAGATGGATACATTTGATCAAAAACATTATGTATGATTTTAAACGTCGACATATACAAAACATGTTGTTTGAATTTAAATTCTTTAATATGGTATTCCTACTTACCACTGACCAAATGAAATAAAAAAAGATGCGTTTATACAGGGTGATTTCTAAATTAAGTCATATTTTTTAATAGCATACAGAAGTATTCAAAACAAATATATATTTTTCTAAATAACATTTTCAAAAAAATACTGTTAAAAAATTAAAAATCGGAAAGTTATTAATTTCGAAAATATTATTTAGTGGATCCTGCCTTGAAATAAAAAAAAATGTACAGTGAAATTCTAAATATAAAAATTTTTAAAATAAGAAAATACTTGGGATAAATGGCACACAAAAATGGGATAAATATTAAATATGTTTTTCTACTCTATTTCTTATATATAAATGCTATTTTAGAAATTAATTAAGTAGGTATTTTTTTTATTTTTGAGTTTAATAATTAATGCTATTAGAAAATGTGACTCAACTTAGGAATCACCTTGTATATACCGTACTTTAAAGTACAGGCTGTTATTACTCACATTGTTTTTATGTACATTGGTTAATATGGCAAATAATTTCTGGAGCTTGTTAAAATTTTCTCTTAGCTTACTTAATTATCTAAATTAATTTTAACACTCTTCCATGAACATCTTAACTCCTAATATATAAAATGCACATATGTACTAATTTAATTTATTAATTTAATTTTCCCATTAGTAATTTTTATTGTTCTATAGGTAGTAGTCGAATATAAACTTAATACAAACAAATAAGTCTAAATATTTATATTTTCTTTTTTGACTTCAAGTCATTATATTTTTTGGCTTTATGGCCTAACCACAATGCTGATAGATCAGCTTGAAATCAGAGAACATTTAGGATTATGATTACTTTTTCACTATTATGATTAAGGCAAATATTGAGGTATATTTAAAAAAATTGCTAAAGAATAACTAGTGTTATACATAGTATGTACATACATTATCCTACAAAGGTGTAAACATATTGAAATATGCAAATGTGTTTGTAAATAAAAATTAAACATGGATATGTAAAACATCAAAAAACATTACATGATTCGATGGTACAAAATTTCACGCGCCTTAGTAACATTCGTTTTCGCTATTTGACCCCGGCCACGACCCGTGTTCCCCTTTAGTTAATGGAAAATAAATGCATGAAAATAGTTTCTAAAACAGAGCTTATACAAAAATAGTAAATTACATTACAAAAAACTACATGTTTCATTCGAATAGTGATTAAAAAATCTTATATATCTCAGTATCTTAGCTGCAAAGTATATTTCGGTAAAATGATAATTGAATTCTCTACTACTTTATCAGACGAGCGATATTATTTTAGGTTTAAATTTAATCTTCTCTAGGAAATAGGATATGTCTGCATGGAGCGCATCTGTCATGGTTACGGTATAACAAATGTATAAACATACATATATAACGTACATACAAATTATAAATATGACACATTATTTGTCTCGCATTTTACAAATATATTATACAACCGTCTACAGGAATTCCCACAGCAAATGTAAAAATATCACTTTTATAATGGGTGTACTAACTTTAGCTGAAAAAAATCAGTTTAGTCCATATACCATTTTGTCAGACGTAAACCGTCGTAAAGGCGGTTTAAATAAACATCTGTCATTGAAATAATTATGATTTCTAGTATCAGTATTTAATCAAAACGTAAAACAGGAGTGGAGTCTTCTTTATTAGCAGTATAGTAAACAAAATTAATTAACTTCCATAGGTATGCATGTAGTAATAAAATTCTGAAAATTTGGCATCAAAGTAATATGGATGCGTTCTATTTAAATAAAATCTATTGACAGATTTGGAACATCCGTTTATATAGAAAGTATATCTAAATTATTTATTTCAAATGGAATACTGTGTATAGTTTTTTTTTGTTTCTACAGGACATTATACACGGTGGAAACTTTAACTGGAATATATTCGCTAGCGGGGTGGTGAATGATTTTTCAAAAAGTCCCGAGACACGTCAACTTTTAAATGTATTTACCTACATTTTGCAAGTAATGTAGAAAAATATAGCCCTTCAGGGGTGGCTGAAACCACTCTTGACATGATTTTTTCAAGATGCAACCCTATGGCTTGTGACCCCTCATTGTAAAGCTGATGGAAAGAGGAATCCAGCGCACTGATCAAATTTTAATTTTTAGTATGTCACCTCCATCCTCCTTTACAATGAGGGGTCACAAGCCATAGGGTTGCATTTGAAAAAATCATGTCGAGGGTGGTTTCAGCCACCCCTGAAGGGCTATATTTTTCATATTACTTGCAAAATGTAGGTAAATGCATTTAAAAGTTGACGTGTCTCGGAATTTTTTGAAAAATCATTCACCACCCCCTGCGAATATATTCCAGTTAAAGTCTCCACCGTGTATACACATTTTGTGTATATTATAATATCTTATATCTATTCAATAATTTTCTCTATAAAATTTTCTATGTAAAACCAATAGTTTGCATACTCGTATTTACAATTTCCGACAAAATTGACAGTGAAAATGAGTTAATTTAGATATAGACAATCTAATAGAAAGTCACTGTTATTTTGAGAGCCGAATACAAATTCGTCACAATAATAGGGGGGGGTTGGTCATATTTAAAAATATATATTTTTGTACATTCATTTCATTAAAATTAAAATTTCATTTTTACAAAACTTTTACAAAATACCTACAGTACAAAGTTTCTGCACTTTTGCGAGGTATTTCAGTTGTCTTTAAAAGAGAGTTGCGGTTTGCACATTCCTATCCTACTTTTTGGTTAAATTAAGTATTTTCTAAGTATTTAAAAAATGTATCACTATTGACAAGATCTCTTAACAATAGTTCATAAGTTGAATATCTGACAAAACTTGTCTTAAAATTCCCAACAGACTATGAATTTCTAATAAATCAAAGACAATCTATTGTGACAGTAAATACACATGATTTCAGATTGTAATATTCGATTTTATGAACCAATTTATCAAAGTAAAATACAAGGTGTGTGAATTAAGTAATGAGACTGATTTTTTTATTTTTTTTTTCGAATAGAATTACAATTTAGTATTGTCTCCTTCAAAATAACTTCCTTGGGAAACCACACAGAGCTGGAGACGGTTCGTCCATTCCTCATAGCAGTGCTGGAACTCATATACTGGAATAGCCTTCAGCTGGTCGGTTACAGCCGTTTGATGGTTTCTTTTGGTCTCAAAATGACTACCCTTGAGGTTATTTTTCAATGTCGAGAAGAGAAAAAGTCACAAGGACTCAAATCAGGAGAATAAGGAGGCCGAGAAGCCACAGAAATATTTTTACTGACTGAAAACTTGTTTACTGAAATGGTTGTGTGACAAGGCTCATTGTTGTGATGCAGCATCCAGTTGTTCTTGATGTTTGAATTCAAAAACTCTTCTCCGATCATTCTTGTTATCAACAGATGATCTGAACGCACAAGATCCCGTATTCTATCGACATTTTCATCGGTTCTTGAAGATGAAGGCCTTCCGCTGCGTGGTTCATCTTTAATCGACTTTCTTTCTTCCGAGAATGCCTTAAACCACCGAAAAACCTGGACTCTTGAAAGAACACTGTCTCCGTAGGCGTGTTGAAGTTTGTGTTTTGCGTTTGCAAAAGTATCTGTTGCGCTCTAAGTCTGAAGCAAAACCTGATAGCACACCGTTACTTAAAATGAATGTCACTCATTTTTAAAACGCACTAGAAGAAACCGGTTTACGAAAACAGTCACATAGAAAAAGTAAATAACTCGATCAAGTTCAAACTTGTACTGAGGGTGTATTAACCTACCGCCCTTCCAAGTCTCGTCCCGCAGTATTGCTAGTTCAGGCGCTACGTTGCCAGTTTCATTACTTAATTTACACACCTCGTATTATCTAGTTATAACTATAGAGTTATTACTACTGGAATTAATAAACCGCAATTCTCTTTAAAGGTAATTGAGTTATCCCGCAAAAGTGACGAAAATTGGACACACTGTACATTAATGAATACCAGTGGCGGTTTGGTGATATCTTAGTTAGCCATATCTTGAAAACGGGGCATGGGACCCACTTCACTTTTAGGTGATGACTATATACCTCTTACAGAAAGGATTTATAGTGAAAAAACCGTCAACAAAGTTTGCGAAAAATTTCAAAAAAACTGGAGCACTCCCTGGGATCTCAGTAACGCTCTTTGGAATATTTGCAGTAATTTTTTTTTTCATAATCTAGAAACAAATATAAGGAGAGGTTTTTCGATTTGTTACAAAAAATTTTTTTTTCAAAAAGTTCGTTATCATTTTAATTTTGGGAAACAAAATGTTCCTAAAATTAATATTAAAATGGCCATAACATTTAAAAATATATATAGTTTGTAACAAATCGAAAAACATCTTATATTTGTTTCTAGATTATGAAAAAATTTACTGCAAATATTCTCCATGAGCGTTACTTAGATCCAGGAATGCTCCAGGTTTTTCTGAAATTTTTTCGCAAACTTTGTTGACGGTTTTTTTCACTATAAATCCTCTCTGTAAGAGGTGTATAATCATCGCCTAAAAAGTGAAGTGGGTCCCATGCGTCGTTTTCAAGATATGGCTAACTGAAATATCACCAACCGCCACTGAATTGAATACACGATACTAAAATAACTAAAGTAGAAAATATTATATTAAAGTTTCTTAAAAAAAATGTGTATCGCGCTCATTTGGTAATTATCCTTCGCATGTCATATCCCAGAATCCCCTTCAACGTCTGGAAGATAAATCTTTAATAAACAGTGCAGTTTTTGTATCACATATAAACTAAATGCAAACATTAGCCCCATCTAACATAAATGAGACAATAAAGTGATGAATAAGTGAAAGTGAAACTGAGACTCCCACGAAAATAAAAATGTCACTGAGGTACGTCATCGTGCTGACGCTGGCGATCGGTGCGGTAAACTGCTGTGACCTGGAGGAGCTCTTCAGCGGACGTCAAGTGAGCGTGGAGGAGAGCGCCGCCTCGTCGGAGATCGCGTTCCGAGGAATCACGATGGCCGCGGCGGCGGCAGCTTCGCCAGCCGACGTCCCCGGCGTCTTTACAGCCTACTTCGAGATAATGAACACGTACAAAGGCTCCGACGCGCTGAGCGTCTGGGGCGTCAGCAATTACAGGTACGTCAGTATTAAATTCTTGGCTTTGTGACCGTCCCCGTTGGGGTAGTGGTCGGTATTCCATGGAATAATTTAATATAGTGGCAGAACAGCTGGCGAATGTTTCGTACAAAGCGTTTTGTAGAAGACGAATTGTAGGAAGGTATAATTAAACTGTACAAGAAATAATAATAAATAAAAAAGAAAACACTAGAGGCAGCCGAGGTTGTTGGAACAAAGTGGGGCAATATAATAAGGTACCTCATTTAATTTAAACCATATATGTATCATTTCAAACTTGAATGCCGACAGATGCAATTATTTTTATTTACTTCGATTACACCCAATATTCATAGAATATTAAATTTTTGGAAGTGCTTAAGTACACCGAACGGTTGACCCGTGTGAGTCCGTTTCACCCGTATTCGGGTATCTTCGGTTTTCCGGGTGAACCGTGTGACACCGTGTAAACTTTATCACACGGAATTAAAAGGAATCACACCGTTTCAAACGGCACAACCGTTGCTCGACCGTATGTCGTTTTAAATTTATATTATTTAAGTATTTGAAGATTCTCTAAATAGCTGGAAAAAAAAACAAAAAAATCGGGTAGCATGGTTCGTTTTCCCAAGATGAGCCCAGGATAGCCCAGCATTTTATTTCGTTAGCCCACCTTTCAATCAAAAGTTATAACAAAAAACATTTTTTAGTTTGAGAACCACCGAAAAAAATGTTTTTAATTCGATGTTTTAACACTTGTCATTCGATTGCCCAGGGTTAGCCCAGGATAGCTCAAATTTTTTTTCGTTGGCCCACCCTTGGTTAAAAAAAATATAGCAAAAAAATTTTTTTTTTTCGAAAAAAATTAAAAAAAAAAATTTGGTAGCTTTCGATGTTTTGATACTGTCATTCAATTGCCCAAGTTTAGCCTAGGATAGCCCAATTTTTTTTCGTTAGCCTACCCTTAGTTCAAAAGATAGAGCAAAAAAATTGTTTTTTCAAAAAATATTTCGAAAAAAAAAAATTAGTTGAATTTTATTGTTTCAACACTGTCATTCGATTACCCAAGTCTAGCCAAGGATAGCCCGTTTTTTTTTTCGTTAGCCCACCCTTAGTTCAAAAGATATAGCAAAAAAATTGCCAGGTTGCACCAGGTTAGAAAAAAAAATTTAAACTATTTCTTCTGAACCAAGGCTGGGCTAACGAAGAAACAATAAGACTATCCTGGGCTAACCATGGGCAATCTCATGACAGTGTTAAAACATAAAACTACACCTAATTTTTTTTTCAAACTTTTTCGAAAAACATTTTTTTTATTCTTCAAACCAAGGTTGCGTTAACGAAAAAAACCGTGGGCCAACCTGGACTAACCTTGGGCAATTTAATGACAGTTGAATTGAATGACAGCAATTGAACCATCAAATTTCACTTAATTCCTTTTTTCGATGGGCTAACGAAAAAAAAACTTGGGCTATCCTTGACTGGACTTGGGCAATCGAATGACAGTGTTGAAACATCAAATTTCAAGTAATTTATTTTTTTTCGAAATATTTTTCGACTATCCTGGGCTAACCTTTGGCAATCCAATGACAGTGTTAAAACATCGAATTAAAAAACAAATTTCAGTGGTTCTCATCCTAAAAAAAAAATTTTATAACTTTTTGATTGATAGGCTAACGAAATAAAATACTGGACTATCCTGGGCTCATCTTGGGCAAACGAACCATGCGAATTTCGTTAAAAAATTCGCTTTTCGGAGTGCCAAATTCACAGAGCCTAACTACTGTTGTGTTTGCATTAAAGCATTGACAACTTTTTCTTCCATAAACCCAATTTTTTTGTTTTTTTTTTTCCAGCTATTTAAAGAACCTTTAAATATTTAAATAAAAAAAACGGATTCACACGGGTCAAACGTTCGGTGTACGTAAGCACTTCCTAAATTTATATCATTTCTTTACAGGTCATATACAGCATTTCTTTACATTTCATATGGCGCAAAATACCTGTCTGCAATGACGTCAATATCGTGCGGTCATAAAAAAAATGTAAACAACTTGTAGGGCATATTGTGTATTGCATGTATCGCGTATTGCATGTATTGTGTATTGCGTGTATCGTGTATGAATGGTATATGGACGAGGTGTGGCTATAAAATAACCGAACTGATGCTGCTATCAGCGCGCTACGAGCGTGTCGCGACAAGTTTGAACAGAACTATGTCTAGTGATACCTTCCTCACCATGAGCTCGCTGGACAAGCCAGTGGGTCGCTCAGTATGACTGTAGCAGTCGTTTGAATTAGTCTACGCACCAGTGGCGCGTCGAAAAATTGTTAAATGAACAGATGAAGCAACGGGTAAATGTCAAGTTTTTTGTTAAACTGGGGAAAACTTTTACAGAAGCTTATGAAATGTTAAAAAAGTGTACGGGAATGAATATTTCTCCCGCACACAAGGTTTTGAATGGTTTAAACGGTTTAAAGAGGAATGTGAAACGACCAAAGACGATCTGCGCCCCGGACGGCCATCAGCATCAAAAACGGACGAAAACCTTGAAAATATTGGTAGATTAATCTGCGGAGATCATCCGAGGAGCATCCAAGGGCTTGCTGAAATATAGGAATCGACAAAGAATGTGTTCGACAGATTTTGCATGAATTGTTGAACATACGCAAAATTTGCGCAAAAATGGTGCCAAAACTCCTCACTCCCGAGCAAAAGGAATCAGGAATGAACATTTAAGCTGACATTCTAAACAACATTGACGCTGATCCAGGCTTGTTAGACACGGTGATTACTTGTGATGAATCGTAGCTTTTTACTTACGACCCCGAACCAGCTGGCAGAAGCGGACTTCCAGCGCAGCTTTGAACAATGGAAAAGTCGTATGGAGCTGTGTAGAGATCGCCAAGGGGAGTATATAGAAGGCGAAAAAGTTGCTACTGTAATCGGTAAAGAATAAAAGTGGAAATGACACCAGTTCGGTTATTTAATAGCCGCACCTCGTATAGTAACAAGCCATTCAAAAGAAAGTCATCAAAGCTGGCCGAACAAAAAGAGACGTATTTCTGTTTTTAATTTTAAGATTATAACCTTATTTAATTGTAAAAGCTGTCACATTATGTGACAACCATTATTTATTTTACAATTGTGACCACTTGTCAAACATTTCATTTTTCATAAATTTTAGTATTTCAATTTTATTTTTAATGGTACAACACACAAATAAAAACTACTTTTTCTATTTTCAGTCACGTGACCATTGATCTGAAGGAACATTTAAATAAATGTAGGTACTGACAAAAAATACATGTTTACCTAAGTATCTATTGTATCTGACACATTGATTGGAGCTTGCAAAGTTGCATAGTTGAAACTGGATTTTTTGTTGCACATTTGAGAAAGCTTCAGTCGATGCTAATAAGGTTATACAAATTAATTGCATCAACTAACTCGCTAGTTGGAAGCAATAAGGATATGAAAACAAAAACAGCAAACGAAGATTTCAGGTAAATTCAGAAATCAAGATACCTATTTTTATTTAGTCATCATTTCGAAAATTCATCTATTATACTTTTATTGGTTATAACTTGGCTTCCCAATGACCATGAAATAAATTTGTAACAAAATATTAATTTACTTAAAGGACGCATCGAGGTAGTACGAACTATTAATAATGATTGATTAATAATTTTAAGAATTCATTTTGAAATTTCGAAGTCACGTAACAAGAAAACAACTTCCTGCAAAATTTAAATCGGTACACAGAACTCTGCACGAAACCTTTGCAAGGTCTCATGTCATAGCTCCGACTATTTTACAAAATCGCGTGTTAACTCATGAATAGTATCACATCACTATTGAAATTAGCTTTTGCAGACTCGGTTACTCACGGCACGCAACAGCACACACACATTGTTTCATTGCATATAATACATCACTGAATTTAGTTGTTAAAATGTGCCTGAAAACTAATGTTTATAATTAGTATCAGTATAAATCATATGAGATAAAAATTGAGGATTTACAGATATTTTGGTGTAATTAAATATTCTTTAACACAGTTAATCAGATTTTTTATTTTAGTTTCTTAATTAGGTTCGCTCCAATAAATATGTGTTCTTTAATAAACAGTTGTTTATATCCAATATGTAGAAGGTAATATGTATGTTAGTCGTTAAAACGTTTTAATAATCATAGGTCATTTGAGCAAAGCCACGAACGCTTCGAAACGAACATTCATTCTATTTATTGTTTGTTTGTGGGTATCTCATATGTCTGTCGGGAATGGTCGTTCTACCTCGTACTACGTTCGTTGTGCGTAGTTCGCGGGAAAATCTATTCTTGGTGTACTGTTCGTCCGAATTAAATTTTCTTTCAAATAAAATAAGAATACATAGGTGATACGGTTAAAAACATAGTAATAAAAATTAAAAATAAGACATAAATAGGTATAGTTATGCATTTTTATTTAAATTTCACAAATTCTAATGAAATATTATGTACTTCTTTTTTTATTATCCTGATGATGACACAATTAGCTAAAACTACCTGATGATGTTCTTTTAGATAGTTTTTACTTTATATCCATTTAACAAATTCAGATTTTTTTTTTCAATACATATTTGTTAGACTTTTTTTGGTAATGGTATATCTAGTTAATTTTCAGAAACGGACCATTTTATTGATTTATATACGAGTATATTTTTTTGCACCTAGAAAATTTACGATAGCGAAAAAAATCTTGAAAAATAAATTATTTAAATACAACTATTTTATTTAAATAAGGTATTAAATAAGGTAAAAAAACAATCTCTTAAAAAAACTAAATTCAGCTACATCCTGTTTCAATAATGACATTACTACTCAAAATCCACCAACTGTTTGTATGAATAAGTAGACGGCAAGAGAAAACCAGACATTCATTCGTCATCAAATGTTAACTAATATGTTTTGAAGATTCGTATACAGGGTGAGTTTTATTCAATGTTCAATATAGGAATCTCGAAAACTAACGAGTTAGAGAGACGGTTAGGAAAATATTTGCAGTTTATGAGAGCAATATTTAAGTTATGACTTAAACTTGTCTTTTTTAAATGGCAATCATGGTTAGCTCTAAAGCGAAATAATATTTAACAGGGTTATCTTAAAAAATCAAAGAATATGTATGCATATTTTTCTCTCTTTTAACATACAAATTAACGTAGTTAGCGATGGCGTAATTTGACAGTTATCTAATTTGCAGCCATAAATACTAGTTTTGATTTATCGTAATTCGTGTAAATCATTATGATAAATTTTTAAATAAAAAAAATTAATATTTTATTTTTTGCAACCTTTCATTCATTCATTTACCGTTAACTCAACTGCAACTCTTTGATTTTATTAACCATAACACTGTTGTGTTATATCACTGAAAAGGTTACAAGATGATTTTTATAAGCTTATAGCCAAGTATGATTGCCATTTGAAATTCCAAAAGTTTATATCGTAACTTCAATATGACATACGAAATAAATACTTTTACAAGTGTATCTTATACCGACTACAGTTATCTGCAACTTTATTTTTTACATTTTCTCTACAATACAAATACTAACAGATACATTACATTTTACGAAATTAAAGTAATTTGATTTTTTCGAAATATCTAGTTAGTTATAATGTTTTTAGGAAACCAAACAGTGTTTAATATATTAATATTAAACCACGTCTCTATCTCCACTAATTTTCAAGATTTCTCTAAACTAAACGTTAGAAAAAAAACTCATCCACACTCGTAAGTAAGTAAGTAAAAAACAGTAGGTTTTGATACCACGAAACATACAATATTAGAGCGTTTTCGTTTCGATTCAATGGAACTTCAGTGCATTCTTGACTTGAGTAAGAACAATGAAGTTATCTCTTAAAATTCAACTTGATTAAACTCAAAATGAACTAGGCGCTCGATACAATACGCCACTTGATTGAAAAGGACAGAAAGTAAATTATTTCATAGAGCCCTCATATAAGTTTCAGATTTCTTTAGGGTGTACGTAAATGCCAGGAGACATAGCAATTAGAGGAAGTTCGGAATGGAAAATGCAGTTGGAATCCGAAAGTCCTTTAATTCAGAATTGAAAAGAATTCTCTGGGACAGACGCCGTTTCCTATTGTAATGAACTTCAATAAATGGGGGAGATAAAAGAATATTTTGATAGGTAATTCCGATTGAAAGGAATTCAGACGGGTGAGAGCTTTTTCTGAAATAATGGAAATAAAATCCCAGTATAGCAATCATTATTTTCTAAACAAGATACATATAAAATCTAGAAAACTTGTAGAACAATCATGATGAGTTTTGTCTGCATTTTTTTTGTTTTTCTTTATTTATTTGTTGAAAATGTAGTAATTGACTCAGTAGTGTTTAAAATATTTAATCTTCAGAAATTATTTTTCTTGGACACATATTGACTGTATGAGCGAACCACATTTCACACACAAGTCAAGAGATGAAGTATGTATCTAATATTTAATTCTTAAAAATATTCTTACTTAATCACAGAACATACAATTTTAATATCTACAAACATTTTTTAATACACTACTGTGCGTAATTAAGAGACCATCTACATTTTTCTGGACAAAAATTTAATTTGTTCAATTCCAAAAAACTAGGTCAATATAGTGTATGTCATATACGGTGGAGACTTTAACTGGAATATATTCGTTAGCGGGGTGGTGAATGACTTTTCAAAAAATTCCCGAGACACGTCAACTTTTAAATGTATTTAATTGTAAAGCTGGTGGAAAGAAGAATCCAACGCACTGATCCAATTTTAATTTTTAGATGTTTGTAGGGTTGCATACAATTAAAACCATTTAAAAATTTAATTTATTTTCAACGTAACAATTGTTCAAAATGTGCAGTCTGTGGTAGGTTTCGTCCCTTACATTATGCAACATTTGCGGTGTTATTTTTTCCGATTTCCTCTCTTATCCTTTCCTGCAGATCTGCTATGTTGTTGGGTTTCTGAATGTAAACCCTACTTTTAAGATGTCCCCACAAAAAGAAATCCAGTGGTGTAAGGTCTGGAGATCTTGCTGGCCACTCAATATTACCTCGCCTCCCAATCCACCTACCGGGAAAAATTCTGTCCAGATACTGACGAACAATGGCAGCATAGTGTGGTGGGGCCCCATCTTGCTGAAACCATAACCTCTCGTCGGTCAGTTAGGGTTTAAGGGGTTTGGAAATAAATGACATAGCACTGGCATTAGTTCGTGCTGGAGTAAACGCAAGTATCTTGCTCCATTAAGAGTGTCATCAAAGAAAAATGGTCCTACAATTCTATCTTGTATTATTCCGGCCCACACATTAGTTTTCTGTGGGCGCTGAGTATGAAGTTCCCTCATCCAATGGGGGTTCTCTTCAGCCCAGTAACGACAATTTTGGCGATTTACGTGCCCATTTAATGTAAAAGTAGCCTCGTCAGAGAAAACTATCCACTCTAAAGATAACTGGTTTTGATCAATACAAGTCATCAATAAATAGCAAAATTCCACTCGTCGATCTGGATCATCTTCAAGTAGCTCTTGAACAGCTTGCATTTTATATGGGCGTTTTTTCTCATATTTAAGTATTTTTAGAACTGTTTTGTGATTAAGATTACTATCACGGGCCAGTTGACGGGCTGGAGTGATTGGATTTTCTTCTAGAGCAAGCAACAAATTCAACTTCGTGTCGTCATCAACAACAGCCTGCCTCTTACTCGGTACTTTTACGGCTCAATTTTACTAATAGTACCTTGATTTAGAGGTGGCAAGTCAGGATGCGTTTCTCGAAACAAGCGAACAACTTCACATTGAGTTCGCGCCCTATCACCATATCCAATTATCATCAAAATTTCGATTTTTAGTGATAAAATAGATCAGTTAAATAAGACATTTTCACCAATTTGAAATAACACTTCGTTTCGAACTCTGAATACAGCATACAAACTAAATTACTCTTTGCGGCCGTGTAAAAACACTAGCAAAAAATAACAAATATCAGTTGTGGCAAAAAATTGCTTGGAATTTTTTGTGGGGACATATGAAAAGTAAGGTTTACATTCCACAACTAAACAACACACATTTTGGGTACGAAATTGTTGCGTTAAAAATAAATTAAACTATAAAATTACGTTTTAATTGTATGCAACCCTACAAACATACTAAAAATTTAAATTTGATCAGTGCGTTGGATTCCTCTTTCCACCAGCTTTACAATGAGGGGTTACAAGCCATAGGGTTGCATTTGAAAAAATCATACCGAGGGTGGTTTCAGCCACCCCTGAAGGGCTATATTATTCACATTACTTCCAAAATGTAGATAAATACATTTAAAAGTTGACGTGTCTCGGGAATTTTTGAAAAATAATTCACCACCCCATTTGCAAAATATTATTATTAACTTTTGCTTCTACGCAAACTTTAACTAACGAAAAATAATCACCCAATAGTATAAACAGTGAACCACCTGCTTCATACATATTTTCAAAGCGATAAATAATAATAACTACAATAAGAAAAAACATATAGCACTAAGTCTTCACTCTCACAAAGCCTTGCACATAGACGAGTTAAGAGCTTTTATAATTTTATGGTGTCAAAACTTTCTCAGAAAATTCAGACTTACGGATTTTACTGAATTTTACGGCAATATTCGCCAACGAACAAATCTGCTAAATAAAAACTTAAAACATACCTATTTTCCGAATAATAAAAAAGAAAGTTGTGGAAAGACGATACAGATTTTCGACAACTTGTCTATTTTTGCTTCAAGTTTGTTGTAAGCATTAATAATTAAGTTGTAAAGACTTTTTTTATATATTTTTTAATAGCCCAGCAACCAATCTTACGTTTCACTGTTTTGTGACTTTTAATTAAATTTCCCTACATATCCCTGCTGGTATGACGACGTCATAATTTAAATACATTCGAACATGCAGAATCCATCATGTGAAGTTTTTTTATATCTCAGTAATGAAAGATTTTCACTGTACATATGTTGTGAAGTATGGAGGACGCTGTATTTTATTTTATTTTTGTGCCTTTGGTATTAACAGGAGCGAGGTTCCCATTGGCCTCTTCCACCTAGCCCCCGATACACTTACATTATAACACCCATATCCTAGCAGAGTTGTCAATTATGTTAGGCGGGACTCGAACTCACTGACAGAAGTTTAGTAGATGGCTCAGATTGCCACCTCTGGTACCACCTACTAGATGCCTCTGCCCGACAAACTTCTCAGAGCAGATAGGGTCACCCATCCGAAAAGCTACCCCACTGAGCGTTGCTGCACTCGCATTATCGGAGTTTAGCGTTCCGAATAATTACACATTGATCATAATACGCCAGTCAATAGAGCTCGAAAAGGGGTGAGTTTATGACACGATTGATACCTGAAATCCCACTACAGGATACTTTTAAGTTCAGTCCTTAGATGAAAACGTATATGAATTGGACTAGGAAATAGTTGCACTTTTTTTTTAATAACAAATTAGTGAAAAAAAATTGAGTTTTTTAAGTTTTTTTGCTTATAAAAGAAAAGCTATTGAAGCAATTACATCGCATCCATAGGAAAGTTGTAGAGAATTCAAAAACCTTTAAAATGAAAAAAAAAAAATCAAGTCAATCGGTACATTTTTCGCTGAGAAAACTCGGAAAAACGCAAAAAAATTACCTTTTCTTAATAAATTTGTAATTCGAGTATTTTTGCATTAGAAGAGTCAGTCTTGTGGGAAAATGTCAATCTTGTAGGTAATATCACGAAGAATGAGTGTGCAAAAACTGGATTATGTCCGATGAATAGTTTTTTGCACAATAGTCGAGTAAAATGTTTTACATCGTATTTTGAATATTCCATAACACGTCGAGCGATAGATTAAATAACATTTTCTCGACGGATTCGGAAACTACAGAGTGTAAACTACAATTCGTCCATTTACTTTGTTTCATTTAAATGCCATTAAATTGGTGTAAAACGCCTCTGAACACCGCGCAAAATGTTCGGCGGCGCGCTGACAGCCGAGCGTGGAATAGGTGGCGGGGTGCGAGGGGAAGCGGCGGCAGCGACCAGCAAATTTCGCGTGGTGTTCAGAGGCGTTTTACACCAATTTAATGGTATTTAAATGAAACAAAGTAAATGGACGAATTGTAGTTTACACTCTGTAGTTTCCGAATCCGTCGAGAAAATGTTATTTAATCTATCGCTCGACGTGTTATGGAATATTCAAAATACGATGTAAAAAACTTTATTCGACTATTGTGCAAAAACTATTCATCGGACATAATCCAGTTTTTGCACACTCATTCTTCGTGATATTTCTTATTTACATTCTTATATATATTTCTTATTTACATTCTTCGTTTTTGAATTATTTACAACTTTCCAATTTGATGTGATGTGATTGTTTCAATATCTTTTCTTCTATAAGCAAAAAATTGAAAAAAATTTTTTTTTCACTAATTCGTTATTAAAAAAAAAGTGCAACTATTTCCTAGTCCAATTCATATACGTTTTCATCTAAGGACTGAACTTAAAAAGTATCCCGTAGTCGGATTTCAGGTATCAATCGTGTCATGTCAAAAAGCTCTATTGACTGGCCTATAATTTTAATATGGTTTTTTAAATTCATTTTTATACAAGGTAGTCCCGTGTTGATTTAGGTATAGCAAATATTACCAGCTAAAAAAAATAATATGTGCAATAGAAGGTGGTGTGTAAGGGGGAGACGGTGTGGGATGGGTCACGTCTCGCCATGGACGCCATTGCAAGCAATAATCACAGCCCGGTGTCGGGATCACTGCTCTGTATACTAATGGATAGGATGTATCCCGCCATTTTCTGCGGATTTGAACAGCAGCCATTTTGTAAGTTAGTTAGCAACGTAGGCGGGGCTTCAGAGGAGTAGTATATGCGCAGAAATGCTATGTCGTTTAAATATGTAGAAAGTCTTATCCTTTATATTATACATTGATTTTTTTAAACGATTATTTCTCTTAAACCTTATATTCAATATAAATTAGAAAATGTGTGTTACAAAAATTGCTTTTTTCAACTTTTTCATACGTTAACAATGAAGTAGCTATCACTGCATTTTCAGTCATCCATAATATATATTGTGCTCAATCCTGTTTCAGAGCAGGTAATTACACAACAAATACTGTCTGACACTGCAATATTTGGTGCCAATTTGAAATTAAAGAGAGCATACCCCATACAGGTACACACAGAATTTAATTAGAGCGTTGTTTATGTGTTTAATTCGGATGCAAGCGCAATTTCAACAAACATAAAATTTGATCGGTGTGCTATTCATCATTTTAATGCAGACCAATCAAAAACAATTATGAAAGTAATATATCGTTGTGTATCGCATTGCTCGTTTTAACTGCGTATGAAAGTAGCTCCGATTATGTTTCACAATCAGTAATTCTGCCCTTTTTCATAAATTGACTTGCGTATTAGTTCTTGCATATTAGAATCTTTGCAGTTCCAGAATAAGTTGAACTTCCTAAAAGGTGAAACTTTCTAAATTTCCAAAATATACTAAAACTCGTACGTTTGTTGAAATTTAAAAACAGAAATGATTTTCTAATTCATTCATTCAACTTTTATGCTAACATAAAAGTTAAATGAAGAAGTACCTAGTGCTTATAACGTGAATATTTAAATGTATACATATTTTATCACTAAATAAAGTCTCTTTACATAAATTTAATTTTAAATTTTCACTTTATGTGTGTATTTTGTCAATATAGGTAACAATTGCTTCACTAAATAACTTCTAGTGGCTTTTTCGGATGTGGGTACCGTAGAGTAGATTTACAAGATGATTCAATACGTGTGTATAATACAACAGATAATATTATGACTTGGAATGAAAGTTTCATAGATTATTTCAAAATGTTGTGATGGTTTTGGCTTTCCAGTTCTTACATACGATATTCTAGATTTTATCTTCTAGTACATTGTGTAAAATACCTATCTATATTTGATTAATTTCCAAAGGCGCTTGTCTTTCGTCTACTTTCATAGGTGTTGTTTTGAAAATGTTGAGCACATTATCTTCCTTTAATCTATCTGATAGCACGTATTTTCGCATTATGAATGAAAGTATTATTTTGTGTCGGCTTCATACTCTGGTACTCTCCATTAAATATTCTTGGCTTTTCTTGTAATTTTACAATATAGGTCCATTATCATTTTTTTCACTTTTCAAGAAATAAAAAAAATCTGTATACAGTGTCCGCCATAAAGTTGGAACCATATGGGAATTTTTTTTAATATCAGTTTTTGATAAAAACTTTTGGTGACAATCACTTCTGCTTCTAAAATAACTTAAAATATACCAATTAAAAATTGAGATCTAACATCTGGCCACTGTCAAATTTGTGATTTTCCAAAAAAAATCTTTAGAAAACCGTTAATATTTCGAAAAGTATAACTAAGAAATTATGTTCCTAACGACATTTTACGCCTATATGCCGATTTTGAGCGAAACATTTTGATATCCAAAAAAAATTTATTTTTTCGAAGTTTTGGATTCACTCACGTAACTAACTGATCTAAAAACATTTAAAACGCTTCAAAGCAGTGTTCTTAGGTATCGTTGGTTTTGAAGATTATTGATATTTTCTATCGAAAAAAATGTACTGTCTGGATTATTTTCCAATTTCCAAAAAAAATCACCTGTTGCTTCTGAATGAAAATGAAGAAAGTCGCACAGTGATGTAAGGTTTATGCATCTTGCAGCGGCATTCCATGGCTATTGCCGATTTTTTTGCATATTAAGTTCTTTTTATTTTATTTAAAGTGGTTTATTTATTAAGTATTTATTTTTAAGTAGTAGTTTCGTGTTAAGATAGTCAAATTGTAATTAAAACCCATTTAATACTAACAAAATAAAGTTTAATAAAAAAACTGTTGAAAATCAATTGGAAATTTTTTTGGAAATTGAAAATAATCCAGACAGTACCTTTTTTTCGATTAAGAATATCAATAATCTTCAAAACCAACGATACCTACGAATATTATTAGCACAGTATGAATTGCAATGACAGACTTTATATTGCTTTGAAGCGTTTTAAATGTTTTCAGATCAGTTAGTTACGGGAGTGAATCAAAATTACTTCGAAAATATAAATTTTTTTGGATATCAAAATGTTTCCCTCAAAATCGGCATATAGGCGTAAAATGTCATTAGGAACATACTTTATTAGTGACATTTTTCGAAATATTAACAATTTAAGCCATTTTCTAAAGATTTTTTTTTGGAAAATCATAAGTTGCCAGATGTTGGCTGTCAACTTTGAATTGGTGCATTTTAAGTTACTTTGAAACAAAAGTGATTATTACCAAAAGTTTTTATCAAACTCTAATATTAAAAAAACTCCCATATGGTTCCCACTTTATGGCGGACACGGTATATATTTTAAATAATGTCGTAAACTTGTACCAGCAAGGTTTTTTGACCACAAATCACCTATGGTTTTGATATTCATGCTGAATCGATAAATCTCATGCAAGACCTCTATTAGTAAGTTGTTATTCATTTAAGAGTTAATATTAATACAGTTATGAATATAAGGTATATAAGGTAAATGAGTTGTGAGCTCCATTTTTTCAATATTATAATTACGATCCTTATTACCCCTTTTATTCCAAGGGGCTAATAGCAGGGTATGATTACGTGCTCTGGGTAAATTCTGGCAGCAATTATTTATTGAGATTCTTAGCATGATATATCGTGTGGTCCTAAAAATGATTTTGACTGAACCACAATATGCATAATCCACTTGTTGATAGTTTTCGAGATATTTTAATTTTTGTGTTTTCTTAGAAATGGACTACCTTTTACTACTAATTGTAAAATAAAAAAAAGGGAGAATTTTTTGTTTGTATTTTTTTTGCCTCTACCGTTAATACAGATAGTAGTTCATGTTATGTAACAAATATTATGATAAATAGTTTGATATGATAAAAATACAGCAGCTAAAACCTGCAACGGTAGTTAGAAACTTTAATCCAATTGTTCATTCACCAGGATTTATTTCAAAAATTTGTGAATACATTAAACGTACAAATTATTTTAAAACCTTCTCTGCTTCATCACCTTTCGAATAAGGTATACATTTTGAAGAAATTTCCTGTTACTTCCAGGAATAATAAAAAATTAATAGGTGCAGGACACAACTTAGTCCTCATAAAAAATTGGAAAAATAAATAAAAGTCCAATATTTATTTCTTGTCTGACTGACAGTCAGACAAGAAATTACGCGACACACAAAGACATATAAGGAGAGGATCTTAAACCACCCAAACCGCTTAGCAAAAGCCTTAATGGAGGAAACCCAAACGACTCAGACTGAAACGGAAAATGACCCAGGATTTATTTAAATCCTTATAATATAAAGTAGGATGTGACATAGGTCACATACCGAGCATGTCATGACAGATCCCAATAAACCTAATATTCAATGTCCCAGAATAGGCGACAGATTGTAGTACACAGACAACAAAAAAAAAAGAATTATTTTACATTTTATTTGATCCAGTTTATATGAGATGTTCGAAGTGACTACCTCTACTTCTTGTGCAAATACGAGGCCGTTTCCTTATTCCTGTTCTAGTAATTCTGTTGGAAAAATTATTTCGTAGAATTGTTGCTGCTTCTTGTATCCTATGTATTAATTGTTCCCGAGTTGTAATCTCGGTGGCATACACGACTTCTTTCATGTGCCCTCACACTTAAAAATCCAGAGGGGTAAGGTCGGGGCTCCTAGCAGGCCATGGTATAGGCTCTCCTCTCCCAATCCACCTGTTAGAGAACCATTGATCTAATAATTCTCTTATTGGCCGATAATAATGCGCAGGACATTCATGTTGTTACATAACATGAACTACTATGTGTATTAACGGTAGAGGCAAAAATAATTACAAAAAAAAATTATCATTTTTTTATTTTACAATTAGTAATAAAATGTTTCTAATTTCTAAGAAAATTAAAATATCTCGAAAACTATCAACAAGTGGATTATGCATATTGTGGTTCAATCGACTGCAAATTGTCTCTACTAACACCTCTTCAAAGGAATACGTCGCGGTACCAGTCACCCGGTATAAATTGCATTAATGGATACATTTGTGGGTATCTGCTATTGTATGTATTCCAAAAGATGAGAAATAAATAAATAACGTTATAAAAAAAAACAATTAAAACACTACAATACTTGTTATCCACCTTTTTCAAAATTTAAATCTTCAGTTTCCAGTAGTTTATTTATAACTCACAAAGGACAAAACAAAAAAAAAGGAATTCAGTTTAAACTTGTCAAAAAAGCGGTGATTTGCTAACCTTGTACACACTTGGAGTGCACCGTGTATAACAGTTTCTAAACTTTATCATCGAAACGAAGTACCTTGACTTTAATCACATCCCGACGAGTGTTATTAATTACTTTACTTTGCGTCTTAGGTCTACGTGCTTAATTCTTTGTTCTCGCATAATTTCCCTTTATTAAACTCCCCAGGTGCTTTCATTAAGGCACCGTACATTAAAGTTAGACGGGTTTATTGTTTTTAATTAAATATTATTTATACCTAAATAATGCTCAATTTACACAGAATAGGTGTATTACTTAATCGTTTTCGTGGAGATGAAATGGATTATTAAAAGGAAGGTCTCAAAAGGCTCTGGTGAGGGTTCACTTAAAGGGTGCATGATTAATTAATTTCATCATAAGTATAGCAAAATTAAATTTTTTAAATAAACTGGGTGGCAGTACTTAGTTTTATCTTTGAAATATTGCAATATAAGTACATATAATCTAAGTAGATAAAGTTTTGTCTAAACTCGGGTTCGTTTTAGAGTGGAAATTAAAAAACAATTTATTTAACTAAAACAAAATGACGAAATAAACAGTACTGACTAATACTAATACTAATTTATATACAACAATTTATATCCGAATTTATATCGGCGTACGTTTTACAAAATCCGAACCGCACGTATTTATTTTAAGGACTGACTCTTCCTCGCCTCGGATTTTTATATTTTCCGCTGGTCAGTCGAGAAGCTCCTAGACACACTAGTTCATCCGTGAACGTTTTAGATGTCGAAGGGGCAGTGCTTAGTATCTTTTATCATATATACACATTTATATTTATTTATTTATTTTTTAACGATATGTGATGTACACTGTATTTTGTTATGTGTATGGCATATTGTATTTTTTTATGTGTGTAAATGTTCACATATTTGACAATGCATGTTCATGTATTTAGTTTTTTATATATTATGTCTCCTTTATTTTTTACTTTACTTTTAGATTGTTGTTCTATTTTATTTTATTATGTTCTTGACATGTCCTATATCATACGACTGTGATCAAAAGGATGAATAAATATTATTATTATTATTATTATTATTATTATTATTAGTAGGCCAATGGGCCACGCTCGCCCCAATATGTATACATATATCAATCTGATTTACAGATTTAATTTTTTAGAGCCTTATTTTTATACGAATATTTTTAAAGGAATCCAAGAAGCGAAAATATAGACTGCTAGGTCCAATAGTACTCTGCTAAACTAAAGAATTTAGGTTACATTATATTATTACATTTGTCTAAATACACAAATATTCGAAAAAACTGAGAACAACGTTATTTGATAACCTTGAAACTTGTTAAACAATACACTGAGAAAGCAAATTGTAATACCCAATGTGTTAACTAAATTTGGCTTTATTAGCTTTATTCCTAGCTAATTTATTTTTTCAGCTACAGTCACCTACATATAATTTTTTTAAAGAAAGTTAATTTTAAATTAAATATGGTTAAAATTTAAATAAATAAGATGCCTTTAGAGAGAAAGAGAAAGAAAAGAAATGCCTTTTTTGGTACCCAATCTTCGTCAAATGCTCGATAAATTGTCATAAAATGCCTAGTAGCTATTATAGTCCAGACGAGGTAGCAAAAAAACAAGTGATTTTTCAAAATAATTAGTTGCGGCACTTTCTCAACGTGATAATTAGGAGAAAAATCGTACGAATCGAATGAAAATGTTTTGGACAAAATACGATTGTAGGATCATTGCGAAAAAAATTGCAAAAAGGTGCGAAAAAACGGGTTTTTCGACTTTTAAGCACAAAAAAAAAGTTGAGTAAAAAACAAAATATATCACGTTATAGCGCTGGAAAATACGAATAAAATGGTTTTTGGATCATTAAAATCGATTGATAACTTTTTGCACAAAAAAATAAAAACCGCGGAAATTAGCGATTTTTCGATGTTCAATTACTCGGTCTGTAATTATCCTAGATATGTCTTCCGGGCTCAAATTGTAGGGTTTTCCAACACCTATCTACAGTTAAATTTTTTGTCAAAAAATATTCATGTTTTCGCGCAAATTGCGAAAAATAAAAACAGGTACTTTAGTAAAACGGCCCCTATTTCCACAATAATTGTCGTAGAGCTATTTTGCAAAAACCTACGTATTCTTGAAGACTTCCTCTACAACCATATCAAATTTGAAGTCGATCGGACAATAATAAGTACCTCAAAAGCGCGTCTGAAAAACGTGCAATTTTAGAGAGCGGCCTCGTAGACGCACGAGCGAAGGGGAAGTGGCGCGGTGGTGTGGGAACTCTCTCTCCCGCGGGCACAGCAAAAAAAAAACATCAATTTTCGTTCAGTAGTTCCCGAGAAATAACAATTGTTTCCGGCTTGTCGAATTTGAATGTGCGCAAGAGAGAGTTCCCGCACCGCGCCACTTCCCCTTCGCTCGTGCGTCCACGGGGCTGCTCTCTACAATTGCACGTTTTTCAGACGCGCTTTTGAGATCCTTATTATTATCGGATCGACTTCAATTTGATATGGTTGTAGAGGAAGTCTTCAAGAACACGTAGCTTTTTTGTAAAATTGCTCTACGACAATTATTGTGGAAATAGGGGCCGTTTTACTAAAGTACCTGTTTTTACTTTTTCGCAATTTGTGCGAAAACATGAATATTTTTTGACAAGAATTTAGCTGTAGATAGATGTTGGAAAACCCTACAATTTGAGCTCCAGTAGACATTTCTAGAATAATTACAGACCGAGTAATTGATCATCGAAGAATCGCTAATTTAGGCGGTTTTGATTTTTTTGTGCACAAAGTTATAAACCGATTTTAATGATCCAAAAACTCAATTTTATCCGTCTTTTTCAAGCGCTATAACGTGATATTTTTTATTCTTTACTCAACATTTTTTTTGTGCCTAAAAGTCGAAAAAACCTTTTTTATCGCACCTTTTTGCAATTTTTTCGCAATGATCCTATAATCGGATTTTGTCCAAAACATTTTCATTCGATTCGTACGATTTTTCTCCTAATTATCACGTTGAGAAAGTGCCGCAACTGATTATTTTAAAAAATAATCTACGCCGCCTGGACTACTAACCATATGAATTGAAACCAACCAATCATGAAATAAAAAACAATAAACGTAACCATTGTGACAAAAAGTTAGGTGGTACGCACAAAAGAAAGTATAAAACTTATGAGTGAAAACGCTTTTTTTTTCAGACAAATATTCTATAATTGACGATTTTTTAAAATCGTTTGAAGGTCACAGGTAAAGACCATTCATTTAGTAAATAGGGCATTAAATTAAAATATTATACTGATGTCACACCGCGGTGGGCCTATATTGATAAATCAAAAAGTATGAATATTAACTGAAATGACTTTACTTTGGCGAGAAAGTAACTAAATTATTTTGAGCGATTCGCTTATATATTTGCTATAAAGACTTCCGCTTGTAGCAAAAGTAGATGTCAACTTGTCAGTTACAATGTTATTGCTCTCAGGCGACGATGTATGTAAATACAATATGATTTGGATGAGTGAATTTAGTCTTGATTTATCTTATTTATTGCAAGGATATGGAAGACTCTCGGTTGAACATCTATTTAGATTCTAGAGAAGACTCGGTTACATTATATTTAATGCAAATAAGTCACTTCAAAACACGAGTAAAGTATAATTATGCATGGAAATACCACACGTAATAAAACTCAAACCATATTAAAGTCGAAGTGTCACAATGTAACCTACATCACGTTTTAATATCGGAACTGTTTAATAATTCATGAAAATTTGCCTTTAAATTACTCTGAGCGTCATTGAATTTCAAAGTTTTTCTAATCAAAGGCAATGAATACACCCAAGCTGTCATAAAGTGAAATTAAAATGTTTTAATTCAAACCCTACACTCACAGTGGTGGAAATAAAACTGAACTACTTCAAGGTCTTCTTTTACCTGACTCGAAAAGATAGGCTTTCTAAAGTCAACAGCTTAATAGCAGTTACATATTAAAACTATTGAAGGTATTTATTGAGGAAATACTTTAGTTAATTAATTTTTAGCAAAAATTTTTTTTAACTTTAGACGGACAACTCAATCATTTTATGTTTTTACTGACATTTCAATACTTAATCACGAATAAATTACATCGTTTAGTTATTTCGTCATAAAGGGTGCTACTTAATTTTATGTATTTATTTCAAGGTATGATTCCTGGACTAATTTGAAGTCGAAAAAAAAGTTTTTATTAAAAACTTTTTGACTTAAAATTGGTCTAAATATCACCCCTCAAAATAAAAACATAGCATAAAGCTAATATGCAAGTAACACCCTGTATATCAGAGGGATAACAATATGGTGGTAATTGTCTTGTTCCACAATTCTCTTAATGCTTAGCTTATGAAAATTAATGTCGTTTTTTCGTGATTTATGAACTATGTAAAATACATAAATAGAAACACTAGATTAAAAGAGCAAAATAAATGCCATAACCGGTGATCGGCAGAACACAGTAGCTTACCCCTTCTGAAGGCGTCCTGGATGTCGGCCGGCCGGTGTAACGATTGTAGAAGTTCTCAAAATAACAAAGGTAAGCGCACACGGGAACAATCACTTCGCTATCACAACTTCTTCTCTCCTTCACTTCCTTTAGGTATATTCTCTGCCTCTGTCGCGTCCAGAGGGCAGCACTTTACCGGGTCACTAGAGTGATCGGCCTGATCATGTGATATGCAGATGAATTAATTTTTATTAAATGAGAGTTTTTTACTAAAGCCGAAACATATCGCCCACCAAAATATACAATTTTTTTTTATTTACAAATTTACAAGTATTTTAATTTACATTCAATCATATTCCGGCAGAGGACACAATTTTACAAAAGGCCTTTTTCCAAGCCCTTGAGAGGTTCTGACAGTCGCTACTCGGCACACACCGTCCGAACCGGGATGCATCGCCAAAACACGGCCCGACCACGTCGCCAGTGGTACAAAGTTCTTCGGTATAAAGTTCTTCGTAGGTTAAAATATGATCTCCCACGACACGAAGTAAGTGCGTTTTAACCGATTTTACCCCCGCCCCCAAAGACCACAGACAGAAAATGAGGGGCAGAAGGCGGATTGAAGTGTCAGTCTATTTTTTTCTGCCGCGGAAGCAGTCTGCATCAAACTAGAAATATATCTATTGGCACCTATGAAATTTGTTCCACAATCAGAATGAATGCGAGAACATCGACCTCTTCTGGAAATAAATCGTCTAAGAGCAGCAAGAAATGATTCACTAGTTAAGTCCGAGACTAATTCCAAATGAAATGCTTTCGTAGCACAGCATACAAATAAACAACTGTAGGACTTTTGTGTTTGAGCTCCACGCATTTTTGCAAATGTTATTTTATAAGGACCTGCTAGATCGCAACCCACACACTCAAAGGGCTTCAACTGACTAACTCTAAATTCTGGCAAGGGATCCCATGAAAGGTTTAAAAGGGGTAGGATTAATCTTGAAGCACCTGCTACATCGTGAAAGCACAGAACGAATTGCTTGTTTAGCGTTCATAATCCAGAATTTTTGACATAATAAATACTGCAAAGTTTGCCTACCAGGGTGCAAATTTTCCTTATATACTTCTTCGATAAGAAGTTCAGTTAAACGATTCTTACGTGGAAGCTGAACAGGGTGTTTTTGATTATATGCCAACCGAGAATTGGAAAGTCGACCGCCCACCCTGAGGAGCCCTTTTTTTTGTCTAGGAAAGGTGATAGTTTACGAAGAGGATTTGATACCAATTTTCCATGTGTAAGATTGGAAATATCACCAGCAAAAGATGTATACTGAACAGGTTTAATTAAAACTAGGAGAGCTTCGTGAAGCTCTGACAATACCAGATGGCCAGCTTTTTTATCTTTGGGAGGTTTACAGTTATAAACAAATCGAAGTACATAAGCTAAGACACGTTTAATTTTACTCAAGAATGAGTATTTACCAAGGAGATTATCCAAATAATCGAAAGCAACAGCAGCAAACAGATTTAAAGGTTTCGCTTCATCATGAGCTTCTGTAGGAAGTTCACAAGTCGACGAATGAACCCAAGAATTTTGTGAAGTCATCAAAAAGGAGGGACCCGCCCACTAAAGCGAATATGCAAGAATTTCTGAAGGAAACAACCCCCTAGACGCACAATCAGCAGGATTGTCCTTCGATGTTACATGATTCCAGTGTGCAGGTGGGATTTTTCCTTGAATATGAAACACTCGATTACTCACAAATATTTTCCACTTGTGAGGTGGGGATTTGATCCAGGCTAAAACAATTGTTGAGTCAGTCCATGCAAACATTTTATCATAAACTATTTTATTGGAAAATGTATGCAAAACTAGATCAAGGAGATCTGCTAAAAGAACAGCTGCGCATAATTCTAATCGAGGTAAATAGACCTTTTTTAGCGGAGCTACTTTCGACTTAGCAGAAACCAACGACACTGAATAAGTTCCATCACATAGCAAGTATCAAAAATATACTACCGCTGCGTAGCCCTTTTCTGAACTATCGGAGAATCCATGAATTTCACATGAAGAAGGGGAATCAATGATTATACGACGAGGTATGTTTAAAGATAACAAACAAGATAGTTCATTTTTAAAACGATCCTAAATGTCTATAACTTGAGGAGGAGGGTGATCATCCCATCCGAGCCCCAAAGTCCATAAATGTTGAATTAGATATTTAAAAAAAAGGTCAAAGGACTCAAGAAGCCTAAAGGATCGAAACTCCGAGCTAACTCTGACAATATATTACGTTTTGAAGAAGTTTTTGGATGTATGTCTACAACATATGAGAACGAATCCAAATGAGGATTCCATCTTAATACCAAAATTTTTACTGTTGAATCCTCAGGTGTGTCAAAACTTAGAGGAGAGATTTGGCGCTCGTCTAAAGGAATACGTTGAAGAACTTGTGGATGATTACTCGCCCACTTGCGTAGTACAAAACCACCACGTTTTAACAGCAAAGTAAGATCTCTTTGTCGACGTTCAGCCTCCTCTAAGGAGTTGCAACCAGTTACAATATCGTCTACATAGGCATCTCTCAAAAGAACTTGCGATGCTAAATGAAAACTACGACTTTCATCGGTTGCCAATTGATGAAGACTTCGAATAGCTAAAAAAGGAGAACTAGAAACTTCAAAGGTGGCGGTATTTAATTGATAATCTAGAATAGGATCTGCAGAAGAAAACCTCCAAACAATGCGTTGATAGTCTCTATGAGAAGGGCAAATAAGAAATTGTCGGAACATCTGTTTGATGTCCGCTCTCAGAACAAACGCATGCAGACGAAAGTTAAGCAAAATAGTTATCATGCTTTGTTGTAACTTAGGGCCAACCAACAAGGTATCATTGAGCGAAGAGCTAAGAGGAGATTTTGCCGAAGCATCAAATACCACCCGAAGTTTTGTAGTCGAACTATCTGGTTTTAAAACACAGAAATGAGGAATGTAAAATAATTTTGAATTGGTGGTATCAACAGGAGCGATTTCTATGTGACCACTATCCAAGTAATTTTTCATAAAGTTGCAATACTCTGCATAAAGAGAGGGATTGCGTAATAAAAGACGTTCCAAAGAATAAAATCTTCTAAGAGCCAAAGAGCCGAATCATTAAACTCAGACTCAGAAGATCGAAAAGGCAAAGACACCGTGTACCGTCCAGAATAATCTCTAGAATATGTATTAGTATAAATTTGTTAACATAGTAAATCATCAGTAGAAGTAATATGTTTTCGGGGAATATCCTGAAGTTCCCAAAAACGACGAAGATTTGAATCTAGAACCGAATAGTCAAAGGAAGTAAAGAATGAGTTAATGATAATAAATAAGTAATATTATTATAAGTAATATCCACCCAAAAATTGTGCGAAGTGCAGTAGGTTCATTGTCATTTCCCACCAGGCGCCTATCTTGTAAGCTTTTTTGCAAAGATATCTGCTCCAAGTAGCATATTAATTAGACTAGAAATATTCAAGTTATTATCTGCTAACTTAATATTGCCAATGTTTCCAAGTTTTTACAGGAATGTTAGAACTAGGTAAGTTGTAGCATATTTTTGGTACAATAATCCATCCAAAAGCAAAATTGGACTAGGTAGTCCTAAGGGTTTTATTTTACAGGTGACGCCAGAAGTAGCCTCTGACGACATTTCGCCTAAACCGTGAATGGGTGTGCGTAGGTGGAAACGACATAAACCTAATCTACGGAAGCATTTTTCTGTAATAAAACTCGCCTGACTACCACTGTCTATCACCACACGTACTGTTTGATAATTTCCAAAAAAGTCTAAAATTTCAATGTTAGCTGTCGAAATAAGTACTGTTGTATTCGAAATTACACTAGTGAGCGTATTAATATTAGAAGAGGTCGACGTGCTCGGAAAGTCATTTAATTTTATATTCGTCTCTACAGATGTTAGAGAAGGATTTGACGCCGCCACTGCCTTAGACTTCTTCTCAAAGTGTAATAATTTGTGATGCCTGCGTTTGCACAATATACATGTAGATTGTGAACGACATTTATCAACTACGTGATTAGAAAAAAGACAATTAATACATAACTTTTTTGTTTAGCAAAATTATATCTCTCGTTCGGAGATTTTACAAGAAAAAGATGAGAATCCATACAAGCCATGTTCGGAGTTACACAACAGACAAATATTAAGCGTTTTAGAGTCGGTGTTAACTATAAAAGATGAAGAAATCTGCGAATTATATTTGCGAATAACAGAATTTTTATTACAATGTTCCCTTTCTGGTAGTCTTGGGAGACGCCAAAGTAGCAGATGTAAGAGCAAAGCACTGTTTATTTAAAAATATTTCTAATTCTTTAAAAGTTGGAATATCCGTATTAGAATTTTTTGTATCATACTGCAATTCAAAACGTTTTGTAGTGTCAGAATTTAATTTTCGAAAAAGTAGTTGAAATAAAATAAAATCCCAAGCATCAACTGGAAAACCTAATTGTTTTAGAGCTGAAATATTTTCAGAAGAGGCATCTAACAGATGTCTAAGACTCTGAGGCGACGCAGAGGTTAGCCTAGGTAAATTATTTAATTCATCCCAATAAGTGGTAGCAAGTAATATTTTATTTTGGTAGCGTTTAACCAACGTATTATACGCTATTACATAATTATCACCCGTTGAGGGTATAGCTTTAATTAAAAACAAGGGTTCATTTTCTAATTGAGATAAGAGGTACTGAAACTTTTCAGCATTAGAAAGAGAACTGTTTTCATGAATAGTACTATTAAATAAATCAACAAATGTAGGCCATGACTTAAAATCTCCATTAAAAGTTGGCAATTTTAATTTTGATAATTTTATGTTATCACAATTATCGGAAGACCTCGTATGTGAAACCTTATTTTCAAATAAATCTCGATATATAGCATGAACAGCAAAATAATTATCATTAAAATCAACCCTGATAGCCTTTTCTGGAGCCATATCTTCAGGGTTATCAGTTTGAGACAAAAGTGCAATAAGAGAACTATGTTGGCGTTCAAATTCTGAATAAACATCTTCAAGTTGATTAAATCTACATTTAAATTCAGTATGACATTCTGCATCTCTCTGTGCAGGTTGTGCAACGGCCAATATTTCCTGACAACGATCAATGGCGGTTTCTCTAAAATTCCTCGCTTGACGAATTTTAGTTTGAGAAGCCATAATTGTTGATTTTTTTTTTGTTAACAATGATGATAATTAAGAAGGCAAATAATTCGTTATCGTGAAATGAACTTGTAATACAGGATATACATAGCTGAATAAAATAATATTTCTTCAAAAGATAAATGCACTTCGTAATGTCTTTATTATGTATTAGTGAAACAATTAATCAAATAAAGTGTTCTTTCTTAAACCATAAATAAGAAAGAGTACAAGAATAAACACCTCAATTTCCAAGAAACGTAAAACGTTTTTTTGCGGTAGCCCTGCAGATGCCGCCGCGCGAACAGGCGATTCAAACGGTGCAAAAAGTAGCGCAAAAAGAACCAAGTCTGATAAACTAGTAAAATAGAAATATGACTAACTGAATTAATTTTAACAATATTATTTACGAAATATTTCACAAATAAATCGTTATGTGAATAAGAACTGAGAATTACTAAGCAATGCACGCACATATGTTAATTTGAATGCAAATCCGGCTCGAAGTTAGGACCAATATGTTTCGTGATTTATGAACTATGCAAAATTCATAAATATAAACACTAGATTAAAAGAGCAAAAGAAATGCCATAACCGGTGATCGGCAGAACACGGTAGCTTACCCCTTCTGAAGGCGTCCTGGGTGTCGGCCGGCCGGTGTAACGATTGTAAAAGTTCTCAAAATAACAAAAGTAAGCGCACACGGGAACAATCACTCCGCTATCACAACGTCTCTCCTTCACTTCCTTTCGGTATATTCGTCTATATCACGATTGAACTCTGCCTCTGTCACTATCAACGATAGTGATTCAACTCTGCCTCTGTCGCGTCCAGAGGGCAGCACTTTACCTGGTCACTAGAGTGATCTGCCTGATCATGTGATATGCAAATGAAGAATTAATTTTTATTCATACTTATAAATGAAGAATTTATTTAATAAATTAATATTTAAATGAGAGTTTTTTACTAAATCCGAAACAGTCGTTATACAATTTTTATATCAAATATGCATACAATGAATATTATTTCTACAAAACAATTGTAATCGGTTATAGTTTTTATAGATTATAGGTATAAAGTAGTCACAGAAGTAAAATAGCATATACAATCATTTTATCTGATAATTACCTCAGTTTTTTTTTATTTCGTAGAAAGTGAAGCGAAAGTTTGACGAAGAAAACATTCTATGTAGTCATGAATTTGTAATATTTAAATGGGTTATCTTAGTTTTACCGTATTATCCAGTACCGTCTGGTTCCTATATATTGTAAGATATAAAAAAAGTCCTTAAATATGCCGTGGAACCAACCTCGCCTGTCTTAATTAACAATAATTGATTCTTAGAACTCTCAAGTTCTGAAGTATTTGTTATTAAGAAAATTAAATGGAGTAATCACAGCAGAACAAAAGGCTTTTATGTTCGAAAATTACTTTAGAAATAGCAGTAGGGTTGATGTTCAATGAGTTTATTCAACACATCCGTGACTTTTTTTTAGAGAAAGAGGAAGTATGAATAGAAAAGAAGGCAGGGGAAGACTTAAAGTTAACACTGCACAAAAATTTATGAAGTGAAGCAAATTGTTAATAAATACCCACAAACCACTATTGGGCGTTTAAGTCAGCACGTAAATGTATCCTAGGGAATCTGCAATATAATTCTGAAATTTGACCTGCATATATATGCACACCTATCGTCCAAGCTCAGTCCAAGAACTGTTACCAAACGACTAGCCGCAGTGAGTGCAAGTTTCAGACTACTTTATGGTTAATTTGATTAAAAATGAAAACATCTTTGAAAACACTTTTTTTACTGGCTAGGCATGGTTTTACTGCTCTGAGATGCGATAAGGCTACTTTCAGCAGGACGGCGCACCAATTCAGTTTTTACGTTATTTGATATGTACCTATGTTTTTTTTTTAATCATATATTATCGAGTGACAATGACAGTAACATAATTTTCTTAATAAGAAAAACGACGATTATAATGGTTCAAGATCCGCCCCCTAATTTCTGTCTTCATAATACATACTATAGAATTCGATGTGTCGAGAATTAAAGGCCGTGTACCTGTTTAACTAAAAAGCCAAGGATACCTCGTTTGTTCCGGCCTCAACTGTCAGTAATTAATGAAATATTTCTTTAATTACTTCAATTTGTTTTCAATTTTTCTGCCGAACCGTCATTTGGACAAAAAAAAATGGAGCGGAAAGAAAATTGTCTCGTCTAGTCACCATAGTGTTTTTTGTCATGAATAGTGAGGTTTTTCAATGAAAATGTACGAAAAATGAGAAAAGATTTGCATTGCAAAAACGTATCTATATTTATTTAATCTATATTTCAATCTATATTGTATCTATATTTAAACGTATTTATATCTCATTGCATTTCGTTTTACACAACAGGTCAAACGGATCGACGGTCTCATTTAAGAAGAGATCGTCGAAACGCGTATTGGCGCTCTACCGACTTCTTATGGTAATTTAATCGATTCGACCCCATTCATGATTTTTTACCTGACGTTTTGAAGCCTTGTCACACTTTTAATCTTTAAAATTGTTGAAATTATTCCAAAAATATGCTGACGGAATTTCAAGCTGGGTTTCGAAAATGTCACGTCAAAACATCAAGTGACAATTGTCAAGTTCTTTCTAGTATAAATGGGGTGGTTGCCAAGGTTTGTGGTGGGCTAAGATGCGGAAGCCTATTTTTTAATTATATCTAGAATCGTTTCCTTCGCAGTGGTGCTTCATTTAAGAAACAATAAAAGAACAATGTTAAAAAAATGGCATTTTTGGCCCCTCAAGACAAAAGCATGAAACTAGTGTTTTTCTACTAATTTTTAGGTGCTGAATACGAATCATTTATTTATTTTGCCCAAAAATGACGGGAACACCCTCTAACCAACTTCTGTATGTGGGTGAAAAATGGGCAAAAAATTTATTATTTGTCTACTAGTTTGAATAATATAATTTATTTTTTTATTGAAACAACTTTAATCAGACGGCAAGAAAAAGAGTTGGTTAAGCATCTCTTATATAGACCTAAAAAGTCATTTCATTTGCGAAAATAATTTCAGTACAAAGTTGTCGAAAGAGCGCCAAGTTACACCTTTCAATAAAAAGCTAAGTGTTAATTAAAATTGATTAAATTTGTTTCAATAAAAAAATAAATTATATTATTCAAACTAGTACACAAATAATAAATTGCACAAACAAACTATTTATCCCTTTTTCACCCCCATACAGGGGTTGATTAGACGGTATTCCCGTCATTTTTGGGCAAAATGAATAAATGATTCGTATTCAGCAGTTTCGTGCTTTTGGCTTGAGAGGCCAAAAAAGCCATTTTTTTTAACATTGTTCTTTGTTCACCATATTATTGAATATAAGATAGTGAAGACACATTTTTGAAATAATAATTAAAGCAACATTAGTATAGAATAAATGAGGCACCTTTAGTTATATGGTTAAGGGGTAACACCACTCTAGAATTTTCGAAAAATCGTTTTTTTTTTTTTGGTTTAAAATGTTTAGGAATATAAAAATCATATGCAATTGGTTTTATAACGAAAAAAGAAAATATTAAAAGGTTTGATTCTCTCTTTTGCCGCAACACCTCTGAGCGCGCGTTGAACGCGATGCGACTGTGTTCGGATTTGTTGGTTATATACTGCTTTAACCTTTCAAAATAATAAGTGGCCCTATTACCAACAGACTAAAAGGTCTTTCAGGTTCTTCAGAAGTCCACCAGGGTACGCAAATACCGTAATACACATGTATGTGTACATTATTTTAAACTTTAAACAGCATTATCTCAAAATGACTTTTTTTCGGACTGGGCGGACACATTGCTCAAAGACCGTTCCATTGATCGATTTGAAATTTTAACAGTAGCTTATCAATTATTTTCTCCATAAAACTACGTAGCCATTTTTTGATAGAACGTAATTTTTTTTTATAAACAATTTACTGTTAAATTTTTAGGGCGAAAATCGACTTTTTTTTCCGTTAGTGCACAGTTTCTACTAAAATCAATTTAAAAAAATCTCTACGTACTTCTCTAGCGAGTAATATGTAAATTAAGAAAATTTTTGGTTTTTTGTTCGAGGTCTAAAACTTTTCGAGAAATTTTTCCGCCCCTGGAGGGCTTTTTGATAAAGGTATTTTTAAAGATATGCTGTATCGCCGCCATTTTGTATGAAAATAGCAATATAATTTTTTTTTTGTAGTTCAATACATGTTTAATTAACCCTTCAAAAAGAAGTCATATTCCTCTTCTCATTCTCTCACAATAAATTATCAAAATTGGCCCTTTTTTCGACCACTAGAGTAGTGTTACCCCTTAAACATTTACACAACCTTTGATTCAGAATAATTCAAGACATGCAGGATCGATTCCACGGCATACTTCGAGGATTTTTTTATCTCATAATTCACATTCGAAACCGAACGGCATGTTCCAATACTAGGCCTGTAATTTTATGTTCTGCAAACGATAAATGATTTGGTTTTATTACAAGTAACTTAATATTCCTTATGAGGTCTTATTTATGAAACATGGTTACCCTAGAGAGCTGTTATTGGAATGATGAATACTGTCCTACTTTAAAAATCCATGTTCTGTGCCATATATTTGTGGTACATAGCTATATCCTCATATGAATTCATACTTTTTTCCTTGTTTTCAGGAGGGTAAACGTAACTTTCCTAACAAGACCCTCTGCGGAATGTATCGAAGGCAGCGAGGTCCCCAGGGAGTACATCATTTTCTGCGATCTGGTGAATGGGGAGATTCGAGCTACTTCGGTCGCGAAGTGGGACGAGGAGACGGATCAAAGAGTTTGGGCGGCTTTAGGTAATTCGATATTTTCTTGATTTACATGTGATGTGGATGTTGGATATCTATCTTTTTTTACTCGGCATGTCTGCAAATGACATGCAAATGAAATGAAATGATTATGAGATATGAAAATGACAACAATAATATTAATTGGCATTTTCTCATATCTTATTTTATCTAACGACATAAATCTAAAATTGTAGGGGTACCAACGGCTACTTTAATTAATTACGTAATTTAAATTTGACTATATTTTTGTTCCTCTCAAAACCATTGATATTTTAGATTTTGATTCAAGAGTGTCTATTTTAAGTATTGATTATTTATTGCTTAATAAAACATAGACTACGATTAAAACATAGACTCGTCGACAGAATAAATAAAGATATTGTGACTTTTTGTCATAAGATACCATTTAGGAGTCAACAGATAGCTATAGTGAACCTTACAACCCTATAACCCCATAACCTTGGACCCTATAACCCCACAACCCAGAACCCTGAGGCTCAACAACCCCGTAATAACCCCATTGAACACAGTAGCCTTATATAGAACTAGAAGCGACTTATCTGGAAGGTTAATAATAATGTGTAATGTGTGATAATTTGTGACAAAACAAAAAAAAATCATTATTGGTTCTTAACAATAACTATGAAACCTAATCAAAGATTTAGTAATAAATGAAATTACAAATTGTCCTTTTTTGCAAATAATCTCTAAGAATGCAATTTAAACTTCAGTTTGCGTGCATCCACTTCTTCGCAAATACTGCATAAAAATGAACAAGAAACTCTAGAGACAACGCAAAGTATATCTAAGATATTTTAGGTTCGCAGTATAACTTCGGTATAATGATTTCACTCTACACAACTACGCGTATTTTACAAACGAAAATCTTTACCAGTTAAATTAGAAAAGTTTTAAAGTTTACTCAGTTTCTTTTTGTTAATAGTCGTTTCAGAAATAACCGGAACTTGTTATTCCGAGAACCACCATTCTTTAGTTTTACGTTAACTTGGGAGTACTTAATAAGATTTGTTACGTTAGAAAGACTTTAAATAAAAGTTTAAGTAAAAGTGACATAAGTTAATATATTTTAAGATCACATCATCGTCCGTTTAGATAATGTATTTTCACATCCAGTTTATTAATCTTTAGAGTACCGGAAATCCAGTATACTTGCTCAAAAAAGCCAGCTTAATTTAACTCTCTGCCAGATGTCCTAGAGGGCTGAAATTTTGCTCACAGCTTTATAATCGCTAACAATACAGTATCACATGGTTATTTTGAAACCTGGACATCCAGGTCGCTGATGACGGATACACCTGGGGGTCGAAGCTTAGGACCATGATTTTGACCAGGACATGCAGCTCTCCAGTCAATGGTTTACCTGGGAATCATTTCCGAGGACTCGAACGAAATTTTGTGAAGATATTTGGCTTTCGTAATTGAGACCTAGAACGAATTAGAATATCAGAGAATCTATTTTGCAAAATAGGGCCGAGATTCTCAGAGATGTATTTATTACTATTGAGCTAATCAACTAGAAATATGTAATTAGCAGCCTGTTTGAATTATTAAGCAATGATGTAACCCCTGCTACACGCCGTATATTATCTCCTTTAGCAGTATCCAAAACTAACGACGTGGACATAGACACTGTGTTGTCCCTTTGTTTGTTGTTTATTTTCTTTTTGTTTTTTGCTTATTTTGTTTTTTTTTTTTTCTAATTTTTATTAGTTTATTTCTTTTTGTTATAATTATCACAACACAATGGATTATGATTGCCAGGCGAATGATTACCAGGTATATCGATCATCAGCCGGCTATTTGTCCAGGTCTAGGACGTTATGCTGAACATCAAAAACGAAAGATAAAGCCGTCTCCGAGAAATTCGGCTTGACTACTCGGAGTAACCTCGGGTATATCCGTCATCGGCAATCTGGTTATTTAGCTTTTGAGATATGATGCCAGGGTTACCCATCATTGGCGAGTTGGATAACCAAATAATGAATATAATTCTGAACTGCAAAAACGAATACTAAAGCCATATCTGAGAAAGTCGATCCAATTCCTCGGAGATGACTCAGGAGTATACCTGTCATCGGCGACCAGTATATTCACTTCTAAAGTTAATCTTAGATAATTGCATTGTCACGTTATAAGGCTCTGTGCAAAGTTTCAGCCTCCTATGACAACTGTAAGTGAATTAAATTAACTCGCCTTATTTGAAAATACTCTGCCTTACTGTTCCAGGCCAGAAAGCCAGTATACTGGTTTGACCAATGGTCAACACCTTCCCCACGGTCAGACCATAATATAAGATATATTTTTTATACTATATTTTATGAAACGAATTACGAACAAATCCCAGTAATCTAAAAGTTAAATATATTTCCATTCTATTAAATCCTATAGGTAAGAAATATATTTAAAATTCATGTAGTAAATATATAAACATAGAAAATATAAAAGGTGATTCCTAAATCGAGTCATATTTTTTAATAGGGCATAAAACTACTCAAAAGAAACATTGTTTTCCAAATAATATTTTTCAAAAAACTCAAAAATAAGGTAAATAGTTATCGTATTATTAATTTCGGAAACAGCAATTATCTCTGCCTTAAATTTAAAGGAGAGGTTGTACGGCGAAATTCTAAATACATACAAGCGAAAGGTAAGAAAATACTAGGAATTAAACTTGGGAGAAATAAGCGCCATGGTGGCATACGCATGATAAGTGTAATACACGAAAGCAATTAGTAGCAGAAGGTTTCCATAGTTTATTATGAAATTATATCACACTATTCAACATATTACATATAAAGGAGACTGTACAACAGCATCATCTAGCACGAGACTACTGCAATAAATATGAATCGAGGCGACTCCCATCACGATTCCTAAAAAAGCTTAAACATAGAATTTACCGTTTCTTTAAATTGAATTCAGAACCTGATATACTATTTTAGAAATTAATGAAATATTTCTCTATGTTTAACTTCATTAAAAAATGGTATTTGAAAAAATATTTGATTTGAAGAGTTCAACATCCGAGAGGCCCGTGTTCAACTCGACACTGGACCGCGTCAGGTGCCTCACGCTTTAATCATTAGTCAGATAAAACCAAGAACTTACCTTATGAGTTTACTAGACAAATATTGAAAACATACATTCTGGAAGAGTTGAAATCCTTTCAGGCACTGTAATAGAAGAACTTACCTTATGAGTTTACTAGACAAATATTGAAAACAGACATTCTGGAAAAGTTGAAATCCTTTCGGTCACTGTAATAGAAGAGCTTATTTTAACATTTTTAGTGGATACAGAAATGAAATAGCATAAATGATGCCAGTGAATCTGAAGGTCAAATCAAATCTATTAAACTAAACATACCCTAGTTTCTCATGTTGCACCTCTGTTAATATACAACGTCTTAATTTTTTTAAGGGACCATACATTTTAATTAATACATCAAGAATGCAGCAAATTTATATTAATTTCATATTTGGTGTGGTACTTTCGTGTTAGCAGTTATTAATTCTAAGTGAAAAAGAGCACATGTGGTTTGTAGGGGGCGCCACAGTTAATGTGCATGGCAATTGTTTCCCAAATTTATTATCGTACCCGCTTTGATTCTATTTTGAGAATTTTGGATATAGCTATTAAACTGCATTTTTTTTATAACCCGAATTCTTCCGATTTTCTAAATTAATGCATAACACAGCCCCGCAAAAAAATCATGATTTGGGGAACTGACTATAGTATTCCTATGTATTTTTCGACGCGGAGTTGGAGATGCCAGCGGATTTCTCTTACTCTCCTCTCAGCATTGGAACTCCCAAAGTGTATGTTGAGTTATGCTACTCCTGGGAGGCTTTTGAATCCTTTTCGGGAGTTTGAGGGTAGTTTGCACCCCCTCGGAAGATGGGGTCAAAGCAAGTACACACAATTTTCCTTGGTGTACTGGGATCGTTCTGAGGTAACAACGAGGATCATTTCTTTTCCCGTGGTGGTGGTTTTTACCCTTTTGAAGGGTTGCTTCCGGAGCTGCAATCACCTTTTTCCTTGTCTTCCTTAAAATTGCTATCATGCAAGCTAGCAACTTGCATCGAAAAGGGGACAGCAGAGGTTTCAAAGGGTGTATCAACCACTCCGGAAGGATGGTCACCCCTTCGCGGAAGTCTTTAACTTGAGCAAAGAAAAATATGAACGATAAAACATGCCCATTCACACTTACCCCCTAAGAGACTGACCTTCATCAGTTTATCCCCCTTGGATAGATTATTTTGCCCCTACGCAAAAATTTAATGGGTATACGGATTTTTTTGGACCCTAGAACCTAGGAGTCAGCGTATTCAGGAAAAATACAGAGGAATACTATAGTCAGTCCTCCAAATCAAGACCTTTTTTTGTGGGGCTGTGTAATTCTCAAATCACTACTATCTCCCTTGTTTAGGTGATAAACTTAATTTATTTTAAATATCATGGAATGCTATAGAACAAACCTGACTAAATGTATTTATTTTCACATATACATACTAATTGTTAATTTGATTATGTATTGACGTATGTTTATTGGACATATTTTGAGCTAAATTATTTACTGGCATCATTTATGATACTTCATTCGGAAACACCTTATTTAATATCTTTTTCGTGTATAATATCTTTACCGGTGCACAGTAGGCAAACTGGTTATTTAGGATTGCAAAATTATGCCCGTCCATAATGATAGATAATTTTGCATTACATGAGTTGTATATGGATTAAATTAGTATAGTTATCACAAATGGAATCTCATATTAAGCTTTCAAACATTAGATAGGAAGCGAAAAAATCGTGCCCGATTTTGACGTTATGCTCAATCTAACAGTTTCCATCGCTTGCCTTGCTTTAAAATAATCAATTTCAAAAGTAAAAATGAAGATTTCAGCTCCTTTGGACATTTATATTGACATTAAAAATAGTTGCAACGATCTATCTATATTTCGTTTTTCGACTTTTGCAGTCCTAGATTACCATTTTGCTCCACTGTGCAGTGGCGCCATTTATAATGCTGGCTACAACAATAAACTGATGTCGTTTTTATTATAAGTATGTCTAATATTTTCATTAAAATAAGAGATATGCCTAGTTTGTATAAATTATGGCACCTTGACGCATCTCAAAATGGTTAAGTAATTAGAAGAGACGTACTCAATTAAAAAAGCGTTTCATGGAATCTCTCTTGTTTAGCGAATCAAAATAAACGAGCACGCGTCGTTGGGCAAATTTAAAGTTAATTTTGATGTACAGCATTTGCGACCGCCGGAGCGTGACTAAACGTGTTAACTAAATCATACAGTTCTTGTAATGCCGTAATGGAAGCGAAATTTTGTACCGTAATTTAAACAAGTTAATTAAAGGTCGCATTGTTTCCGAGTGGGATCTAATTAACTTTTTTTGGGGGTAGGGAGGTTCAAGTTCCGTTGCCGGGACTTGATAAAGTAAACGTAAAACGAGACCGCCCTCGCAAATATGTAGGTAGGTATTTGCGTAATTTTCTTTCCTCTTTTTCGGGTAACCCTTCCGTAAAGTGGGGTGTTTTTATGTTGGGAATTAGTGCGCAATAAAAACAGACATTTCCAGAATCCAGTTTCTTGAAGGGGTTACATGGGTTTCAGAAGCCAAAAAAAAGCTGGTTTTCTCTATTTTTTTTACTCTTACTACTTAAGAGTATTTTTATTCAGTTTTTTTTTTTGCATATTATTAGATAACTTTTGAACAACATTTTAAAAAATTTTGATGAGAAAATATGATAAATTGAATTGATGGCAGTCGATTTTCGGAGGTGCCTCGACAAAAAGGTAGTTGGCGGTAGTCAAAATTACTTGCGACTGCTTCATATGAAAAATAAAAAAATATGTTTTCTTTTAATATTAGAGTAAAAGTAGTCCCTGAACGATGGATTTAAAAAAAAATAAAATTGAATTTTTGGCAGTGGTTTGACCTAGGGATGTTGCGGATGCCGATTTTTTCACATCCGCGGATGTGAATGCGGATGCGGATTTTTTGAAGGCTCATATCCGCGGATGCGGATGCAGATATTTATGATCTTATATAAATATAGTATATGAATGAAGAATTAAAACAATGATAAAGTAATTATTAACATTTTTATTAATGAAAATTAGTACCTATTAAGTATACACTCGAACCCCTCTTAAGTCGCCAAATCCGTGCATCTTTACCTCGCTTAAGTCGCGAAATTTATCCTCTCTTAAGTCGCGATCATAACCTCAACTTTTTCGTGTTTTAGCTGCAAAAAGAAATATTTAGAGATATACCACAGCACTTGTTATAACGAAAAATGAGCCAACTGAACGAAAAATTAATGTACGTATACCCAGTCCTGCGTGACAAAGTTCAATTTTCCACTTGAATGATTATTTTAAAGATTAAATATTTTTAAAAGACACCTAACCCATTTTAAATCAATAAATGTATTACACAATCATTTTTTTTTTCAATAAAAATTGTACATATTCATGCGAGAATCCAATTTCCAAACGTAGTTCTAAAACTTTTACAGGCGGCGACTTAAGCGGGACGGTTTCGTGAAATACCAGGGAATGAAATAAGAGAGGATGTGAATTAATCGGGTGAAATAAGAGGGGTTCTAGTGTAATGCTCCTATTTTTTTAACTTCACTTACTAATTTTCATATTAGTAAGTGAAGTTAAAAATAGGAGCATTATACTTAATAAAGAGTAATATTGCCGCCTCTTCTGATTCAAGGCGGTTACGCAGAGGTTCGTAAATTAAACCCGCGCTACTAAATAATTGTTCGCTAGGAACACTGCCTGGTGGAGTGGATAAAAATCTTCGTGCTATCGGTGATAATATCTTAAATTCCTCTCGATGAACACTCCACCATTTAAGAGCAGCAAACGCGTCGGATCTTGTCACCAATTTTTTCGCTCCCATTGGTCATTGTCACGTGCGAACGGCACGCGCCATTCGCCGGCCAATTTCTTTCTTGTCGCAACTTGTATTACATTCGCATCCGCATGAACATCCGCATTGATTATTGCGGATGCGGATGCGGATGCAGATGTTCAAATCTATGCGGAAGCTCCGCATTTGCGGATGCGGATGCGAATATTCGCAACATCCCTGGTTTGAACGAAAGTGTCACTTTTTCGGTAAAATTTTCGGTATTCATTACGTTCTCAATTTTTTTGTAGTCGAAGGAAAAAAAATCCTTCGTTCAGGGACTACGAAATGGTATTTCAAAGAAGAGTTTAAAATTTGGGCGAGATCAACCGATTAGTTTCCGATAAATTTTGACTACCGATTTCGAAAACTGTGTTTCGAAAAAACGCGTTTAAAGTTTTGTGTAGCTAAAGAGTGAAAAACTTTTCAAACTTACATAGAATCGTCGATTCCAGCTCCATAAAGCAAAAGTCCTGCTGCACTCATAATGTCCAGAGCGTCCTCCAAAAAGTAAAAGGAGCAAGAGAGAGAGGTACACAAACAAAGCTAAGCAGGAGCTGCGTCAATATACCTGAGGCGCTCTCGGTAGTACAGTAAAAGGAGAGAACGTTCAAATGGCTCTAGCTACTACAATTTAACTCGGATCGACTTGAGATTTTGGAAAAATATTCTTAAAGAGTTGTACTATCTAGTGAAAAAAAATAAAAAAAATTGACGTTTTGAAAATTTGAAACCCATGTAACCCCTTAAGATATTACTCTCCTTTATGTTATACCTTGTTTATATGGCCACGAAGTTCCATTTTACTTTCACATTCATGTAGAGAAGTTGAAGTGCACCATTGGCAAGAAAAAAAATACATGTACAGTGTGGTTGTTTTATATTGACCTCTTTAATTTATTCGCAAAACGCCGAAGGGAAACTGTAATCTGGAAAAAGTGTTGTTCTTACCGTCTCAGACTAGAACTTATATGTATAAAAGAAAGAAAACTACGATGCCAGACGTCACGAAGCTTCGAACATTTTTTTCCAGAAACATTGTTTGCAGATTACAATTTTCTTTAGCTGTTATTAATTGTTAATTTCCGAATTAAATGGAGTGGTCAAGATAAAACAATCACCGATGTATATTAATACATAATACAACTTATTTAACCCACAATCAGAAATTTGCTTCAATGTGTTTCCGAAACTTGTTTCCGATAAAAGTATGTGCCGTTTCAAAACAATGTGTTTTATGTGGCAACAGAGATAAACAAACTAATAAAAAAGGAAAATATAAAGGAAAAGGGGCTATAATTTGACTATAATTGCATTAGCTCACAGGGAATAGGCTGCTATAGCTCACAGGGAATTTTCGTAAAAAAAATATTTTTATAACACTCGGTATATTTCCAACATTATTCTTTTAATCAAAACAATAAATGCAGTGATACTCTTAAGGAAAAAAGTACAACAAAACAAGTTAAAAAACCAACAATAACGAAAAAGTTTCGAAAATATATAACATCAATTGATTCAAATTTTTGGTTGTACGTTAAATAAGTTGCGCAGTGTACGTATGGCCTACATATACCAGAAATATCCTAAAATATGAAGATTTTAAGTTTAGTTTTATTTATGTGTCACTATTTATGTCTAATAAATCGTCCTCTAAAATATGATGTGAGACCATGTTCTCATATGGAAGAAACGACAATTTATTTGATTCATTCTGACTACCCTAAAAATGAAGTGGGTACTGGAACCTTCGGCGTAGAAACAAAAAACTGGACTAAACACCGAACTACTATACGTTTCTCGACGCGCGTTACGTCAACTAAGTTGGCATCTTCAGGTGAAGATTAAAACTGTTTTTAATAAATCGTTTTTAATAAACTGAGTCAATTGTTTAGTTTTAATCTTCTCCCTGAGAATGCCAACTTAGTTGGCGAAACGCGCGTCGAGAAAAGTATAGTAGTTCGGTGTTTCGTGCAAAATGTCGTTTTTTTATCCTAAAGATAAATAAAAACTTCTCAAATGAGAACACTACATACAAAAATGCGTAAAAAAAGTTCTTCTCGTTCATACGTTTCCCATGAATATTCAGTTTTTTTTTTCAAGAATGCTACCTTCTGGGGTCTTATGGGGTGAATTTACTTACGTACGGCCAAAAACCACGCATTAATGCAATTCCAATGAGCAATGCTGCCAGTTCAACAGTAACTCTTAATGACGTCTTTATCTTAGTGAATGCAAAAATTTCTTGTTTAAATAAATATTTATTTTTAAATAATAATTTTGCTGATCGTGGTCTTTACCATTGATCTTTACGGGCTACCCCAGATGGGTTGATCCAAAAATGTTTGTTTATAGGATTTCCTCTAAGTACATCACAACATCTCATATTTCATAAGTATCGGAGACTTATTGAGAAAGTTGTGCGCCTTTAAAGTAAGTCATCTCGAGTGTACGCCCTAGGATCTCACATGCTGCTACCGCCTGCTCGCACCACGAAGCTTCAGTTGTTGAATACAGCTACTATTATATACCCCCAGCGCACCAGACCCTCAAGCCGCTTAAAATATAAGATTGTAAACGTCAGAAAAACACTTAAAACGCGTTTTTCACGAAAACTGAGTATTCAAAACATGCCGATAAGGTGAGCGCGATATCTCAAAAACTACTGAATCCATTACAGCAGCATGTCCGTCAAAGAAATGTTTTTTATTTTATAGTTGCCAAACACACTTTGTGCTAATATCAACATCTTTACTCGAAGTTAAATAAAATAAAGTACTAAATAATACATCGATGATTATAATCAAATTGGAATCTAAGTTAAAAAATTGAAAAAGTTAAAGATAGTGAAATTCGCCTTAATTTGTGTGACCACACTGGGGATAACCTCTTAAGAGAGAACCCTAAGAACACTTCAGTGGAGTAAAATGCTGAACATATAAGTCGCGTTTTTAAATGAATTTGTAAAAATCAATAAAATTTAACATCATGGCGATATACGACATCCTCTATGACAGCGTAATATTGTAAATAATCAATTTACAAACACCGCCTTCAATTTTGGTCATCGTCTGACAGCCAATCCCTATACCATTTAACTATTTGACGCCTTTCGGTAACCTGGTACATATTTATTTTTGAATTTTTAAGATGTATTGATGACCTATCGTCATACTTTTTTTATTAACATATTGTAACGAATACAGGTATACAAAGAAATAGAGCAAAACTCTTCTATGAAACATTTGTTTTCTTATTATTTTAAAATTATTCATTAATTTTCTCGAAGCTATTCATATTGAGAAACGGAACTAATTTAATTGTTGTTTAACCAACGAGTCTGATACGTACCTAATTACCATACAAATATATGATATCCTTCTAAATATGTACTTGTCGCAGTAAATGACAGCGAACTCTAGGAGTACATATATACATGTATATTTCATTGTCACATTTAGCTGCTAAATTTCACGCTACGAGTACGATAACAATAAGGCCATAGCAACAACTGTTGTTTAATTTCCTTTTGTCGGCAGATTTTCTGTTGCATAGAAATTAAATCAGATAAAAGTCGACTACAGTTCGTAATAAATCATTGAAATTTTTGGATAAAATGCATTTTCCGTGTATTTCGTTTAAAATGGGTATTGTAGCGAATGGAATTCATTCGCTTTGGACGACATCGTTCTATAAATCTTATAAGTAATAAATAAAATGCGCCAAAGATAAATTGGAGGAAAAGGAAAAGAAATATTGTGGCTTTGACATATTTATGAAAATTGAATACAAGGATCCAAGAAGTAATCTCTAATGGATGAAATGTGTGTTACGATTTACAATTTGAAGAACTATTTAGACTTTTTCTGGTTGGTTAGTACTGCTGCTGATATGGCTCTAGAATAATAGATACTTTTTATGGCATTTTTTCTTCTCCAAAAGTTTATTCGCCCCTTAAAATGAACCCACTTTCTTTATCTTCTCGATAAAACCGATATCAATCAATAAAATTAATATTTATTGAATTACATGAAATTGGTTATATTCCAGAGATTTGTTTCGTAAATTCCCTGAAAATTCGGCTTGACGTTAGTAGATCACGGGACTAACTTCTAGAGGGGCGAAACTTTCAGGATTTTTCATTTAAACATAATATTTACTTAACATGTCAGCAAATCAAAATTTTCATTATCTAGACAACAGAAACGGAATTCACTTATCTAAAAACGAAGGAAATACGGCTTCAGCTGTTTTATTACCGAAAATTCAATAAACCACAGAAACACTGCACTGATATGTTAAACTCTCTAACTTTTAAAATGAGAACTAACTAAAAAAAGGACACCTAACAGTAATATTCTAATAACACTAGACCACAAAAGTTTGTCCAATACGCGAAAGTACAGACCAGAGTTGGGCAGAATAAAACTAAATGACTAATTACTAAAGTAAAATGAATAAACATTAGCCATGACTAAATTAGTCATAGGATTTAGTTACGACTTCGGTTTAGTCATGATTAGTTGTTAGTCATACCAATGATTGATGGTTAGTCATGATTAAAGTTTAATCATTAGTCATGACTAACCATCAATCATTAGTATGACTAACAGTTCCCACAATTGCCAATTATGCTATTCCGTTCACTTTACTTACACGTAATTGTTCAATTCACATTTCGGTCTAGTTGTGCAACAAACCTCGGGAATTTCACCACTAGAGGAGGGAAATAGAAGGGGGTAAATACAGTACCATCCTCGGTTATGCCTAAATTCATGACATGAATGGGGGAGGGGGGTGAATAACGAAAAAATATGATATTTTCGCTATTGCCAACCGATGTAGTGATCTGTACACCACCTAATGGGACGTCCCTGTAATGCTTGCATTACTTATCAATATGTTTTAGTTAACTCTACTTTTTACGTTTTTATAACTTGTTTTTTAAGTTTTTAACTATTTTGTTTTTTTTTATAATTTTTTTCGTATTTTTCAATTCGTAGTTTTTTTACAACTTTGTTCTTGACACTTTATTTCATTTCAAATTTTTTGTGATTAGTCATGGCTGATAACTAATGATTGATGGTTACTCATGATTAATGGCTACTGATTGGCGGTTAGTCGTGACTAATGAATAATAACTAATTTAGTCATGAGTGATTTCCGTGACTAATGATTAATTTAGTCATTAATCATTGTTGTTATGATTAATGAATAAATTAGTCATTAGTCGCTTTTGTTCATGACTAATAACTAAATTAGTCATTAGTCATCAATCGACTAAAATTTGCCCAACTCTGGTACAGACCCAGTCTACTTCATGTTTTTGGGGTTACTGAACACGAATCGGACCTCGATTTTACTTGTTTATTGTTAGTTTTTTTTCTAACCTCGAAAAACGCATTTTACACAATAGCTTGATTAAATAGGCACACAAACCATGTCATATACTTGACGAGCTTGTAACTGTAATGTTACGGGGATGATCTAACAACAACCCTAAGCCTCAAAATCCTTCAAACCTACGACACACATACTTTAAACCCTATAATCTTAAAAACCTTAACCTCAAAAAAAAAAACCTATATCTGTGTTCTGCAACTGCTAGAGCGCAGCAAATGATAAAGAAGCATGAATATGATTGAATCATGACCCTCAATTCCAGAAATTTAGTGGACTTCTATAAGCCAGTGATCCAGGATGGGCATACTTCCATACCATGTAACAAAATGAGTGCAGATTGTCGTGGAGACATAAAAGTTCTGCCACCAGTCGATGGCAGATTGGATCATATTCATGACTTTTCATTAATTTGCTGCATATGGTTTTTGAGATTATTAGGTTTCAGACTGAGGTTATGGAATTTTAGAGCGCTTAGATATCAGGTCTATGGGTTTGAGAATCATGATTGGATCCTAATAATGCCTTTTCATCACGTTGTTGTGTCCCATATTTCGCAGAACCTACTTATAAGGTTTTTGAGGTTAAGGGTTTGGAAATTATGAGGTTATAGGATTACGAAGCTTTGGAATTCCACGGCTATGAAGTTGAGAGTCATAATTGGATCATACTAATGCTTCTTCGTCATATGCTGCCCTCTAGCAGTTGCAAAACACAGATATAGTGTTTTTTTGACGTTATAAGGTTTTGATTGTGTGTCGTAGGGTTGAAGGTTTCTGAGGCTTAGAGTTATTGTTAGATCATCCCCGTAACATTACAGTCACCAGCTCGTCGGTTATATGGCGTCGTGTCTGATTTAGTGTTTTTCATAGGGATTTTTGTTCTTAAGGGAAAAACTGATATTCGTAAATCCTCTTGATCTCAGATTTTGATTCGGTGCATTGAAAAACGTAGTAGGGTCTTTTCTGGCTTTGTGTTTGTGTGCCTATGTAATCAAGCTACCGTGTAAAATATGTTTTTTGAGGTTATAAAAAAAAAACTAGCGAAAAACGAGGGAAACTGAAGTCTGATTTGTATTTAGTGACCCCAAAAACATGAACTAGACTGGGTCTGTACTTCCGCTCATTGGAAAAACTTTTTTGGTCCTGTGTAATTAATAATAAACTGAACAGGGTGTCACACAATATTACACATATTTTTAATGTTATACAATAGCTGTTCTCAAAAACTATTTAGTTACTGTAATATTAACCATCAAATCTCGTTAACGAGCATTAAAAAAAACATCTATTTAAGAAACACATTGTACATATCTACTACGTCCATCCCTATGATAGGATATAAACCATTTAATGGTTGTATGTAACTATAATACAGAAGAAATAATTTTTACCTAGGTAGATTAGGAGTGAAAATCTTAAAGTTATGCCAATTATATGCAAATGCACTCTTAATTCGTGTTGAGTCTTATCTAAAAGGACGCCGGTACTTCATTACGGAACCCATGTAATTTTGGAATTTCCATTTTCATGCAGGATAATATAAAAACCTTTTTGCGACTTTACCGTCTCCGAAAGAAAATGTTAGCGAAACAAAGGTTGAAAATACGAAGTCCTTCGAGGGAAGATGCGCCTCTGACGTAACATGAAATAATAAGTCCCGGTTTTGTTTTAAAGGAAGCTTGTAAAGTACACCAGTCTATTTCATCTGCTTTGAGAGAAACTTTATCAAGTATCTTGAACGATTCCCTATATTTATTCGCTTCTCGCAAATCTCTTGCTGATTGGTAAGAGATTTTCTGGAAAGATACAGTGTACTATATATGTACTTATACAATTATTTACATTACATCGACATGACAGGGATAAGAAAACGATTCCAAGAAAAATTATAATTCTTTTATAACTCAATTTTATGGAATTCATTAGATAGCCTAATGTAGGTAGATGGTGTCCCAGAATATTTAAGATATAACTCTTATATTAATATAAGATACATATGGTGGCCCCGGTAAAAGTCTTAAATTATTCCTTTATTCTTTTAACCTTTTGTTTTTTTTTTTGGCTTATGGTCCTATACCATGCAGCCAGTAACCTTTTGTTTTAAAGGGAATTTTTTTCAAATAAAAGTTATTTGGCTTGGTTTATTGCATGTTCTAGATATTTTCATGTTTTAGTTTTTCAATTGTTTTCCGACTGTGGCAGTCATCTTCCTTTTTTTTAAATATTACTATGTTTTTCAATTGGAAAGAAATGAAAAAGGGGGCCTTTTTCTCACAAATCCTTTATTTATGACTTGCTACCGGTTTCGGCCACTAAATGACCATCATCAAGCAATAAAAGTTACAATAGGCTACAATTAATATCTGAAGTTAGTGCATGTGATCTATTTTTTTTTTTTAGAAATTGTTGCATGTAGTATTTATGCATGGTTTAAAACTTATTTTTACATTTTATTTATTTATTAAGAAGAAAAAGTATTATTTATTTATTTAATAAGAAAACATATTTTAGTTTACTTAGTTATTAGAATTAAAAATATTTGTTTTACTTACATTATTACTTTAATTTTGATTATTGATGTTATGTCAAAATTCATCTAGTGGATGTATCAGTTTTTGTCTTTTTTCTATTCTATGAATTAACTTTCCCAATCTTGTTTTTTTCTTGGTTTGTCGCAGATAGATAATCAACTTCTTATTTGATTGTTGTGATAGTACTAATTGGATTTTCTTTTTTTAAAAAACAATTTAACATTTAAACAACATTTACTGTAGACAATGGTCTCACAAACATGTCGAAAATCGTAGTAGGTTAAATTTTTAAAAACATTTGATAATTCTAGTAAATAAGTCCGAAAAAAGTAAATAAGTATTATGTTTTTAGTTTTTTTTTTTGTTTAGAATCAGCCCACTATTCTGCGACATAAACTTTAGAGGATATGCGTTTGGGGCTTACGATCCCTCTAAGAATATTCATAAAAAAATATCTTATATCACAAATTGATCATGGGTAAAGTGTTGATCATGGGTCGGTCTAGTATACAGGATTTAACGTTCGGAAGGGTAACGCTAATGTTAAATTTTCCCACTTTGAAAAAATTCAGTTATTTGACTTGAGAAATGATTGAAAAAATAGAAAAAGTCCTAGTAAGTTTTGATATTGCTCTTCACGAATCTCTTATCAAATTTTTTAAATTTAAAATGACGGATGCAGGTAGCAGTTGCTGAAATGAAAAAAAATGTATTATGATAATGAAAGTATCTGGAGGAGTGACTTGGGTTAGTAATTGTGAATTAGACTTGTACAATTCAAAATGGTGGATTCAAAATAGTGGATATAAAATGGCGTATTCAGGATGATAACTTATAATAGAAAAATGATGAGAAATGAAATGAGAAATAATGGAAAAATATACGTCAACGACTTTGACTACGTATTTGATTTCACATTTTTATAATTCAAAATGGCGGATTCAAGATGGCGATGACGATCGAAAAACAAAAAATTACGATATAGATATATCCTACGAACTCATGAGTATATATTTTCATCAGTATTATCAGATTTTTCACTCCTTTTCGGAAACCGTCACTTGTTGAAATCGATTGATATTGCTTATCATGTAATGATATTGAAAATCATCAAAAAAGTCATCAAAACGAAAAATATTCACGTGATAAAGTCAAGTGATAATAACACATTTTGGTATTTCGAATTTATTTTGACACATTATATGGATATTTCTCATTTCGGCAACAGAAATAAAACAATACTCCTCTTCCCAATAAATAAGTAAATATTTAGTAATTTAATAAAATAGCCCAAATGCGTTCTTTTTATCAACTGGTATCTTGATTGCACCAGTTTGAATCCATCCAACTGAGTCAGTCATATCGAATTTCTAAAATCTTGATACCATATTTGTCATTAGCAACCCCCAAATCGTAATCAATGATGCCAAAAACAAATGGATAGATATTTTATTTCACAATTGATTAGTTTCTACGAAACTTTCCGTTGCCATATTGCGTCCACCATTTTTAATTTTTTTTGATCTTCTTAAATTTTTTAAATAAAATTTTGGTTTCATAATTGGCGATCTAAACAACCCATGTATATAGTTTTCAGTCCAAATAGGAAATTTAATTTTTTTTTCCCATACATGTAGGATTTGTCCGCATTAATAGATCCACCATTTTCAATTTTTAAAATCTAACTTCAGATTCGTAATTGACGACCGTAAAACTAAGACGAGGATCCTTTTTTTGAGTCAGTATACTGGATTTCCCGTCCTTTAAAGTGACCTTGACTGTCAGAATAACTTTTATACAAGTCATTTTTCCGATTTCAGGTAATTACTTCGAGAAAATCAACAAAATCGATGGTTAGCTCAATCTTAGTCTGACCCTGTATGAACCTTTGACCCCATGACGTGAACATGCCTTTTCACGTAACATTTCACACTCTTTCCGAATCCAAGGTCAAACATAGGTGTTCCCATTTGAAATTTTCAAGTTGACCTCCAAAAGTCCCTATTCAAGGTCAAATTAAATAACATAACTAATTTCGTCACTCAGTACCTGACAACTTTTATACACGCCATTTCCCCGCTATTAAGTCACCACTTCGAGAATATTGTATTTTCACGGCTATTTAATTAAAAACCAAATTCGAAACACTGGTCTCATTTTCAACGCTACAGGAAAAAATTACGCCCAATTCTCGCGTTTTACGTTCGCGAATAAATATCTTAATACCTGGTTAAATTGAAAGAAAAAAATTACTATATACTGAGCATGTTATCGTTGTCGAAATTAAATACAATTTTTTTTGTTCTCACACTAAGACAATATACGCCTGAAACGTTCTAAAGCTTTCAGCGTCGAAATAGGTTCTTCTATTACTCCACTTGTATTTGGAATACAGATCGCTTCGTTTCTATTGCTACATCGAACACAAGATTTCCCAATAACGAGAAACAAAAAAACTCCTAAGAACGTGATCGTGAGCGAGCAAGCTTTGAATTCCAAGCGGGTAGAATTTTCTTTCCAGAACTTTGAACGTCAGTTTACACCTAGATATACACTGTGTCTACTTTTATTTATGTATATATCTATATACATAAACCTCTTTTTCAAGATTGCCGATTCAATTTTTTTTGTTGCAAGTCATCAAAAACTGCCTTTTATGGCTCTACCGTCATTTTTATTATGCAACTTTACACCCTGCTACGATGTTTTTACTACGATGTTCAAAATCTCGAAAACCATGGGATTATTACTAGACACGAAAGTCCGTTTCTGAACGGTCTGAGATCCCCATCGGCAGTTAAAGGGCTCTCCATTAATTATTATCGGATCACCGGTATAGTGGTTTACTGTCAGTGTATTAAACTACTCACATCTTAATGACACAGGCATCAGGCAAGTACACTTTCACACGTTTGCCATACTTTATTTTGAAATTAAATTGTATCACACTATTCAACGTATTGCATACAGCGGAGGTTGTACAACAACACCAACTGTCACGAAACTACTGAAATCGAATTAAATTGAGGCAACCTCCATCACATGCCACACGAGTTGCCTACGTGTCGCGTTGCCGTAAGCCAACTTTATTAATAAATTAAATGCAATGGTTCCAATGGACTTTTTTTGTTCCTTATGAATTATTTGTTATTGTTTTGTTTTTTACTTTACTGCCTTAAGGATGTATTACCCTGTTGCAAACAGACTATTATCATTCCATAAATATTAACTATTTTTTGTTATAACATGTAAAACTACACAATTTTTTACGAGATATTTACTTGGTTACACTTTGCCCATCATTGAATGCACAGTACATTGATTACTTATTTACTTTTCAATATTGTCTTAAATATTATCATTTTAAGTATTAAATATCACGATTATTCAAATTGGAAAATATTATAACTTCTGACTTTCCTACATCAATTTGGTGTGGAAAATTTTCTTGGTTGATGGTAATTTTTTGTACAACCTCCTTGAGTTGCTTTTTCTTGAGGTGTACATGAACATTATTTTGACGTTTCAGAAAGACAAATAACTGTTTGTATTGCGAAACATCCTGAAAGTCCTTGAACTTTCTTGGCGTTTCTCCACTACTTATAAATAATATCTTACGCTTTCTATCTTTCGTTGGATTTTACAAGAAGAAGACTTGAAGAAGTTTCTCGCAGCATTTAAAATACTTTTCCAGTTATTTTTCACTTTATTTTTGTTACCATAATTCATCATTTTTCTGTGAATTCGATTGCCAAAGATGAGAGGTTGATTGTTGTTATATACACAATGCTATTCATGACATGTTGCTACACTACGAGTACTAAAATTATATCTACTATTGTTCTTTAGATTCATTAATTCTGTATCTTATACATATGCACAGGGCGAGTTCGTGAGAATTTCCACACCCCTTCTCTCCATCATTTTTAGAGCTATAAAAATATTTTCTTACAGAATATGCTATCAGAAATATATCTGAAAAGTGTAGCACCTGTTTAACTATTTTCTTTAACTGGAACACCCTGTATTTTTTTTGTTGAATTCCGCTTATTCATCTGATTACAAAGATATAGCATATGTCATACTGTCTTTCACAAGTTTTTGAAATATTATCCATTAAATACATAAAATCATATATTCGGGAAAATTTAACATAATTAATAGTAAGCTGTGTATAGTTACTATTTGTTGTCAAAAATAAACACAAAATCATTGTCTTGGTTCCTTTGTTGCTGTTGTGAAACTCATGTTTTAAGGGCTACTAATGTGTTTGACATATTTAGTTAGTAGATAAGTATTATTTGAGGTAAAATATCTAAAATGATTATTTAATATTTTTAGCTATGAAAGAAAACATTTATATTAAATAAATTGTCATTTTTAGGTGCATTTTGACCTGTCATTTTACATTATTGTCTATTCTGATAAAATAAATATTTCGCAAAACTGACTTGTATTATTCATTAGGTAGGTACCTATCTATTAATAATCATCATTTACAAAAAATATATTAAACAAATAATTAATAGCCCTTCGTGTGTCTGACAGACATGAGCAACAAAGGAAGCAAAAGCCTACTTTTTTTTGTTTAATTTTGACAGCAAAGAATAAGTATGGACTATATATATGTATATAAAACTGTGGAAGAAAATATGGACAAGCGTAATTCAACAAATAAAAAATACATACAATACATTTTGGTTTCAATTGTTTCTCTGACAGCATATTTTGAAATTTTAGAAAAAATAGGTTACTTCTGTAAAAAAAATCGTAACTATAAAAATAACGGAAAAAACGGATGGGAATTCTTACGAACTCACCCTGTACATAGGTATGTATTACAAAACATATATAATTATTTATTTATAAATAATAAATATATAATAAATATTAAGATATAATACAAAATTCGAAAAAATCGTATACTCATTTGCTACTCGTCTCCGACTCTTATACAATTCTAGTATACTAAATCGTATACTAGACTTGCTACGTTTAGATTTATATAATAATGACATACTCGTTCAGAAAAATTTCAGTTTTCAGTAGGTACTGGGCACGTAAATAATATGCTATTATCGAATTTATTTATCTAACATGCTTTCGTGTTTTCACATATTCCCTTCATAAAGTCAAGCCTTACCAAATTCTTTCAAGTTTGAATGAGCATTATCGAATGTACCTACTATCTAAAGGAAAACAGTGACTGAAAAAAAGCTTGTCTGAAACAACTGAAACACACACACCACTGGACTTACAAATAAGCCAATCCGTCAGTTCAGCCAAAGGACGAATTAATATCCTCTTGTTTTCTATTCAATCTCAGGTGCATCATCACGTTAACGCTCTAGGGAGTCCGAAGTAGTGTCTAAACGTCCATCTTCGTTAAACGCTGCCGTTCCGCCGTTTTATTATCCGCGCACTGGGTCAAAGGTTAAGCTGTCCCATAACTCCAGAGCGTGCCGCGCAAAAAGTTGTTAGGAAGAGCCTGGCCCCGCTAAAAGTTAATTGAATAATTTACGGTTCTGCTTTCTCATGGAGGATTGTCGTTCGGTTGATCTAATGAGCTCTATGAATATCCCATTGTAGGATATTCTCGACGTTTATTTTGGTATATAGGCGACGTTGTCGCGTAAGCCTCGAACGCCCTTCACGTAAATGGGAGGCAGCTAGGGTTTTTGTGCCATTAAACAAACAGGCATTAGGGATAACAAGTAGGAGGTTCTGCAGGATTTCTTTTTGCCCTTCGCGATTCAGAAACAGAAGTCCTTACGGTGCGGTGAGACATTTTAAGAATTAGGTTTTTTACTAAAAGCTGACATTCTCAGATTTATTAAAAAATAGTTATCAGCTTGACCTGTATATTGCTGTTGTTGCATTATGTATTATGTATGTAATAAATCGTACAACTCAAATTTCACCCACTATCGATTGCTCAATGAAATATCAGATTTACATTTACATGCCTGCAAAGGTAAAACAGTATATGTGAAAAAGTGAGTTTTGAGAAAAACGATTTTTTCTGTCTTTCCGACGCCATTTTGTAATTATTTAAGATTCGTGAACAAAATTTGGAACACTAATTAAGAATGCGTTTATCTTGAATATAAATGGAGATAAGTCTGAATTTTCAAGCATATTTGCTTGTAATTTATTATAAACTGTTTTACCTTGGCTCTGGTAACTAACATTTTACTTCAGTATCATGGATAAGAAGTAAGTACTATTTAAAATTCCCTTTTTTCATGGAAATAAAATAAGAAAAATACCATTCAAACGATATAGATCGTTAAAATGAACGATAGAATTAAACGATATCTACCAAGAAAAAAAGGACTAATGAAAATATATGTTTTGTTGGATATAAACTCAAACCCTTCGTCAACCAAATCCAGAGAATTTTCATTGAGGGAGCTCTGTCAAAAATTGCAACCATTTCTAGAACTCATACTATATTTCAATAGGAGTACTAGGAGTAATAGGAGGATATCCATAAATTTAATATATATGGCAAAATCGCATATAAAATGTTATTCTATTTTACCTCAGTAAGACAGTAAAATTGCTTAAAAAAGGAAACATGTAGAAATAGGACTGAAAGGAGGAAAACAACTGATGGTTTCCAAAGACACCTGAAAATGTTCTATTAAAAAATACGTACTATTCGGCAACAAATAATGTAAACCGAATGCCCAGTTCTGATTAAATAGATACATATACATATGAGAACTTTTTAATATTTATTACTACTATAATTATATTAATATGGCTGTATTTACTAGCCTTATTCGTACCATTATATGGCTAAAAAGAAGAATAAAAAGTAATAGTAATAGTAAACAATGGGAATACTCTAAAATTGCTGTTTAATAAAGTTTTCCAGATCGAGATTCTGTAGAAAACAGCTAGAAGCACTGTTTTGCACTCATTTAGGAGAGGATGTCCCAGAATTATGACGATCTAGAGCAGTGGTTCCCAACCAGCGCGCCGCGAACGTCAAGGGGGTCACAAAATGCCTTTTTGGTGGATCGCAGACAGTTTCCTCTACAGAGAATCCGAATTCGTATCCGAATTCGTATTAAAAATAAATATTCTTCTACGCTCCTTGTATGTGCGAATAACATTGCAGGGAGGGCTCTATTCGAAAAAAAATATATATTAATAACCCCTTTGATGTATTATAACCCCCATAATTATGGGACACCCTGTATATGTAAATTTTCGAAAGTGAGTGTGTAAATGATCCCCCTTTTTTGCGATATTCGTAATGGGAGGCACACATGAAAAACCTAAAAAAACGCCCTATTTCACGGCACTTAATCCTCGATTTACCCAGCGATCCCTCCCCCTGGCTCCCCGGTTTCATATTTTGTGCGTACATTAACGCGTTTCTCGTCCCTTTTCAGGCTGGAGTAAATGGAGCGAGTGGTCGTCCTGCAGCGTATCCTGCTCGTCCGGAATCCAGCAGCGAACGCGACACTGCCGCCTGGCCACTTGTCCTGGTTTCAACGTGGAGCAGCGACACTGTAACCTATTCGGGTAAGGTACGGGTAGTTGTAGGGTTGTACAGGGTGCGTGTTTTATCTTAACCGCCCCATGTTATTTGTAAACGGTTAGAGGAATTTGTAACCTGCCTAATTTCTTTTGTTCCTGTAAAAGTATTGTGTTGTACCATTTGATTGAATATTGATGAAAAGTGCTGTACCATTTGATAGCTGACAGTTCAACCTTCATTTAAGAAAACAAAGTAATCGATTTGGTCGCGTCGTTTGGTTTTTACATCAAATTGAAAATGGAAAATCAAAGTGTGAAAGAGAAGAACGCAAGGCAGGCCTATGAAAAATTACATAAAGTTTATGGTAACAATTCACCAAATTCCGTGCTGGTGACTTTGATGTCACCGATGCTCCTCGCTCCAGAAGGCCCATGGAGACTGATGACGATCAAATAAAGGCACTGATAGAAGCAGACCCACATTCTACCACTCGTGATATATCATTCCACTGTTCACGATCCTCTACGGAAGCTGAGATTCATCAGCAAGCTCGATATATGGGTTCCTCATTAACTCAAAGAAATTCATCTCACCAATCGCATCAATATCGCCAATACTCACCTCAAGCGCAACAAAATCGATCCGTTTTTGAAGCGCCTGGTATCAGGCAATGAAATATGGATTGTTCACAACAATATTCGACGTAAGCGATCGTGGTGCAGTGGAACTGAGCGAGCCCAAACACAATCCAAAGTTATGCTCTCAATATGGTGGGATTATAATGGCGTGGTGTTTTTCGTGCTCCTAGTGTCCTACTGCCGCCAACTAGATGATTTTAATACATCTCCTGTGGAGAAACGGCCAGAACTCATCAATGGCAAAGGCGTAGTGTTCCACCACGACAACGCGAGACATCATACAAGTTTGGTGACTCGCCAAAAGTTGCAGCAACTTGGATGGGAAGTCTTGCCTCATCCTTCTTACTCACCGGACCTTGCTCCATCAGATTACCATTTGTTTCGTTCCTTGCAGAACGACTTGAATAGTTGATCGTTCGATTCTGATGAGGCTATCAAAGAGCATCTCAGCCAGTTTTTCGTTGGAAAAGAGCGGTCCTTCTACGAGCGCGGAATCATGCAGCTCCTAGAAAGATGGGAAAAGACTATCGATCAAAATGGGCAATACATCATTGATTGAACTTTGTTCTATTATTAATAAATGAGCCTTGAAAATCACCCAAAAAATGCGTCATGACTTTTCCAACAACGCAATACTATATTATTAAGTTTGAATGGTAATTATAATAATTAAATAGTAATTATTAATTCGTCGATTAATATTTTTTCGTTAATTATTTCGATATTTAATATTTGTGGTTGTCCGAAAATGTTAGATAAGGTCATGTGCAATGAATATATTTCGCTGTGGTAAGACTCAATGGCAAATGTTTTTGCCATGCGACTATGAAAGCTCAACTTGTCATACTCACATTACTATTAAAAAAATTCTATCTTCGTATAAAATAATGTATTTAAACTCGTTCCTAGAATAAAATAAAATATGATCGTGATAATGTAGATATATTTCGACATTTTTCTGCCTTGCTATCTAACAAAGTCGCAAAAGTACGAGGTGTGTAAATTAAGTTATGAGACTGTTTTTTTTTTTAATTCTTTTATGCGTACAGAATTACAATTCAGTATCGTCTCCTTCAAAATAACTTACTCGGGAAGCCACACAGCACTGGAGGTGGTTCTTCCATTCCTCATAGCAGTGCTGGAACTCATATACTGGACTCATATACATGACAGCCTTCGGCTGGTCGGTTACAGCCGTTTAAATGTTTTCTATGGTCCCATAATGATTTTTCAATCTCGGGAAGAGAAAAAAGTCACAAGGACTCAAGTCAGGCGAATAAGGAGGCTGAGGAGTCACAGGAATGTTTTTACTTGCTAAAAACTCGTTTTCAGTTGTTCAGTTCAGTTGTTCTTGACGTTTGGTCTCACACGCATGACGCTTTTTTTGAAGTTATTCAAGAACGTCTCTGTAAAAGTGTTGATTTACTGTTTCGTCTGGAGGCACAAACTACTTATGGACAATTATCTGGCTCTGGCTTGAAGTGCTTTAGCGCTTGGTTTCCGGGTCGTACTCAAACACCCAAGTCTCATCACCAGAGACACGTTGCATAAGATGGGCATAATTTTCAATCGCTTCCAAAAAGTCGAGACACCTTTCTCTCCTGATGTCCTTTTATTCCTGCAAAAAGTTTTTTGGAACCATTTTTGCGCAGATTTTTCTCATCCCCAATTCGTTAGTCAAAATCTGATGAACAGTGGTGTGATTCAGATATAAGTCTTCCCCGGTCATTCTTGTTGTCAATTGATGATTTGAACGCACAAGATCGCGTATTCTATCGACATTTTCATCGGTTCTTGAAGCTGAAAGCCTTCCTACGTTGCGCTCTGTCCAAGTCTGAAGTAAAACCTGATAGCACACCGTTGCTCAAAATTAATGTTCCTCATTTTTAAAACGCACTAGAAAAAAAACGGTTTAACGAAAACAGTCACAAAGAACAAACAAATAACTTTAACAAGTTCATACTTGTACTGAAGGTGCATTACATGTTAACATTCCACCCTTCCTGTCCCATCTCCGTGATATTGCTACATCGGGCGCTATGTTGCCAGTCTCATTACTTAATTTACACACCTCGTACATAGATAGCAAAATGTCGAGAGATTCTTAGATTCCTGTACGTCTAAACTAATTAAAAATAAAAACTTTACAGTCGATCTACCTCTAAATATAACTAAAAACTTCATTAACGCTCAATTGAAGTTTTAAACTCGTTCTTGGAATAAAGTAAAATATAATCGTGACAATATGGATATATTGTGAAAAACATTTTTCTGCCTTGCAATGAAAATGACTATCAATGTAACAAAGTCACAAAATTAAACAGCAAAATGTCGAGAGATTTTTAGATTCCTGTACCTCTAACATAATTAAAAGTCAACACTTTACACTCGATCTACCTCTGAATATAACTAAAAACTTCACTGTTTACAAATTCTACGATAATTCAAATTTGTTAGGCACTTATATCTTTCAAGCTCATTTGTTAATTCCTCCTGCCAAGACCTACTTTAGAAAATGAACATATAAAAATTACTTTTTAATTAAGCGAGACTCGATCCCAAAAAGTCCAGTTGAAACTCGAAAAGTATTTGTCTTTGTGTTTGCACCTCTTTTTTTAATTATCCTTGGATACACAGTATATACCTTCTAGGAATTCAAACCTTTCAAACGTGGTATTAGTTTCTAGTATTTTCTTTATTAAATATCAATTATCCTCAAACATATCAACACCAGATTTTTTCTTTCTAGTTACCATGTCGCATATCTTCTGACTAAAAATGAACTATGATAACCTAACAGAAACAGTTTTGACAATAAATTCTTGTTGAACAAGGTATAAAAAAAAATACTAAATATTGTAACTATTATCATATAACGTGATAGTCTTAATAAAATAGAAATACGAATGAAAGTGATATTTCCAACATAAACACCGGATTTATTTGAAGATAGGATAAACTCAATAATAATCACTTCTTGAACTCATATATAGCTATTTCAACAAACTGAAAACCACGTACAGGAAATGTAGACATTGACAGAAATTCAATCATTCAAATATATACATTTTTTAATTATCTTCATTCTATGAGACGTCAAGGCATAAACTCAAAATATATGATTTATTAAGACTAAAGTCCTTTACTTCCATTGCGAAACGGAATCTTCAAAGGTGTAAAAACATTATATGGTTGGGATATTCCCATTTCAAGAAATTAATTAAATGACCTTGAAGTTGTACATTATTCCCAACTTCACACTTTTAATCAAAAGGGGTTTTAAACATTTTTTTATTGAAATCAAAATGATTTGATGTTTTTACTTCATCCAATTTTCTAAATAAAAAAAAATGGGAACAAAGATTTAATAACATTTTGTTTTGATCCCCTTTTACATAGAATTTCGTAAATAAAAATTATATAAAAATATGCAGGGTATACCGTTTACAAATCCAAAGCCCCATTTATTTCTCTGATTTAGTTGGCTATGGAAAAACGTGAAAACGCAAAAAGACTTCATTTTTTCCAATAACTCTTTCCGTTCAAAAGTTATTGAGTATACTCTGTCTTCGTAGATCCCTGTTAGTACGTTTAGAATATAATTACGTATTATTAAATACACGTAATTAATGGTAATTCGTTTGAGTGTACAGTCAGAGAATATTTCCATTAACCGCATTTACAACACAACCATAAGCATAACAAAATTATGTATATTGTGGGAAGTTTGCTAGTCACTTTATTAATTCGGGACATCTCAAAGTAAGCCGTGTATTGCGAACCGTCCCGTCAACTTATCCTAATTTCCAAACCAAACAAAACTACTTGTTCAAATAAAGTTAAACCAACCGTCAGGATGAACAAATTTACATTCATCGGTTCTAATAGAATTGAATTAATTTGTTGCTTTGAATATTTGACGAACTCGAATGGAATATTAATCAAAAAGTTCAATACGTTGATTGAGTTATGATAAATGTTTACAGGTTCCTGTATTCATTAGGTAAACCATTAACACAACATCTACAGAGAGAACTTTAATACAGTTGTCTTTTCAAGAGGTGTTCATGAATTTCTGATGAATACACAAAGTTAGAAGAAGACCATTAGAATTTAAATTTCCCTACTTTCTGCAAAAAGTATTTTATTGCATGATATCTCAAATGGCAACATCAAAAATGCAATAATGCAAATGCAAATCCTTATCTTCATTTATAAAAATGGCTCCTGGGTCTCCGTGTTTATATTCTTGAATTATGTTCTTGACCCAGATCGCTGCAATTACAGAATAAAAGATAAATTTCGCGGGAATATCGCAATCTTTATGTAAATATAAGAGTTTTTTTAATACATACGCTTTTTATTGGTTTTCTTTGCATAATAACAATCCTACACCATGAACTTAGGTACTGCCCAGTGTTCTCCATAAGAACTTGACGAATACAGATTCACGTTGCGCAAAATTCAATATCATCAAATATTGTTAGAGGGCACGGGTAGCCGAGTGGGTTAAAGCGCCGTCTTTCCAGTCGCGATACCTCTGTGTGCGTTGTTCGAATCCTGGCTGGGGTGGCGATTTTTAATTGTCTCGCTTTCTCCGTCAGGGTTTGATATGCAACCACTAATACACTAGTGTATAGGTGTGGATGCATAGATGCCAATCCAACCGCACATGCCCTACATTTGGTAATGTTCTGAGTTTTCTGGGTTTCCTCAGAACTGTAAAGCAAATGCGTTACCGAAATAATCTTAAGTCGCTCCCAGTGCGCCATGGCAAATAATAATAATAGCCACCCCTTCCCCGCACAGATCCCTGAGAGGACCTCTGGGGTTACTCTTCGGAGTAATTATAGGGTGAGTATTAGTATTATTATTATTATTATTATTATTATTGTATTAATGACTTGTGTGGTGCAATAGTTTCGGCACCACAGTTGTCATTGATAATGAAATTTAAAAATATTACAATATTCTGGATATGGAACTAGAACGTCAAGTTTAGTGATTGAATATTCTCTCAATATGATAACATCAATCTAAATTATTTTGTTTGCTTTTTAATTTAACAGCAAAATATCTTTCTCAAGTTTTTAATTTAACAGCAAAATAAGTTTCTCGAAAAACAAAAAAAGTTTTGAAATAAATTGACGACTTTCTGCACTATGTACTATACAAAAATTTTCACAAAACCTTCTAACAGTCAAAATAACTAAAGGAGTAAGTAAGACTCTCAACATTTCTAGAAGATTTTTCATCCTAAAAGTACCTAATTCGGGTTAGGAATCAAATGATTTTACTTATTTTCACGAATTTTGACACTTGGAGAATTTTTTATTAAATCACTGATTTTTTATACCTTCTTAATTTGCAATAATAATAAAAAATAGAACAGCACATCTAAATATTTTATAAGTGAGTAGATCACTTGCAAAATTTCAATTTTCGTTGAAAATATGGTTTGGAGAGAAACATGTTCAAAGTTTCAATTCAAGCAATCTCTGAAATATAGTGTTAATTTTTATATATCCCATATATGTATGAACTCATTGCATTAGCTGTAAAAAATTTTAAAACCTGCAACGATCTGAATCTGTCAAAAATGTTCTGGAAAAGTATATAAATTGGATGTCTGTAACCAAATGTTATTTCACTGTCTCTTTTTCAGTTACCTCTTGTCTTGGCAACATTAAATATCAAGCAGATGTAAAATTTCTTGAAAATGATGTTAGACACGCTCCAAGTGAAATGTGCAACTTTGTCAAAAACAGATGCCATTCCATTTCCTAAACTTCTTTACACGACTTCACGACGCCTTCTCTATGACGTTTCAGTTGCTCTGAATTCTTAATTACTTGCAATGCTTTTGATCTTATCTTTCAGAACGACACCGCTTCCAAGCGAAGTTCCTCAGTCTTTATAGATGAAGACAGGAGTCCATAGCCGATAAATCGGAACATATTTAGATTGTTCTTAGAATTCCCTCCGCCATATTTTATGTGAAATAATGCCTCAATAATGAACTACAAACAAATAACAGTCCAACAGTTACATAGAATATGGTAATGAAAATAATTTATTTCTTGAAAAAAATTTGTATCTGTGTATTATACTTGATCAAAATATATGATTAAACCCATTACAAAAAAAATGTTTTTAAATCAAGTATATTCCAATACAATTCTCCGATATTTTAAAAACAATGATATGCGAGATATAAAATTAAGATAATTTATGAATGCTTGGAAAGTAATGAATAATTAGGAAGTTGTTTTATTAAGTAGGTATTTATAAAAGCAGATATCGCTGAGGTTATACTCGTAGCTCTTTCAGGACACTTCTCTGGTTCAAAATAACATCTGATTTGGAACCAGCGAAGATTTGATGGTGCTTTTTATTAAGATACAACATGATTTTTTGCCTTTAGGTAAAATAATTTGGCGACAACGTTTGAACCACCCAGAGTAACTAGCTCATACTTAGTAGACACCAGTGGCGGCGAACGCTAAAAATGTTATAATAAAAAGAGTTTTTATTATAACAATTATCTTATTGGAAGAGAAAGCCCCCCAAGATTATTGTGTTATATAAATTATATTTTTTTTATGTAACTAGAAATGTCTTCTTGGTATACACCAGTGGCGGTGCGTGATATTTCAGTTAGCCATACCTTGAAAACGACGCATGGGACCCACTTCACGTTTTAGGTGATGACTATACACCTCCTACAGAAAGGATTTATTGTGAAAAAACCGTCAGCAAAGTTTGCGAAAAAATTTTCAAAAACACTGGAGCACTCCCTGGGTTCTCAGTAACGCTCTGTGGAATATTTGCAGTATATTTTTTTCATAATCTAGAAACAAATATAAGGAGAGGTTTTTCGATTTGTTACAAAATATTTTTTGTTTCAAAAAAGTTATGGCCATTTTAATTTTGGGAAACAAAATGTTCCTATAAAATTAAAATTAAAATGGCCATAACTTTTTGAAAATATTTTGCAACAAATCGAAAAACGTCTCCTTATATTTGTTTCTAGATTATGAAAAAAATATACTGCAAATATCCCACAGAGCGTTACTGAGAACCCAGGGAGTGCTCCAGTGTTTTTGAATTTTTTTTTCGCAAACTTTGCTGACGATTTTTTCACTATAAATCCTTTCTGTAAGAGGTGTATAGTCATAACCTAAAAAGTGAAGTGGGTCCCATGCGTCGTTTTCAAGATATGGCTAACTGAAATATCACGCACCGCCACTGGTATACACTAATCGTTCTTGTAAAATTTCTTTGTGTATTGTTTCTGAAGCACCCTTTAAATAAATTGCGTTTTCCAAATTTAATAGTCTTTTGGAGCGACGTCCAATTCAGAACTAAATTTAATTAACTCCGGAATTAGAGGAAGACGTGGACTCACAAGTTCAAACGCAATACAGAAACGCATACAATTGATTGTAATATGTAAAATGTAGCTTGTGCCCCACTTTTTCATTCCGCAAGTTATTTATTTACCACCAAATAATAGGCAGGGGAAACAAAACGGACATTTTTATATAGTACAACCGCAAATCCATTCATTTTGTTTTTCTAAACGTCCCGATTTTTAATTAAAAAATAGTGGTTGACAAGACACTAGCTGCATAATATTTAAGTCCTTAATAGGTCTATCCCAAGAATTTTAGTTTCAGCTTTATATGACAAAGATCAACTACCGGATAGCTTTGCTACTAAACTTTTCACTAAATTGATTTTCACTTACGATGAAAATATGTATACAACTAACCACAAGCGATACTCTTTACGCAGCAACGCAAACAAAACGGTATTAATTATTATGTTTTTAATTTGTTGAATTTCGACAATCAGATTTTTTTTACTGTTAACCCTGAGGATACGGACTGGGTTAGCGTAACCAGAGCGAATTTTTAAACTGCCAGCATTTTGGAAGAAGTCAGTAGAGGGCGTTCGGACCAGAGGGAGAAAAAGTTTATGGTACCTACTTACTGCCTGACGTCTATTTGACAGAAGTCAGCAGAACGAAAATTCGGTCTAAGGTAGTTTTCACCCGTTTCAATCCGTACAGAACGTTAGAAAATCCGATATTTCGTGACGATTTTAAAGTAAGCGTGAGGATATTTCAAAGAAACAGACAATGTGAACCGTCGTTAGATACATAGATAGATATATTGATGATAATAAAATTTTGTTTATGTGCAATAAGATTTTTCTTGCTCAAAAACACAAGTAAGACCTTTTTTTTGACTCAAGAGATTTTTTTCTGAGACATGACATGACAACGATTTTGTTGTAAACTTTTTTTTCACTACATCGAAAAACGGGCATTTTCATATCATGAGAAAATATATTTTTTTTGAAACAAATCGAAAAACGGGTAAGAGGGACGGGTAAGAGGTAGAAAAAAGGGTAACCTTAAAGTAAAACTCTTCAGCTTTCCAACTACCACATATAAACTACCACAAATATATCATAACAATAGACTCGTTTGAATAAACGGTTTTTCATAAAAAAAAATAATTTTATTTGTAGTTTAACTAATAACTTTTTCATGAAAGCGTATGGTTAATCATGTATTTCTGAGTAAATTTCCGATTAATAAAAAAAACGTTATAATTTATCAATGTGCATTGGAGCTATGGCCGATAGAAATTGACAGGTTAAGTGCCCCCATATCCATACGGAAAATATCCTTTTTATAGTCCATACCCTGAGGGTTAATTTTTGTAATAAAGCAATAAAGTTTAAAACCATACCACTTTTAAATGAAAAATGAAAAGACCTTTCAAGTGAGGTTTCACAAACTCTTACTTCTAACTCCTACTTGAGGGTTGCAACTGTCACTTAGAGGGGTTGAATTTAGGGAAGAAATTTTAACGTTGTAGGATGTCCCTTCGGACGAACGACGTGCTAATTACGATAAATAAATAATAAACGACGTACGAACTAAAGTATCTCTGGATTTTCTATAAATATGAACAATAATTAAGATACAGAATTTATCCCATTTGGCTGTTCCATGATGTACGAGGTCTGTAAATTAAGTAATAAGACTGATTTCAATCTCGGGAAGAGAAAAATCATAAGGACTCGGTCAGGCGAATGCGGAGACTGAGGAGCCACAGGAATGGTGTTACTGGCTAAAAACTCGTTTACTGAAATGACTCTGTGACAAGGAGCATTGTCGTGATGTAACATCCAGTTGTTCTTGATGTGGGGTCTCACACGCATGACTCTTTCAAAAATTTTCATGAACCTGTCTGTAAAAGTGTTGATTTACTGTTTGGCCTGGAGGCACAAACTCTTTGTGGACTGGCTATCAAAAAAGCATGCATTTGATCTTCGACTTGCTCATTCTTGCTTTTTTTGGGTCTTGGAGAGCTTGAAGTGTGTTATTCCATGCTTTGGCGCTTGGTTTCCGGCTCGTACTCAAACATCCAAGTCTCATCACCAGTAATAACACGTTCCATAAAATGGGGATCATTTTCAATCGATTCCAAAAAGTCAAGACACCATTCCCTCCTGATGTCCTTTTGTTCCTGCAAAAGGTTTTTTGGAACCATTTTTGCGCAAATTTTTCTCATCCCCAATTCGTTAGTAAAAATCTGATGAACAGTGGTGTGATTCAAATTCAACTCTTCCCCGATCATTCATGTCATAAACCGATGATCTGAACGCACAAGATCCCGTATTCTATAGACATTTTCATCAACCCTTGAATCTTCAAGGGCAAGCCTTCCGCGGCGTGGTTCATCTTCAATCGACTCTCTTCCTTCTTGCCACCGAAAAACCAGGGCTCTTGAAAAAAACACTGTCTCCATAGGCATGTTGAAGTTTTGCAAAAGTATCCGTTGTGCTGTGTCGAAATCTGAAGCAATATCTGATAGCACACCGTTGCTCAAAATTGCTTTTGTGTTGCTAGATCTGGCGCTACGTTGTCAGTCTCATAACTCAAATATCAGGTGTGTAACCTCGTATGTACTAGTTTTCGCAATATACAAAAAAAATCCTAAGTAAATACTGACCTGTTTTAACTATAAGATATGGACTATAAGATATTTAACTATAAGATACGGACTATAATAATGCATCGACTTCCCTTTACTGATAAAAGTATATATTTATAATGCAATAAAAATTTATCAACCGCAATACCATCAGGGAGGCAGTAAAAAGCGATCCGAAGTATCGTCACACCCTAAAAGATAAATAATTATTACTACAATTTCCTCCGCCTCATTCCTTCAGATCCAATAATGTTCTGCTTCCTTTGATATATCAGGCACGTCTCGGACCCATTCTTCTCGCGGCAAACAAACGTATTGACAGCATATAAATTGAAAGCGGATCATTTCCAGCAAATGTATATTCAATATCGTGTTTTTTTGTTGCGCGGAAATAATAAATTTTTCACGAGGATATCAAAAAAAGGATATGTGACCTGTTATTATGGGAGCATATTTTTTTATGTATTTTTTATGATGCCCTTATCACGTGACGGAAGTGCGAAAACGTTTGATCTTTTACGTACTTCTGAAAGTAAAAAAAAAGATACCTCCTGATGATCCTTAAAAGAAATTATGTTGATAATAAAAACTGGTAAACTAGTCCAAATACTTGTGATGGACTCATATCATATTTTAGAGAGTGATTGTAGAACCTAATAGAACCTAAGTAGAAGGCTATAATGTCGAAATAAAAATCAAATGAAACTTACCATTCAGCATCACCAGAAAATCTTCACCAGAAAATGGTTCTAAAATATTTGCGAAATATTTTATTTCACACTTACAAAGTGATAATAAATAATTTGTATTCTTCCGCTTTTTCATGTTTATTGAAATTATTACTGGCAAAGTCATGATTTTTAATGAAAGGAAGATGTCAAAAAGGGGATTTTTGGACCTAAAATATAACGCAAAATCAAATAGTTTTTAGTTAAATATGTACACAAACTGACGGACGTAGGAATGACAATTGTTTTCCCGAGAAACTGCTGGAAATTGGAATCATTGCATTTTCCGAAAAAACCTTGTACCTACATTAGAGTATTAACAGAAGCTGCATTCACAACGCAGATAATGCATTACACTCTACGAGGTCATAGTTTTTCCCTACTCAAAAATCGCAAGAATGTGAAAAAATGAATAAAAGTTATTGTAACTGGGACATTTATTAAAACCGACTGTGTTATCCACATTACTCCATGAGTTCCCGTTTTTTTCCTAACCTGCAGACGGGGTGTTTTAGATATCTTCTCAACAATGCAATCGTAGTAAATTGTTCGATTTACCCAGAGAGAGGAATAAAGATATGTCTTATATCTAGTTAAGAGATAAATTATTTCCACTCAAACCTAATATCAAGACTTGTTTTTATTCATCGACCAATTAACGATACCATGTATGTAAATATCCATTTTATATAGAAACGAGTTATACACAAAAAAAATGCGTTTTTGTTGTTCTCGAGGCGACCATAAGAAATCCAGCTATAAATTGTTCATAAGCCACTAGATATATGTAGTTAGTTTGTCCTGTTTTCGCAATTTACCACTTATAATGGACTACGTCGGATATAATATATAAATTTTTATGTTTTCAATTTTAGTCTCAAAAGAAACAAATATTTGTATAAAATTGTGATGATTGCTTCAGTCATCAATACAATTTATCACTGGCGCCTTCATCATTTTGAAGAAAACTTGTCGCCCAAGTCGTCATGTTTATTGAAATTGATATTGGCATAGTCGTGATTTTTAATGAAGAGAAGCCGTCGAAAAATGACGATTTTTGGACTCAAAATATAACGCAAAAAATCAAAATATTATGTAATATGTACACAAACTGACATAGGAATAACAATTGTTTTTCCGAGAAACTGCAGAAAATCAGAATCATTGCATTTTCCGAAAAAAAAAAAAAAACGTATACATTCGAGCATTAACAGGAGCTGCTTTATGAGCACAACGCAGATTAGCCATTTTGCTCTATGAAGTCATAGTCCCTAATCAAAAATCGCAAGAATGTGAAAAAAAATTGAAGAAAAGTTAATAACTGTGACACTAACAGTGTATACCCATGTACTTTGCTATATTGTGCTGAAACCCACTCTGATATATACATTACCCCATGACGTTCCAGTTTTTTTCTAATCTGCAGACGGGATGTTTTAGATATCTTCTCAACAATTGAATAGTAGTAAATTGTTCGATTTACCCAGGGAAAGAAATAAAGACATGTAGATCTCTAGTCCAGAGATCAATTATTTCCACTCAAACCTAATAGGTATCAAGACTTGTTTTTATTCATTAACCAAATAACGAGACTATGTATGTATATTTCCATTTTACTACGTGAATGTAGAAACGAGTAATCCACAAAAAAATGCGTTCTTGTTGTTCTCGCGGCGACCGTAAGAAATCCCCGCTATAAATTTTTCATAAGCGACTAGATATATTTAGTTAGTTCGTCAAGCCGAGCATCAAGATCAAAATTCTACGTAAAATATGAATTTTTCCGTTTTCGAAGAATGATGTCCGCCACATTGAATCCGCCATCTTGGATTTTAGACTTTTTTCACCAGGAATAACTCAAAATCTTACTAAAACATGAAATGACTAGGAAAAGTATAATTACAAACTCGCCATTTTGAATCCGCCATCATTGAAAATTGAAAATTTAGTCAAATATATTCTGTAGCATTGATTTGATTGAGGAAAATGACTGTGGATCAAGAAAAACTCACAATAACAATATTTTCTCGTTAACACTAGAGAAAAATTCATATTTCAGGAGATTTTATGCAATGTCCGCCATTTTGAAAAGATTATAATCAGTTGAGGTCGGCAAACAAAATCTTATCATCAACTCCAACTATTGCCTCCACCTCCCTCCACAATCCGGAGTAGGTTAGAGTACTTTTTGGACAAAAAAAAATATAAAGAAAAAATCCCCAAATTTTAAGTACTTTTCTCCATAAAGTCAGCCATATTTTTTTCTAGAGCATTTAATCACAATTCTGAAATCGGAAATCGAAATACCACATCCGAAAACATTAGGATAAGTGGTTTTTATTGAGTGAATTCATTAATTTCCCTCCGAGATTGACGCTCCAAAAAGGACGAAAAATTGTGTCCGTTTGGGCGTTAATGGGTTAAGTGAAATACGTGAATAATTTCACATAATACCACCTATACGTTAATATGCTTATAGTATGTAATATACTTTATAGTAATATTACAATAAACAAAATGCGTTAATTAAACAAATAAAAGGCACGTGTGGAAAACCTCCGTGATCACGATAAAAACTTATATTCAAACTAAAAATATATAGGGTGTTTGGTAATGATAATAATTTTGACATTTGATATCTTGTATTTTTGACAATAAAACGTTCTAGTTCAAAAATTAGTTTTTACAGTCATTTAAGTTTGGGACAAAATAAAATAACCTCAAGTAGTTTCGGGTTTGATCATCTAACAAGATTCACTAGGCTTTGAAAACGAAATTATATCAAAAAAAATTACACAATATTGCATCTTTGACCTACCCAAAAATAATTCAAATCAAAATGGATTTATAGGAGAATGGAACAAATACATGTTTTACTTCATTCAACATAAGTTACAATTCATGAAAAATAGAAAACTTCGAATCCAATACATGAATTTCAAACTCAAACCTAATGTCAAGACTTGTTTTTATTCATTAATGAAATAACGATACTATGTATGTATATTTCCATTTTACTACGTGAATGTAGAACCGAGTAATCCACACAAAAAAAATGAGTTCTTGTTGTTCTCGCGGCGACCGTAAGAAATCCCCGCCATAAATTTTTCATAAGCCACTAGATATATGTAGTTAGCTCGTCAAGCCGAGCATCAAGTTCAAAATTCTACGTAAAATATGAATTTTTCCGTTTTCAAATTTTGAATTTTCAAGAATGATGTCCGCCACATTGAATCCGCCATCTTGGATTTCAGACTTTTCACCAGGAATAACTCACAATCTTACTAAAACATGAAATGACATAGGAAAAGTATAATTACAAACTCGCCATTTTGAATCCGCCGTCATTGAAAATTGAAAATTTAGTCAAATATATTCTGTAGCATTGTTTTGATTGAGGAAAATGACTGTGGATCAAGAAAAACTCACAATAACATTATTTTCTCGTTAACACTAGAGAAAAATTCATATTTCAGGAGATTTTATGCAATGTCCGCCATTTTGAAAAGATTTGAATCAGTTGAGGTCGGCAAAAAAAATCCTATCATCAACTCCAACTATTGCCTCCACCTCCCTTCACAATCCGGAGCAGGTTAGAGTACTTTTTGGACAAAAAAAATATAAAGAAAAAATCCCCAAATTTTAAGTACTTTTCTCCATAAAGTCAGCCGTATTTTTTTTCTAGAGCATTTAATCACAATTCTGAAATCGGAAATCGAAAGACCACATCCGAAAACATTAGGATAAGTGGTTTTTATTGAGTGAATTCATTAATTTCCCTCCGAGATTGACGCTCCAGAAAGGACGAAAAATTGTGTCCGTTTGGGCGTTAATGGGTTAAGTGAAATACGTGAATAATTTCACATAGTACCACCTATATGTTAATATGCTTATAGTACGTAATATACTTTATAGTAATATTACAATAAACAAAATGCGTTAATTAAACAAATAAAAGGCACGTGTGGAAAACCTCCGTGATCACGATAAAAACTTATATTCAAACTAAAAATATATAGGGTGTTTGGTAATGACAATAATTTTGACATTTGATATCTTGTATTTTTGACAATAAAACGTTCTAGTTCAAAAATTAGTTTTTACAGTCATTTAAGTTTGGGACAAAATAAAATAACCTCAAGTAGTTTCGGGTTTGATCATCTAACAAGATTCACTAGGCTTTGAAAACGAAATTATATCAAAAAAATTACACCATATTGCATCTTTGACCTACCCAAAAATAATTCAAATCAAAATGGATTTATAGGAGAATGGAACAAATACATGTTTTACTTCATTCAACATAAGTTACAATTCATGAAAAAATAGAAAACTTCGAATCCAATACATGAATTTCAAACTCAAACCTAATGTCAAGACTTGTTTTTATTCATTAATGAAATAACGATACTATGTATGTATATTTCCATTTTACTACGTGAATGTAGAACCGAGTAATCCACACAAAAAAAATGAGTTCTTGTTGTTCTCGCGGCGACCGTAAGAAATCCCCGCCATAAATTTTTCATAAGCCACTAGATATATGTAGTTAGCTCGTCAAGCCGAGCATCAAGTTCAAAATTCTACGTAAAATATGAATTTTTCCGTTTTCAAATTTTGAATTTTCAAGAATGATGTCCGCCACATTGAATCCGCCATCTTGGATTTCAGACTTTTCACCAGGAATAACTCACAATCTTACTAAAACATGAAATGACATAGGAAAAGTATAATTACAAACTCGCCATTTTGAATCCGCCGTCATTGAAAATTGAAAATTTAGTCAAATATATTCTGTAGCATTGTTTTGATTGAGGAAAATGACTGTGGATCAAGAAAAACTCACAATAACATTATTTTCTCGTTAACACTAGAGAAAAATTCATATTTCAGGAGATTTTATGCAATGTCCGCCATTTTGAAAAGATTATAATCAGTTGAGGTCGGCAAAAAAAATCTTATCATCAACTCCAACTATTGCCTCCACCTCCCTCCACAATCCGGAGTAGGTTAGAGTACTTTTTGGACAAAAAAAAATATAAAGAAAAAATCCCCAAATTTTAAGTACTTTTCTCCATAAAGTCAGCCATATTTTTTTTTCTAGAGCATTTAATCACAATTCTGAAATCGGAAATCGAAAGACCACATCCGAAAACATTAGGATAAGTGGTTTTTATTGAGTGAATTCATTAATTTCCCTCCGAGATTGACGCTCCAGAAAGGACGAAAAATTGTGTCCGTTTGGGCGTTAATGGGTTAAGTGAAATACGTGAATAATTTCACATAGTACCACCTATACGTTAATATGCTTATAGTACGTAATATACTTTATAGTAATATTACAATAAACAAAATGCGTTAATTAAACAAATAAAAGGCACGTGTGGAAAACCTCCGTGATCACGATAAAAACTTATATTCAAACTAAAAAATATATAGGGTGTTTGGTAATGACAATAATTTTGACATTTGATATCTTGTATTTTTGACAATAAAACGTTCTAGTTCAAAAATTAGTTTTTACAGTCATTTAAGTTTGGGACAAAATAAAATAACCTCAAGTAGTTTCGGGTTTGATCATCTAACAAGATTCACTAGGCTTTGAAAACGAAATTATATCAAAAAAAATTACACCATATTGCATCTTTGACCTACCCAAAAATGATTCAAATCAAAATGGATTTATAAATGAGTTCTTGTTGTTCTCGCGGCGACCGTAAGAAATCCCCGCCATAAATTTTTCATAAGCCACTAGATATATGTAGTTAGTTCGTCCTGTTTTCGCAATATATCACGTATAATGGACTACGTCGGATATTTTTTGTTGCAGCTGCGACGAGACCGTGAGCCCGCTGGCGCTCGAGGAGGGGGAATTTTTTCACCCGACGAAGGACCGCTGGCAGGCGGTGCCCGATCGGCCGACGGCGTGGCGCCTCCGGCCCAACTCGTACATTTGGGTGCCCTCCACGCAGCTCTTCGCCGACGAGAGAAACCGCCCGTTCCCCAGGGAGTTCGCCCTCTTTGTGACCATGAGATTGCACAACGTAAGACGATGCCGCGTTCATTTCCTTTGCTTGATATACTTTTTCTTTTTTACTGTCGATAGTCACGAATGGTACATCTATTGATTTAAAGGAAGGATTGCAATGCAATGTTTTTCAGTCTCTTCGCTCTCGTGACACAGTTTCCAAAGAAGAAACTCTCCACACCTACATCATAGAAAAATACATTTTTAAATCAAATAAATAGAACGAAAAATAAGGATACACTTGAGGCGTTCTTTGCAAAAACCCCATATGTCAATTTTTTAGAGAATTTGAGCTACTCCACCTATGGGCTTATTGACTAATTATCTACGTCCCTTGCGTGAGAAAATTCTGCCAAAACCCCAGTAGTCTAAAATATAAGCGGTTAAAATATCGGAGATTCCGCATAACCCCATATGTCAACAGTACTTTGCAGCAAAAACCACAGATGTCAGTGACTAATAGTGTTTTTGCGGGAAACCTATTGCTGAACTGTCAGGTATTATTTATAGGTTAGAGTCGTAAATATTAACGTTCAGTTGTATGATTTTGCTACAAGAGCAAACGCTACGAACTATTGAGAATGAGTAATAATACAAAAAATAGTGAATTCGAGCGACAAGATCCAAGTGAAAATATGCCATTGAAAAAGAAAAGGAAGGTTTTGAAGCGTACAGAGGTAAAACACGCAAGAGTTAAGGGACAGGAGTACGTAAACTATAAAGGAATAGAAAAGCCACAAGCACGACTGGGACCAAATTGCAAGTAGGTCAAGAAGTTGAATCTAGAGTTTGTTTAAAATATCTAAGTTTTCACTTTTAGTTGTTACCGGTTCAAGTGTTATTCCAAAATTTCGGACGAGGAGAAATCTCGAATTTTTGACCACTTCTATGATTTGGAAAGTAAAAATGAGCAAGATAGTTATTTGGCAGGTAAAATTGATTGTTTAAATAAATAATTATTAGGATATTTACCAAATACTAAATTAATTCCAGGATTGATATCATATCACATTCCAAAACAGAGAAGGAGCCCAAAGAACATTGAACAAAGAGATGTAGTATTGGCTGAATCAGAAGATGGAGGAGCAAGTCAAAATGATGCGCCACAAATACTTACACAACAACACTCTGCTTCATATTGTTATAAAATAAGGTTGGGAAAAAGAGAGGAACCAGTGTGTGTAAAGGCCTTTTGCGGTTTCCATGGAATTACCTATGAGAGGGTTCGAAGGCTACAGAAACATGTTTTTAATACTGGGGTGGCACCAAAGGATAAACGAGGCATGCATTTGAATAGGCCTAATAAAACTACAGAAAATACACTGATTTTGATAAAGAACCACATAAAGTCATTCAAAAACCGGCAGTCCCATTATTCAAGGAGAAAAAATCCAAATACCTACTATCTTCCTGAGACACTATCTGTGAAGAAAATGTTCAAGATATTCGTAGAAGAACATCCCAGTATCAAAACTTACTATAAAGTATATTGGAAAATATTCCATACTGATTTCAATCTTAAATTTGGCTTACCTAGAAGTGACACATGTGGTACTTGCGACCGTTATCAAAGTAAATTAGCAAGTTGTGATGATCCAGAAGAAGTCCGAAAAATAAATATTGAAAGAGAACTTCACTTGATGAAGGCTGACAAGTTCTATGAATTAAAAAGAAAATATAAACTAAGAGCACGCTCTGATCCAGAAAACTTTACTTGCTTGTCATTTGACTATATGCAGAATCTTCCGGTGCCCCATATTCGAACCAATGCAGTTTTCTATGCCAGGCAGTTATGGTTATATGTTTTTGGTGTGCACAATGATGGAAATAATACTGCAACCATGTTCTCTTACGATGAAACCATTGGAAGGAAAGGACAGAATGAAGTAGCTTCATTATTGTTTCAATATTTACGCTCCAATGATGTCACAACAAAAACTCTTATCTTAATAAGCGACGGATGTGCCGGACAAAACAAGAACTATGTTCTCATGAAATTTTTGTATCTGCTTGTCCATGGCTTACACATGTTCGAAAATATTACACATGTGTTTCCTATACGCGGTCATTCTTTTCTGAGTTGTGACCAAGACTTTTCAATAATAGAAAAGCATAAGAAACGTATAACTGTGGAAATGCCTGAAGAATGGAACAACCTCATCAAAAATGCTAGGAACAAACCATCACCTTTTACCGTGACTGATGTTTGCACATTGCAGAAGCAGTTACCTCATCCTTTCTCAAATCAGCTCGTCCACCTGCAAATATCAAAACAGCGCGTATGTTGAGATACTCCCTCAATGAACCTGGGGTTGTTTTAGTGAGGCAGACTTATACAGGCACCTGGGAAAAATCACTTGTAAGGAATAAGTGCGGTTTACCCAAAAGAATTTGAATTTAGACCCCTGTATGATGCTCATTTGGATGTTCCTCAGGGAAAAATGAAGAATCTCAAAGATTTGACCCAATATTTGAAAAAAGCAGAAGCCAAGGATTTTTACAACAATCTATTCTCTGCATCGGGTCAGTCTGCGAAGATTAGCGATTTAGACGAAGATGATGACAGTAGCGGTATGAGTGATGAAAACTAGACGACAATCTCCCAATATTTGTTACAGTTTGCAAATAAAAAGCGTTGATTTTAAATAAAAAATATTATTTTTCCTATGAAACGATTACCAAATTCATGCAAAAACCCCATATGTCAAATTAAAAAAAGACCATTACAAAAAAAGCAAAAGAAAAAATAATACCATTCATATTGTCAAATATGTCTAATTATCTAAATGACAACTCTTCAAAATAAAAGCGTTCGTGAGCCAACTATTAAACAAATGAATAACTTTTTTTTCGTTTTCTCAAAAGTTGTATTCAATGACAACTCGTACGTATAAACTCGTACATTTGGGTGCCCTCCACGCAGCTCTTCGCCGACGAGAGAAACCGCCCGTTCCCCAGGGAGTTCGCCCTCTTTGTGACCATGAGATTGCACAACGTAAGACGATGCCGCGTTCATTTCCTTTGCTTGATATACTTTTTGCTTTTTCACTGTCGATAGTCACGAATGGTACATCTACTGATTTAAAGGAAGGATTGCAATGCAATGTTTTTCAGTCTCTTCGCTCTCGTGACACAGTTTCCAAAGAAGAAACTCTCCACACCTACGTCATAGAAAAATACATTTTTAAATCAAATAAATAGAACAAAAAATAAGGTTACACTTTTTTTTATCTATAGTTAAGTTCTTTTTTTAAATTTTGTTTAAGATTTAATGACACACTTCTGGTTTGTGAAATTTTGTGGCACATATTATGAATTGCTAATGAACAGCGACACATTCTTTGAGAAACACTGTTCTAATGTATAGACTTTTTACATTATTTTTAAGCTTTTTTGCGGAAGAAGTACACTGTGTTTATTTTATTTTGTCCCACTTTTAAAGGGCGATAAAAGATATTATTTTTTAAGCTAGAAAATTAAGAAACAAATTAAATTATACAGTGTTTTGTATAGTATTCTGTAGTAGTGTTAGGATGACTATGGATAAGTGCACTTTTGGGGTAAATACACTTTGTAAGCGTCATTTGTTAACATAACGCAATCTTGTTATTCAATATGTGCTCGTTTAGTCCTTTGCTCTCATTTGACGATTGAAAAGTTCTTTCAAGTCCAAATTAGGCTTTAATTATTATTTTTTAAAGGCGCTAATTTTTATATGCCATTGTAAACAATCCATAATTTAGTTCGTTTACCCCATATCACATTTTGCTGTGCTATTATCATATTTTATAGCTTATGCGGTGCATTTACCCCTTACGTAAAGGGTAAATGCACCACCTTACACTGTTTTGAAAAAAATGTAACCTAGTTCTAATTCCAACAACCTACAAATCTATTTTTTGGAGAATTTGTTGGTCAAATGTTAGAGAATACATAGCAACACTTGAAATTTATTTTTAATTAATTTTTGACATTCTAGTAATTCCTTAAATTGCAATTTATGGTTTTCATATGTCAAAGTTATAGGACATAACCTTTTTTTTTCTAATATACTCGTACCACCCTTATAGCTACTTGAATATATGTATATATTTAACGTGATTACGGGGACATGCCACATGTGACTTTTATTTTACACTATTTTATTTTATAATTTTTTTAAATTAATACTTTATCATACCGCAATTTTTAGTAACATCTAGTACTAGTATGTAGCTGAGCTTATCCTTTGTTACCTGTTGCTATCGTCATTGATTATTATCAGCATGTTGCTATTAAGTGAAACGCGTGAATAATTTCACATAATACCACCTATATGTTAATATACTTATAATAATACTTTATAGTAATATTACAATAAACAAAATGCCTAAATTAAACAAATAAAAAGGCACGTGTGACAAACCTCCGTGATCATGATAAAAACTTATATTCAACCTAAAAATATATAGGGTGTTTGGTAATGACAATAATTTTGACATTTGATATCTTGTATTTTTGACTTAATAACGACGAATAAAACATTCGAGTTTTTACAGTCATTTAAGTTTGGGACAAAATAAAATGAACTCAAGTAGTTTCGGGTTTGATAATCTAACAAGATTCAGCAGGCTTTAAAAACGAAATTATATCAAAAAAATTACACTATAGTGCATCTTTGACCTACTCAAAAATAATTCAAATCAAAATGGATTTATAGGAGAATTGAACAATTACATGTTTTACTTCATTCAACATAAGTTACAATTCATAAAAAATAAAAAACTTCGAATCCAATACATGCATTTCCAAGGAATATTTAATTACTCTGAAATGGACAATGATATTTCATTATTATATACAGGAATTGGTTCTGAACAACTCATGCATAAAAAAAACACTAGGGTAACTAAACAAATTATAGAATGGCGAGTACTAAAACTGATTTGTTGAAGTGTGTTCTTAAATAATTATATACATCATATACTACTCTATCTACGCACATTCGTATGATCCAAATGCCACTTAAATTTTAGTGGACAAGAAACAGTACCTACTTCTTCCCTTGAGAAATTCTCTTTATTTATAGCCATGGCAAAGTATGCTGTGTGTCCCTTATTTTTATTGCAATCTTTTCTGAATCCAAGAGATGTTGTCCCTTGGGTTGTCTTGTTTATTGTTTGTTTATCCGCTGACCAAATACACTAAGGTTATGCCGATATGTCAAGTTGAGCCAAAGGGGCGTTTGTTTGGGGTTTATATTATATATATTTTTTATTGTTTATGTATTTACCAGATTTGTCCGCATTTCTTACGCACCGTATAATCTCACATTTCTCGCTGTTGTAAACTATACAAAATGTATCAGATTCACTTGAAATACAATACATATACGTACATCAATACAGTACAAGTAAAATAAATAAAAAATGAGTTAAAGTTGAAGAAGATGAAGAAGACAATTTATAATTTTCATAGTGGCCTCTTTTTTGTTGAAAGTTTTTCTAAAACTTTCAACAATTCTTTTTATTATATTTTGTACCGTATATCTAAATACAATTTTATATTCATTCCATTTTTTATTATGCTATGAAATACGTTGTAACTTTTTTATTGATGAAAACCTCTTATATTTCCAAGGCCATATAATTCAACACAAAATGTGGGGATGTAATAATTTCTATACCTTCTATGGACCGACATTTGTTGATGACGTATATATGCTCGAAGGACACTTTCACATATATCAAATTCCAATGGCTTTTCCAATAAAATAATTTATAGGCAGTAAAAGCCGGGTTTCAATAACAAAAATTAAATTGAGGTTCGTTGTGAATCGCCTATCGTTTGGACGGACAATGATTGCTTTTTTACGATTACTCCTTCCTATTTACTTAAAAAAAAGTTACAAAAAATTTCCTTGTGACCGGTAGGCTGGATTAACATCTGGTTAGGTAAAGAGTTCCGACAATTGCAGGACACTTTTGATTACAAAGAACAGATATATACGGTAAATCCATTTTTTTATGGGATTGGTTGGAAAACTTCTAATCCATGAGAGATCAATAAAAAATTGCTCATCATATGGCTAATGAGGGTAACCCGTTCATATTTATAAAAGTTTCAGTAGTTTTTGATAAATAGTAGGATCTAGACAAAAATTCTTCAATTCCTTGACTCAAACCACATCACTTAAACTACCACAGTAGGTTTTTCTCATCTCCTGATGCACCAACATAATTGACAAAACAATACACGTCGAAGCATAGATTTCATATACATTGCTATACCGCGTGTGTTAAGCCGACATCGGCCAATTATGAAAAAGGACAAAGATAAGTGAGACGACATGTGAGATAAGAAGCAACCGCATACGCATCGAAGGTAGTGAGGGGATAAGACCGGCCCTCTCACCACCTGTGCTTGTTGTTAGACAAAGAAGTGTAGTATTTGTCCTTTTTCACAACTGGCCGATGTCGGCTTTACATAAACTGTATATGTATACGTATACTTACCTTACCAAACGCATGTACTGGTATATTTACTTCCACATATACACTTTTCGATAAAATACTATCGGGTATGTTAAAACAGTGCATATTTTTTAAATAAAAGTACATTTACATTTCCATAGTCATATAATTAGTGATAAGCATATTTTTTCTTCATATAGACTTCTAACGACGACAAACTATTACGGTTTGCACCTCACTGTAATATCTAAAATCAATAACTTTGTGTTTTCAACATGAAATACTGAAAGATGAAATACTGTGTTTAACTTTGTTATGAACTGAAAGTTAAAAAAGTTCATTCAGTTAATTCTTCTCGGTCTTGAATGTTGTAGAAAAATTAAGTATCTGTTTTGTTTTTTTTTTTTGAAAAAACTTGATGGTTTGAGTACTTTTGTCACTCTGTATGCATACCGATTGCCATATTTAAGGCCATTTCAGAATTCCACAAGAGATAATTTTTTTTCAGTGCACTAAATGTTACAAAGGACCATATCATATAAGACTCAGAGGTTAATATATTTTGGAATTATAAAACAACGTGAGGATTACGTGAAATACGTGAAAATTAATTAATACGTATTATTTAACTTAGTTTTTATTATTGTTATTTCTAAATTAACGATAAAATAATTAATTATATTTAGTTAATAGAAGTACATATGTAATTAATTAGGTTAGTTAAACTTTTAATTTTCCAATCGTCTTGGCACTAGTGACGTCTATAATAGTTCGTAATAGCTCAAAAACAAAAGATGATCTGTAGTAAATGCCATTCTTTCGGAAATTTGTCTTTCTGAAAAAAAAGCAATCTGTACCAGCATTTTTATAACATTTCTTCCAACAATTGTTTATTCAAATTTGTTCCAAACTTTACGACCTCACATAATAAAAATTGTAAAAACATTTACACCATATTATGTTTAATATTGTTACGTATTTCTCTCTAAATAATTTACTTCTTCACTTCTAACACGTTTATTAACACTTTACAATTCGTCGACCTTAACTCTGTTACATCCAAATCACAACTTACTTTATCTTAGCAACAACACCAGTATTTATAGTTTCTACATTTCTAGAAAATTCTTTTGACATCCAGAATATTCAATATGTCATTCCATACAATTCTTTACTAATAGCTAGTGTGTATAAACTAAATCAACTAAGTATGTAAACTATAAAACTTAATAAATGTCAGCTGTCACAAATGTCACTTTTAAAAATGTCACATTGCTCCCCTCTTTAAGGTTATTCGTCCCGAATAACACTGTCTTCAGTCCTAGGCGGTGGATCCTCGACGACGAACCAATTGGGTGGGTTATGTCCTGTGTACTTCGCGAGCCTTTCCAGATGGACCACCTTCGGCTTGCTTCTTGGAGACAGCTGGATGCGGTAGACCAGGTCGTTGATTTTCTTTATTATGGTGTACGGACCTTCCCAGTTGCTCTGAAGCTTTGGACTTTTTCCTTTCGTCCTTTTTGGGCCATACAACCATACTGCATCGCCAGGCTTAAACGCAGTCTCTGTTGATGTAGTGTCGAGACGCTGTTTCATTTTGTCGCTGTGCATTTTCAGCTTCTCGCTGGCAAATCGATGGATCCGGTTCAATCTCTCTCGCAAGTCTTCCACAAATTCGGGCAGAGATCGTTCCTGATTTTCTTCTAGGGGACGGCCAAGTATGAGGTCAGTAGGCAGCTTCATTTCTCTTCCAGAGGTCAGCATAGACGGAGTGTAGGTAGTTGACTCATGCTGGGAACTTCGATATGACAGCAAGAACAGCGGCACCAATTTGTCCCAGTCCCTTTGATTTTCAGACACGAATTTAGACAGGTAGTGGCATATGGTTCTGTTGTGGCGTTCAACCATGCCGTTCGACTGAGGATGAAGCGCAGTAGTTCTGGTTTTCTTGATGCCCAGTATTTTCATTACCTCTTGCCACAGCTCTGATTCGAAGTTTCTTCCTTGATCGGAATGCAGCTCGAGAGGTACTCCATGCCTAGCTATGACATTCTCGATGAACGCTTCGGCTACAGTTTCTGCTTCTTGATTTGGGAGAGGTACTGCTTCCGGGCCATTTCGAGAAATAATCCATTACCACCATCAAGTACTTGTTTCCACGGTCGGTTACAGGTAATGGTCCAAGAATGTCCACTGCTACTCTCTCGAATGGTGCTCCGGATAAGTACTGCACCATTTTACCACGGCTTCTTGTTTTTGGTCCCTTTTTGGCAGAGCACAGATCACATCTCTTGCACCATTCTTCGACGTCTCGGCGACAGTTTACCCAATAAAATCGGTCCCTTACTCGAGCCAAAGTCCTGGTTACTCCAAAATGTCCTCCGGATGGACTGCTGTGAAGCTCTTCTAGCACTTGGTGGATTTTTGCTTTAGGCAAGACCAACTGGTAGACTGCGGATACTCCATCGGGGCTCTCCCACTTCCGATGCAGTAGGCCATCGCGAAGACAAAGGGAACTCCATTGAGCCCAGTATCCCTTTATAGTCGTACCATATCTGGAAACTTCCTGCCAAGTTGGTCGAACTCCATTCTTTAGCCAGTTCCGGATTAATTTCAGGTCACTGTCTTTCTTCTGACTCTTCTTTAATTCCTCCGAGGACCATTCATCTTCAACCTCTATCGTTGTTGCCATTAACAATTCATTGCAGGTCTCGTATGAAGATTCTTTAGTCTCAATCTTCTGGCAGTAGCGGCATTTCTGTTCTAAACAAGGTCTTCTTGATAATGTGTCTGCATTACCATGTGTTTTTCCACTCCGGTGCATTATTTTGAAGTTATACTGTTGTAGTCTCTCCATCCATCTAGCAACTTGTCCTTCCGGGTTCTTAAAATTCATAATCCACTGCAGGGCGTTATGATCTGTCCTAATTAAAAAAGTGTCTTCCATAAAGGTAACTATGAAAATGCTCCAGCGATTTGATGATGGCCAGTAATTCTTTCCTCGTAACACAGTAATTTCTTTCAGCCTTGCCTAGTGTCTTGCTGAAATAGGCGATTACCATTTCCTCTTTGTCTTGAACCTGAGATAAGACTGATCCAATTCCGTGTTGAGAGGCATCACAATCCAAAATAAACATTCCATCTTGTTTAGGGTATGCCAAAATTGGTGCTGTAGTTAGGCGCTTCTTCAGTTCTGTGAAAGCTTGATGGCAGTCTGGAGTCCAATCGAAGGTAACATTATTTTCAGTGAGCCGATGTAGTGGTTTAGCAATTTTTCCGAAATCCTTTACAAATTTCCTATAGTATGTGCAGAGTCCAATAAAACTTCTTACTTGATGTTTATCTCTGGGTCGTGGCCATTCTTTGATTGCAGATATCTTCCTGGGGTCGGTTTGAATTCCTTCGGCGGATACTATGTGTCCTAGAAATTCCACTTGTTTTTGAAACAGGGAACATTTCTTTGGATTCAACTGTAGGTTGGCATTTCTGAATCTATTGAAGATATCCTCCAAATTCTTAAGATGTTCTTCAAATGATTTCCCCATTACAATGACGTCATCAAGGTATACCAAGCAAGTTTTCCACGTCATTCCTCTGAGTACTAACTCCATCAGTCTCTCAAAAGTGGCCAGTGCATTGCAAAGACCAAATGGCATAACTTTAAACTGATAAAGTCCGGTACCAGCAGAGAATGCTGTTTTCTCTTTATCATCTGGATGAAGTTCAACTTGCCAATAGCCACTCTTTAAGTCCAACGTTGAAAACCATCTCGACTCTGAAAGTGTGTTCAGGGTGTCGTCGATTCGAGGTAGAGGATAACTGTCTTTCCTAGTCACATTGTTCAGCTTGCGATAGTCCACACAGAATCTTGTTGTGCCATCTTTCTTCGTAACTAAAACAACGGGTGAAGACCATGGGCTCGATGATTCCTCGATGACACCTTCTTTCAGCATCTTATCGATCATTCCGGTAACTTCATTCTGTTTAGCGAATGGTAGTCTTCTTGGAGCTTGCTTTATCGGTGGGTTATTGCCGGTGTCTATGCGATGTTGAACCAGACTTGTTCTGCCGGTGATGTTTCCATTGGCAAATACACCTTGATATCTGTCGAGGAACTGTCTAGCTTTTCTAGCTTCTTCCGGTTCCAGATGAGCAGCATTTTTGAGGAAAGATTCTGTAATAGTTGGATCACGTACCCTTGCTTGATTCGTCTGAGCTTGGTTGACTTCCTCGCATTTAACTATCTTTTCGACTGGTTCACAACGTCCCAATACTTCATTCTTCTTAAGAATAATCTTTTTTGTCTGATATGTTGGCAATCCTTACTGGAATTTGGTTATTCATTTGTACTAGGCTTCTTGCAACCAATAAGCCATCGTTCCTTTCGCTCGCCTCGACTATTCCGGTACTCAGACCGTTTCCATCCAATTTTGCAATGATGATGTTCTCTGATCCTTGGGGTATTTGGATGTCCTCTTCAACTATGATCCTTCTTGATTTATCGTAGTCTTGAAGTTTGGGGGCCATAACAATTTCTTCATTTTGAATTTGTATAGTTTTGTTTCTAACATCCACGACAAAACCATGTTTACTCAATATGTCTAGTCCTAATATGCAGTCGTCTCTGATATCGGCTGTTAAAACTCGGTGATACATGATTTTCGAACCCAGTTGAATTTTTACATTTAGTTCACCATGTACAGGAATCAATTCTCCAGTAGCTGTTTCCAATTTCACATGTCTGGATAATTCCTTTGATGATTTTTGCAGAATGTCAGGCCGCAGAATAGTTCTTGTAGCACCGGTGTCAATTACAAAGGAACACCATTTATCGTCCAAGTATCCATGGACTATCAGGCTTCGTTCGTCGCTACTTATTTTTGAGACATAAATCTTGGGGCATTGAGTATAAGTAGTCGACACGCGCCCCCTAGCATCGACTAATTGTCGTTTCCCGAATTTATTGCTGGTGATCTGGAACGAGGTCTTCGGTCTGGGGTTGGGGAACGACTAGTCCTATGCTGTGAAGTCTTCAATGTCCCATTTTCTTCTCTCCAGTTTCTCTTGTCTGGACTTCTGGATCTTGATCTCGAATCTGGCTGTCGATCTGGTGAGTTCGTTCTTGACTGGGACCTTGACCTAGCCCTGCAAAAACGCTGTAGGTGCCCAATTTTTCCACAGTTGTAGCAGCGCCTGGTTTCCTTCTGTGGTGAGTTCGACTGTTTGATTTCATCCAATGCTCGCATTATTTTCTCCATGGTCTCGGGAAGTGATTGGCATTCGTCGAATTTAACTTGCCTTACTCTGGATTTGTAGCTCCTCGATGCTTCTTTAGCTGCTTTAAATTCCAAAGCAGCTACGAGTGCATCACTAATCGTGGTGTGTCTGCCAAGCCGCAAAGCTTGCTGCATTTCAGTGTCTACTAGTCCATCAATAAAAGTCTGGATGCCAATTTGCTCGAGAAATTCTTTGGGTGCTTGAGGGTATGCCAAATGGACAAGTCGTTCGATGTCAGCTTCGTATTCTTGAAGGGACTCATTGCTTCTTTGCTGTCTACTTTTGATTTGGGACTGGTAAACTTGGCGGAGGTATTTGTGTCCATACCTTATTTCTAATGCTCCTACAATCCTGTTGTAATCGTTTTGCTGCTCTTCCGGGATGCTCTGTAAGATTTCTAGTGCCTGACCTCTGAGAGATATGACTAGCGAAGTAGCCATTTCTTGTGGAGTCCATCCGTTGGCCTTTGCGGCAGCCTCAAACTGTCTGCGGTACATGGACCATGATGACTGTCCATCGTACGTAGGAGGCTTAAGCATTTTGTGTACTGACCTTTCAGTATGCATAAGGCTTGAATGTTGTAACGGAGTAGCTGGTGAGGTCAAACAATCTCCTGAATCGGCTATTGAAGCACGATGCAATTGGTGCTCCAGCCCATTTATCTTTTCCAGTATTTCTTTTTGTACTCGCCGTCTGGTGTCTTCTAATTTTCTCTCGATTTCTTCTTTATTCTCCTGAAATTCCTTCTCGATTCTATTGAATTTTAGGCCTACCTGGTCAATCTGTTGTTCCACGCCGTCGATTCTTCCAGAAAATTCATTCAACCTGGTGTTTATTACTTTTTGGGACTCACAGATTTCCTGATGTCGCCTCTCAGCTTCATCTCGGTCCTCTTGTCGTCGCTTTTCGTCTCGCCTTTCTGCCTCCTCACGGTCCTCTTGTCGTCGTCGTTCTGCCTCCTCACGGTCCTCCTGCCGTCGTCGTTCGTCCTCCTCTCGTCGCTTTTCCTCTCGCCTTTCTGCCTCTTCACGGTCCTCTTGTCGTCGTCGTTCGTCCTCCTGTCGCCGCTTTTCCTCTCGCCTTTCTGCCTCCTCACGGTCCTCCTGTCGTCCTTGTTGCAAGAATTTTAATATTTCACTTACATCCATCGTCGTCGTTTCTTCGTTGTATTTTGTAGATCTCGTATTCACCATATAACTTTTTTTTTTCGAATTCTATTATCCCACCGCTGTCACCAAAATGTTACGTATTTCTCTCTAAATAATTTACTTCTTCACTTCTAACACGTTTATTAACACTTTACAATTCGTCGACCTTAACTCTGTTACATCCAAATCACAACTTACTTTATCTTAGCAACAACACCAGTATTTATAGTTTCTACATTTCTAGAAAATTCTTTTGACATCCAGAATATTCAATATGTCATTCCATACAATTCTTTACTAATAGCTAGTGTGTATAAACTAAATCAACTAAGTATGTAAACTATAAAACTTAATAAATGTCAGCTGTCACAAATGTCACTTTTAAAAATGTCACAATATGTTCATCTTGGTTATAGGGGACTATGGGAACTATCTTCAGTTTGCGCTCCAGGCGTCGACAGGACACATATTTGTCGTTGGAGGTCGCAGGATCAGATCTAAAACTGATCCACGCAGCCTCCAATGGCACTGACGTGGTAAGGATTCCTGCAAACCTAAATGATGGGCACTGGCATCAAATTGCTGTCAGGTCAGTATTCGTTGGAAAGCTTAAGTAGAATTAAAAATTCCGCATAATGAATTTAAAAAAAATGGTACGAGTATATGGTTTAGGATATCTATGCTAATATACTGAAGCTAAATATTGTGAAATAGTACATATAACAAATGCATACGTTGCTTCAAGTAAAAATGTATCGAATTTTGTTGTTGATTGCGTAACGCAGATAATGGCAAAAACGTAGTAGGCTATTGAAGTAGAAAACAACTAACCAAACATTATTATGTGGCTCTAGCAACACAAAAAAAAAACAGGAAGAATTCGAAACAACGAAATCGTCCCTTATCAATAATTTTTGTCACCCTTAAATCCTAACTGGGTTAACTCCCTGTATCCTAATAAATCTCTCCCTGGTTCCAGCATCCGAGACGACAGCGTGGTGGAGAGTTACGTAGATTGCGAGTGGTCCAGGACTGACATTTTGAAATCTCATACGCTGGATATCCCTGATGATTCCGATTTGATCATTGGATACTTATTTACGGTAAGTTTAAAGTCAGCGTCAATTTGTTAAAGAGCCTTAAATACAGGTTCAAAAATACTTGTGTAACGTCAATATTGTGCGGTGTATATTGTGCGTTTTTATTCATTTGCGTAATCATAATTATTTTTATAACATTATATAATAATTAGGGTCCGGAAGAGTGTGCCCTAACGCAGAGCCGGCAATACACAACTCTATGATAATTAAAGTGTAAACCGTATTTTCTAAGCTAAGTTCTTGCCCTTATATACGTATGCCACTGACCCTGCCTAGAATGCGAACTGGACTCCTATCCACCCATTCTCGTGGCGGGAATAAGGGATACATCTATACAAGTTCTCCATACAACAGCGATATATTCCGATGTAGACAGGTGTCGAATTAGTATTCATCTGCCATCGCTGTGAACGGGTTGACCTCCGTATTAACAATATTTTTTTCTCGCGAGTGACAACTAACTCGTGCGTTCGTGTATTTACATATTACCTGAATTTTTGTGGATTTTTTTGCAATAATGGCACAGTCGTTATTATTTCTGAATAGACTGGAACATATTATTGAAAATTACGAAGATTTTAAAATAGATGGGTCACATTTTTCTCACAGATAGATTACAGACGGATTTTATGTATTTGAATTTTTCGAAATTACTTTTAGAAAACCTGATTCAAAATGTTTTTAAACAATTGATGGAGTTTCCTGGATGTGTCCACATAAATTTCTCTAAGAAGAAAAAAGAAAATAATCGAGATAAGGGTACCGCTTATGAAAGGAATTAATAGTTGAGTTCCAACTTCAAGGCATTTAAGGGTCGCCTAGGAGTTGCCCGATTGAGCTGAAGTTTCGCACATTTTTTCCCTTGACCCTTGAGTTACATGAATTGTTTAATTTTTTCAGCTGGACATCTTTGTCTAAATGTCTTTAGTATGGACTGTTAGTGAAAATAAGCAAAATTATGAAGTTAAAAAAATACCTAAAATGAAGAATGTGAGGTGTAGAGAAATGGTGCACGATAAAACAAATTTGGGTTGAAATTTGTCCTGCTGGAAACTAGGCCTGCTTAATTAAACATGCTATGTTTAATTAAACACCTTGCTTCCCTTAAAGAAGTCGTACGAAATATTGAAAAGATCTCATGAGTAGATACAGATGTTAATAATAGATGCGTACTTTACCAGAGGCGACTCCAGGATGCCACTATTAGCAACACAATTAGGACACCAACAACAATTAGGAAATGTTAAATAGGTCTTACCTTATACATGTGATGGTGATTGCTGGAGACCAAAATCGACAAAGAAACTCTAGTCACAAGACACAGATCTTCGTATATATTTTACTATAATGATGCACATGGTGATATGAGTTGAGTTAAGTTCATTAATATATTTTATAGCGTGTAGAACTATTTACATAAAACAACAATTTTTCAATAAAGTCAAAAAAAATACCTTACTAATTTCGAAAATAGCATTTATCGCGTCTTGCCTTCAATTTAAAGGAAATGTGAATTCGAACCACAGTAGAAAAATGTACGTAGTGTGGTTCGCTTCGCTTGGTTGTGAATCATTTATACCTAGTATTTCTTTAAATTTAAGGCAGAACCGTGTAAATGCTATTCTCGAAATTAGTAATAAAGAACGTCTTTATTTTTCAGTTTTTTAGAACATATTATTTGGAAAAAAGTTCTTTGAATAGTTCTGTACGCTATTAAAAATATGACCAAGCTTAGGAATCATCCTGTATATACATGGCAACAAAAAGCTCCTACAGGTAAATTATCATCGTCAGACACACTGTGATAAATACGAGATATATGAGATATATAAGGTTTATGTTTAAACCTCATATATACGAGATATATGAGGTTTATGTATGTATGTTCAATTTTTGGCATATTTCTGGAATAATAAATAATGTATATAGTGTGGAAACTGCTTATGGAATATATTTATTAATTCTAAAATTGTATTTCACAAAAAAAAAAGTGAAATAGGTAGATTAATAAATTTAATGACACCTAAGTTTCAGTTACCCAGATTTATTTTACCTGTCTGTGACGTCACACATGTATTTTACATACATGACATCCCAAAAAAAACGTCATCAAAGTTGGCCGAGAAAAAAAAAGACGTATTTCAATTCTTAATCGAATTTATAACCTTATTTACTTGTTAAGACTGTCACATTATATGACAGCCATTGTTTATTTTACAAATTGTGAAAGTCACTTGTCAAAAGTTTGACATAACCGAAAAGCTTAGACATGACCGCTATTTCCATCTCTCTCGTTCATAGCCAGAGTTGATGACGTTTTTTTTTTGATGTCTCTATATTAATATGACAAGTTTTATGTATTTGAAGTGAATTTTTTTTATAATTTTTAGAGAATTACACAAAAAAGTAATAAGAGGAACATATAACATATACATATATGTATAATGAGAATGAAATGGTAAACCTAAATTACCCCTGTATAAAGAGTGACACATAATTATGTTAAAAACTTTTAAAGTAACGTATTTTAAGGTGATTTTAATCTTGGGGTCTCTTTCATATCAACTTCTTCGATTAGAGCCCTCCCTGCAGTTATTCTCACATACAAGGCGAGCTAATTTTAATATATCTTTAATTTATCGCAATAACAGAATAACGTAAGAATTTTAGATTCGGTGTGTGACTACCACAGGTCCATTGAAAGCTCTTTTGCCTTTTTCTATATCTTCGAATATGCAATGGTTGCCTTTTTCTATATCCTCGAATATGCAATGGCTATCAGGAAAAAAATTAACTCATTTTATTGTCCTATTTAAACTGAATATAAATTAGGAAAACCGCATAGCAGGCATATATCACTTCAGTGTATCTTTTAATTGCATTTTCCAAAATATTTGGCACTTGTTCAATTAAGTTAGTAAGTTAGTTGTATGTAGTTTAACCACGTTATTCATTTTTATAAAAATTTCTGCAGCACAGAAAAATTAATTGAACTATACTAGTTAGAAAAAAATATACACAAAATCTAAAATTCTTACGTTATTCTGTAATTGAGATCTCTAATCAAACTCTTATATGAAAGACGCGCTTTAAAAATCACATATAGGACCCACCATTCAAAAGTTTTAACATAACTATGGGACACCCTGTATATAAGAAGCTTTGGTAAAACCGTTATCCGATCCGTAATGGTTTCTTTTTTTTTTTTTAATGGATCAAAAAATAAAAAAAATGAAACGGGCGTTCACGTATAGAACTAACCCTGCACGTGGAAATAGTGAATTCATGGAAATGTAATGTATATTATTTATTCGCAGATAGTTTTTTTTTTTTGTGGAAATATTGTTCAGAGTAGAATTCAAAATATGTACAAATATTAGTCATTTTATGTTTATTTGATTAAATTCTGTTTTCTTAATTAAAACAGACAGGAATGGAAGTAATTCAGTAAATAGACATTTGAAACATTAAAATTTTTACGCTTAGTTCAGTTTCAATTAAATTTTATATACAAACATCCACCTCTTACTTCACTAACCATAGAAAAAATAGGTCAATTAGACCATTTTACTGCTTATCATCTAGAACGGAGCGCATTTCATCGGATTGGATTATTAAGCGACTCTTCTCGGGATAAACATATCCTGTTTTGATTGGATCCTGCTAGTCGGGTTTACAGCATTTTAACGACAGTATTTTTAGTACTAAATATACACGCAAAGTTTGACGAGCAGTTTTATAGTTTCCGATACTGAATTAAAAGAAGTTAAGCGAGTTGAGATCGTATTGTCTTCTGAAAGGGCTACGTTACAAAGTTCAGGATATTTCAGTTTTATGCAACTCGTAGGGATGCAATCTCGTATTTTTATTTAGGCAATTTGTAAGTTTCACGATAAAGCTTCGTTTAACCCGATTTATTTTTTAAATTGTGGAGGGTTCTATAGTTTGCCATGTTTAAAGATGACTGCCGTTCTTTAAAGAAATTTTATTTTGCTCACTTTTTCAGTTTTGAATGCTTCTAAATTTTAGTATTTCTTGAGGCATTTTTTTTAATTCCAACCTTAATGAAGTTGCTCCTACTCACAATAAATTCATTTTTAATATCATTAAACAAATTTCTAAATCAGTTTTGATGGGTTACTTCATTATTTTTTTAGCAAAAAAAGGCCATGTTTCAAAAAAATTCTATTCTAAAACAATTATTGTGACAATCAATTCCAGTGATTTATTTTTTGTGTATTCTACGTTTTTTAAATTTTGGACTGAGATTACAATGCGTTCAATGAGATTGTAATTGTTTCTCATCAATCTGTTGACAACAGTTTTCGCTCAATTGTTGGAAAAAGAACTGCATCTTGTTGTATGATAACTAGGGTCCGGAAAGTGTGCCACACCGCAGGGTCGGACTCTAATCGGTAATCTGTCATGTCATTGACGGAAGGACATATGAGAGACCAAAAAGGCAGGAGTAAAAGTGTGTTAATAATGTACCTGTACATATCTATCGCTAGTGTCATTCAGAAACACCGACTGTCGTCAGTGCTTGAGAGTACGTTGCCACAACCAATAGTTTTTCTGCATTTCTTCTCGTTAAACTTAAACGATTTGGCCTGTTGTATATATGGTTGTAGAAGAAATATGATCGTTCCACATCTAATGAAGTTAAAGATGCAAATTCAAAATAGTTCATATGGACAGAGGACGACATTATTTGTGCGTGCTATTCACGAATTTCACACAGTTATTTGTATCACTAACAGTTGTTTGTTGTAACTAACATCAGTACATTATTATTTTTTACATCTACAGAGGACAAAAAACTATTTCTATACTTTTAGCCGTTGTTGGCAAAATCCGTTTAGCCAGCTATCAATATCGGGGGATAATTATCTGAAACACCTAAAATTCGTAACATTAACGACCTTATTACCGCAAAAATCTGTTACATGAAATTATTTATTACCTGGCGTTCTACCGTCCATCCGCTTGCATCAAGCTAACGTGAAACACTTATGTACACGTAAAACACTGCGGAATCGGCGCACAGAGTGTGGCTAAAGATTTAAGTATCCCGACCAAACGCACGGGAGTGCGGTACTAGAGTCCCAGTGCGCGTTACTAGGCACGGTCAGTGGCGTACGCATGCACGGGCAAGAAATACACGCGTATATAATTTACGGTTTATAAGAGGCGCGGTTTATAAAGCGCTTAAAAAATACGATTTATATTTTAATTATCATAGAGTTGTATAGTACCGACCCTGCGTTGTGGCACACTTTCCGGACCCTAATAATAACTAGAGTTGGCCGTGGGACATAGGCGTACGCATCATAATACAATTCGTATAATACAAGAAAGTAATACTAAATTACTAATATTAAACACAGTAACAAAAGCAATAAATTCATACTTACTCGCTTCATTCGTAATGATTTTACTAAAGAGTCGTAAACATTTTGTAGCATCAGATAAGTTTCTATAGATGTATTGGAGAGTTTTGTTCGCTGTGGTGAAAATATGTGTGTATATTTTGAGAACTACCGTTCGACATCTACTGATATAATACAGACGTAATAAAAATACTCCTTTCACTTACTAAATGGATCTGTACATTTAGTGTTTCATAAGCATTCGGGCAGCGTCTACCGTCTATTTTTTCATTTGTTTCCGGTCGGACCGGAGCCGATGCCGCGTCACAAAAATGGCTGTTACTCATAAAATCATTGAAATTTTGAAACCTAGTGTGACATTTGTAAAAGTGACATTTGTGACAGCTGACATTTATTAAGTTTTATAGTTTACATATTTAGTCTATTTAGTTTATACACTAGCTGTTAGGGAAAGAATTGTATGGAATGACATATTAGATATTCTAGATGTCAAAGGAATTTTCTAGAAAATGTAAAATTTATAAATACTGGTGTTGTTGCTAAATTATTTAGAGAGAAATACGTAACAACTTACTAAATGGATCTGTACATTTAGTGTTTCATAAGCACTCGGGCAGCGTCTACCGTCTATTGTTCATTTGTTCCGGTCGGACCGGAGCCGATGCCGCGTCACAAAAATGGCTGTAACTCATAAAATCATTGAAATTTTGAAAAATCCTTTTAAGGGCATATTCTTGAATGTCTAAACTTTGGAAATATGAAACAAAAAAAAATCGATTTCAAATCGATTCGAACAGCCTCAGTTTCGGCAGAATTGAATTGTAAAATAACAGCTTTTATTTGATGGAAATGTCCAGCATTATAAAAAGCGGCTTTCAACCTTGTTCCTGAATGAGTAAGAATCGGCTGTGGTGGTTTGGGAGTACCAGGAAACCCGCGACGACATTTAGGATATTTTAAGAACACTTTTTTTGTACCCGTTATTAATGCGTCGACGTTGGGAAAACATTGTCTAACAGTTTCTGCTGCAAGATGTAAAGCTTGCACTTTTCATACAGTGAGGTCCATAAGTAACGGATAAATTCATTATCTACGTAATTTACAATTTATGAGTAAAATCCTGAAACACGTCAATTTTTAATTCTAGAATGAAATTTTTTTGAGCATAATTTTATACCTCCCCCTCCAACCCCCTTGGAGTTGACAGCTACCCCTTTAAAAAATTTTAATAGAACGAGGGTGCGTGTGATAGGTCATTTGAAAGGGTTCTTAATTATCTATTCAGCAATATAAGGTTTTTTGAATTTTGTATATTTTTCATCAAGAAAATTAAATTTGATAATTTCAAAATTATTATGAAATATATACTTGTTATTATGAAATAATTGTTATGTTAATAATTGTTATTATGAAATATATACAATCAAGTGCCTGTGTACGAAATGTGACTATGTGCCTATGTACCAAATCTGTCAAATCTGACTTTTTTAGTTAATTTTGTGTCAAAATTCAACTGAAATGTATCTGTTTCCCTGATACGGTGCGCAAAATACCCAACAAAAAGAAAGATATAAAAGGGTTTCTTTTTACATATCAGAAAAAATTATACATTTTAAATTTCTTTATTTGCTACATCTGTGAAAACTTATTATTCTATTATATTATTTATCGCTGATCAAGTTGATCATTATTTTAACAATGAGTCTTTCGGATACCCAAAGAATTGAACTTTTGATATTATTAGGATGTGGTGATGAAACAAGAACGCAGAAGCAGGTATATTCAATACTAAGTATCCTGACCGCCGCATTTCCCAGTCTACGGTTAGTAGAATAGAAAACAAATTTCGAGAATTTGGAAATGTCACAGATATTCCTAAATCTGGTAGGAAACGTATTTTAGACGATGAACAGAAATTGGACATATTGTTAGATATTCAATATCATACAAGACAAGTTGCCGCCGATAATGATGTTAGTAAAACGTCCATATTGCGTATTCTAAAAAACGAAAAATACCGCAAATATAAAATTAATTTGGTTCAAGAACTTAACGACGATGACCCTGATCGCCGATTGAAATTTTGCGAAATCATGGCAAATATATGCCAAGACAATCCTTTATTTATAAAAAAACATTCTTTTTTCTGATAAAGCAACATTCGTCTTAGATGGACAGTCAACAAACAGAACTGTAGATACTGGAGTACAGAAAATCCACATTGGATGATGGAGGCCAATACTCAATATTCTGAGAAGGTGAGCATTTGGGCTGGAATTATAAATTCTCAAATTATCGGACCATATTTCTTTGATGGCACATTAACTGGCGCGCGTTACTTGGATTTCTTGCAAAATTTCTTAGTTTCAGAGTTGAGAATAATTTTCCCAGATTATGACTACCCCAATGAAATTGATAGAAATATTTGGTTTCAGCAGGACTGAGCTACACCACATTTTTCATTGGAATTAAGAGCCTATCTGAATCAAGTTTTTCCCAATATATGGATCGGTAGACGCGGTGAAATTGAGTGGCCTACTCGTTCTCCCGATTTTACCCCGCTTGAATATTTTTATGGGGTTACTTAAGATCGAAATTCTACTTCAACAGACCAAATAACGTACAAGATTTAAAAGACATAATAAGGCAAGCAATTAATCAAATCACCCCGGAAACAATACAAAATGTTTTAGAAGAATTTCAGCAACCCGTGCATTATTGTCAAGAAGCAACGGGCGCCCAGTTGAACATTTGATTTAAACTGTTCTTCTGTTCTGTTTCATGTTCTTTTCTTTACTTAGTAACATTAAAAATTTAATATTTTTAAATAAAAAAATTATAGAAATAAAAAAAATCTTATGTTGCTGGATGGAGAATTAAAAACCCTTTCAAATGAGGTATCACACGCACCCTCGTTTCATTTAAAAATTTTAAAGGGGTAGCTGTCACTCCAAGGGGTTGGAGCGGGAGGTATAACATTATGCTCAAAAAATGTCAATCTAGAATTAAAAATCGACGTGTTTCAGGATTTTACTCATAAATTGGAAATTACGTAGATAATGAATTTATCCGTTACTTACGGACCTCACTGTATAACATGAATAAACCTGGAAACCGCTTTCTGAAAGCAAACGGCCTATTAACAGCATCGTGGGGGCACCATCATCACGTACATCACCACCTGACCCGTTGACAGTTCAAAGTGTTCTAGGGTCTCCAACACCACTCTCGTAATTCTATTGCCGTTATATTTTGCTAGTCTTTTACTAGCTATTAACCGTGGTCATGTATATTTTCGAGGGTCTAGTACATGTATAACATTTAGAACATAATGTTTTTACAGTCTCTTGTCTCGTCAATACACAATTACAGCAGTGTTTTTTTTTTGCACTTGTAATCCACTTCTGTAAGTCACTGCGAAGAGTTAGTAAATAGTTGCGTAACGTTGTGCGACCTGGTATCGGTATCTCTGGAACGTATTTGTTCCAGAACTCATGAAATGGTTGTTTATCAAGTAGGAACACTGAGGGGTACACCATAGGCAATTAGTATTGAAAGTCGAACATAAACTGAGTTCTCAAGTTCCCTCTCTTTATTTTTGTGTTTCACAGTATTTATGTGACGGCTACAATTGCCTTTGTCCATACACACCAGTTTTCCTTAAAGACTACATATTACGGTCGCGCCATCATAAAATAAATATTCGAAATCACGTTATGAATTTATTAACTTTGTCAGCAAATGGTAGTTTTTTTGGCGTTTGCACGTGTGCCGTTTTATTATTAATCTGTAATACCGACGCCGACGACATAAACACCTCGAACACACTAATAATAATGGTAGTGTTTGCCAGACCCCGCCGCCGCTATATTGCGATACAATCGGCCTACAATAATAAGTAGTAATAAATATTAAATAACACAGGTCTACAAAAATAAAAAAAAGTCCTATCTTTGCAATTAGACCCATCATTTCCTATGTATTTTGATGCACTGAAACCAAATTTGGCAAAAAAAAATTTCTACCGCATCAATTTTTCTCTCCAGCCCCATATAACCCCTAAACTCTTATGGAGGAAATTTTTTGAAAACATTTCTTTAATTATATTTTATGACCTTTATATTGTTTTTTTTTTTGGTCGCTGATCACGAATCTGGAAGTCAATAATAAATTTCGACTTAATAACAGCTGTCAACAAGCTGTCAAATTTCATTAAAAAGTAAAAAGTTGATATTCTGATTACGATTCTGGTCAAAAATGAATTTTGACCTAATGACAGCGTCAGCAAGCTGTCAAAATTTTGATGTTTATATACAGGGTGGACCATTTTAACCTTTAATAGGAAATAACTCGGCCGGTAAGCGAATAAAAAATTTGTATACAAAAGTTGTTGGGCAAGAAGGGGGACGTACGACTGTAACCTTAAATTTGACCTTGACGTTGACCTTGAGGTTTATTTGAAGGTCAAAACAACTTTTTCAAACGGAAAAAACTATTTTTGACCACGGATTTGAAAATACCGGGAAATTTTACGTCCAAAATAGTATTTGTCAACAAGGTCATGGCAAAGGTCGAATAAAGGACAAATTTTCGAAAATTGTTAACGAGGGCTAGCTCGGGATAAAGATGGAAACAGTACAATTTTTCGGGTTTTAAGGTTATTTCAAGGTCAAAGTGATTTATCAAGCATGAAACCCTACTTTTGACCTCTGATTTGGTATGTTTAACGTCAAGGTAATTGATTTCAGGAAGTGACCTTATTCGACCCTGACAACTTTAATTGACTGAAAAATTTTACTGTTTCCAATCTCTATCCCGAGCTACCCCTCGTTATTTAACAATTTCCGAAAATTTGACCTTCATTAGACCTTGCCATGACATTGTTCCAAAGTACCATTTTGGACGTACAATTTTCCGGTCTTTTCAAATCCGGGGTCAAAAAATAGTTGTTTCGATTTGAAAAGTTGTTTTGACCTTCAAATAACCCCTCAAGGTCAACGTCGAGGTCAAATTTAAAGTTACGGTCGTACGTCGCCCTCCTTGCCCAACAAATTTTGTATACAACTTATTTTATTTTTTCTCGCTTACCGGCCGATTTATTTCCTATTAAAGTTAAAATGGTCCACCCTGTATATAAACATGTACTAAACATCATCTCTTTATCTTTTTAGAAATTTTGACAGCTTTCGACGCTGTCATTAGGTCAAAATTCATTCGTGATCAGCGACCAAAAAAACATTGTAAAGGTCATAAAAAATAAATTAAAGAAATTTTTCAAAAAATTTCCTCTATAAGAGTTTATGGGGGTGGAGAGAAAAATTGATGCAGTAGAAAATATTTTTTGCCAAATTTGGTTTCAGTGCATTAAAATACATAGGAAATGATGGGTCTGATCGCAGACAGAACATTTTTTTATTTTGTAGACCTGTGTAATTAGTACCTAACAAGATATAATAAATCTGAATAATTGTTTTGTAGTTCGAAAGTTGTTGTTATTTTAATTTATTTTTTTACATAGGGTGATCTGGAACAGCTTTCCATAGTTCCCAATCCTCAATTTGTTAGTCTCCAGTGTACCTCAGCTAGAACGCCAATCATAGATCCTGAGGTAGAAGACACCATCGAAGAAATTCAAGAAAGGTCTGGAAAACATATTGTGGTGAAGATACACAAGGATGTAGAGAGTAAGCGTATTGACTAAAATAGATAACAATCAGTGATAAAAAATATTGGCACTAAAACATTCTGTTTTATTGATACGTTTGACTTTTTAATTTTTTTTTTAATGGAGGAAATGAAGAATGCCATTTCCTTTATTTACCTAGTTTCATTTTCAAAAAAATATACATACATATACATACATTTAATAAAGTAGCATTTATGAACAGATAGAAAATATAAACGCAAATAATTGTGTATTTGTAAATACAGAGAAGATGAATTATATATGTATTTAAAGATGTGCAGGCAAGAATTTTGGTAATTTAGTTACTACAAAAAGAATTATAGCCACTCATTGGTTACAGTTTGAGGACCGTTTTTCTTTTCAGATAAAAATTGAGTTGTGTTTTGTTGCTATTAAACAACAACACATATTGGTTTAGAATACTCAGAGAGTAGATAAACTACATTTTTATATTTCAGGTTCACAATTTTCAACGCGTAGTATTTAAAAGAAGTCATAATAGAATTAATTATTTAATGAATCTGTTTTTTTCAATAAACTACATTCTATATAAAAGTATCGGTTTTCATTTTACAAATATAATAAAAAAATACATTGATATAAAATTTACTGTTACTTACAAACATAATATAATAACTTAAATTGTATCAATATTTTTTAAAACATAAAAAACCACTTATTCTAAAAGAATCGAATTTTGATATTTAGGGGAATCAATTCCGGTACTTACACAATTAATTCTAGAAATTAATGGAAAAAAAATATACCGATTACACTGGTCAACAACAAAAAATTTAGAAATTTACTGGGACAAGAATAGGTCTAAGGGTTTTTTTGGGTCGCTAAATTCGATTTTGCAGTCCGCTTTGTCCCATCAGACCTGGATTTCTAAATCTGGATTGGTAAATTGCATTTTTTTGGCAAAAATGGACCCAACATTATAACATAGATTCTCGCATTAGCTTACTGCCATGACCATTTGGAGCCATAATTTCGGATAAAAATTTAGATTTTCTGAATTTTATTTAAAATATTACTCTAACTTACCGTTCGTTACAATATAATTCAAAACCAATTGTCACGAATCCAAAGTCCAAATTGAAAAATAAAAAATTACGTTACATAATTTAGAACCATAATTTAGCTAAGAATGGCTATTTCTTTAATTCTATTTCAAGTCATGAAGAATTTCTTCCTCGAGGGTTTTACAGGATAATGATCACAAATCTGGAATACAAAATAAGAAAATCAAAGAAACTAGTCCAATATTGCGCCTTAATTTAGGCATATGTGTCTATTTTCTAGATTTCCTTCTAGATAACAAAAAAAGTCCTTAGGATCATTTGTTACAAAATCTGATATAAGGTAATGAGATGAGGACAAGAAAGATACAAAAATATTATTTCGTAATCACAAGACTCTCACAAGACCAACTTTTAATCTAAAATAACTCTAACTCTAACTAATAAGTCTAACTCAACACAGCTTAATGAGTATAGGAAAGATATTAAAAATTGCTCCCTAAATCGGACTAATAAAACAGGCCATACTGTATATGGCGATTTTACTACATAGGTAAAATATAATAAAAATATGTCCAGGGCGACATCAATTAGGGGTGGCAGACATTTGAGACAAAAATATATACTCGTATGTATAAAAAGTTTATAAAAAATAAAAACCAATATCAAAAAAAATATTAGTAATTAAATACATACCCTAACCTAAGCAAACCTAACACATTCAACCCTACTCTAATATAGCTGATCTAAATTCCAAAGCGCGAGCTTTTTTTTTTCGAATTTATGGCCAGAGCTTCTAGCTTCAAGGCAAATAATATAATTTTATTCAACGTCGAGAGAAAAGAAATGAAATTTATTGCAGCAAATGAGTAGAAAGGCAAACTAATCTGACATAACCTCAGGCATCCACGGAAAATATATAAAATTAATTGCCCTAAACAAGCAGGAAGATAAAGCAACCTACTATAACCTTTAGCTTGGAGAGATGGATAAATGCAATAGGTGCAAAAAAACAGAATAGCAAATTAACATAACATAATTTCAGGCATTATCGTCGGAGAATAAATAAAACTATTTGCCTCTATCGTGCAGGAAAGTAAAATAAACTGTCGTTGTCACAGGCGTCGATAGAAAATAAATAAAATTTATTGACCTAATTGAGCACGAATGTAAACCAACCTAATATAATCTCAGGAATCGAGAGAAAATGGATAAAAAAATAGCATTCTAATGTCCAAACAAGCAAAAAGTCAAACAACCCAATATAAGCTCAGAAGTCATCGGAAATTAAATAAAATTAATTGCTCCAAACGAGCAGAACGGCTAAACCATAGCACGAAGCTAATGCGAGAAATTTTATTTATAATAACAATAACGATTAGACAGTGGTGTAACAAGTCTAAAATAAGACAAGATGGAAATAAGTTAACCGTAAAAAAAAGAATGGAAAGATCATGATTTTGGAAAAGTATTTGTTACAGTGTGACCTCATAGTAATATATATCAAAATGTGAGCTAATATGTGAATAATGCTTCAATTTCATAAGAAAAAGGATAGCTTAATATGTTAAAATTTGATATACCGTTGATCATATTAAATTATTTCACTGTATCAGAATTTTTTTAAAATAACTTAAACTGTATCTACATGTGTAAAAGAGAATGGTTAAATTTAAAATAATTCTGTTCTCATTAGACATATTTTCGTTTTTAAATAATCAAATGTGCTATTTATTATAACAGAATATATTGAGACACAAAAATAAAATGGTAAAAATTTTATACATACCTAATATGTATCATATTTTAAACAATATAATATAGACATCCAATAAAAACGTTCAATCAAAAGTTGGCCGAGAAAAAAAAACACGTATTTCTATTCTTAGTCGAATTTATAACCTTATTTACTTGTCAAGACTGTCACATCATATGACAGCCATTGTTTATTTTACAAATTGTGACAGTCACTTGTCAAAAGTTTGACATAACCGAGAAGCTTAGACACGACCGCTATTTCCATCTCTTTCATTCATAGCCAGAGTTGATGACTTTTTTTTTGATGTCTATATTTATATTATAAAGGTCCATTTATTACATTTGTAGTTCCGTATATGTGTACAACATAATATATGAGATTTTTAACAGTGTGTATAAAAGTAGTATTCATTTCTGTAAAGGATTCTCCCCATCGAATATATTACGTAAAGAGTGCATTACAATTACTAAAGTTAAAGGAAGTTAAACTCATAATCTAGATAACTGATAATCACGTTATATACAATAAAGTGGTCCGTTGAGTTAAGTCATTATATCAGCAACGAATTTACAAATTCACGGACTCCACACCACGCGCAAATATTGAAACAAAACCTTTATAAAGTATTTAATTACTTGTTCTCGCATAAACCGCATTGATTGCATGGCTAGCAGATAACTTGTTACTGTATAAACATATCGAGTATTACTACAAGCAGGCTTAAAGAAAGAATTTAAAAAATAAATCATAGTGGATGACACAAATTGTAATTTTTGCTAAAAATCTGCCAATACATACTTTTTCCTATTTTCAAAATTTCAAAATTAATAACGTTAAGTATAACATCTCAAAATTGCATCTACTTGAATATCCTATTCTAAATCCATCATTCTTTACCATTTCTTGGAAAAAAAACTAAAAAACAGATGATTAGATTGATATTTTTAAGAATTATTCGTCTAACATTTATAGGATTTTTTTTGTATCCCATACCAATACAACGCCATTTATCTCGATTTTCTCCATCGACAAAGGTCGACTGGATTTTTGACTGGATTTTGATTTACTTTTTAACAACTTTGGCACTGTGCAAATACGGAATTACAAATCAAACTTTTCTATATTTTGTAAAGTATCGTACCTGCTTGACAATAGGCACTTGTTAAATAAACACGGTGTACTTTCGTAGAATTATTAATTTACTAGTTGAAACTGACAATAATTTTGTTTTATGCGGGTCATCAACATAAAATATAAGCATTTGTTGTACTATAAATACGATGTAATGCATGTCCATTGAATTCTGTAAATTATTTATTAGATCGTTTTACTGTAAATAGGTTCACAACCATTTCTATTAAATCAATAAATGTAAGTTATTTACTGACTGTAGTTACTGCCTACTTTGTATACACAAACCTGATCTTCCCTACTTCGTCCTACACAAGGTTTTAAATCATTTTAATTTTAATATTAATTTACGAAAATATGAAATAAATGGAAAAGCGTTATAAAGAAGTATGAAGATACGTTAGATATCGATGTATAAATTGACTTCTCAATTGGTTGGAAGAATTGTTAAAATTATATTCGACAGAGGGGTAAGTACGAATGCGTGTGATTTAAACAGCATTTTTCTCAAATATTCCTGAGAGCTTGATAAATAAAGTGTATTTCTTTCTGTGTACTTTGTTTTCAAGTACTTCTTCTGTATAGCTAAATAAGTCCAGAAAAAGACACAAAGAAAACGAATCGACGAGGCAGATATATACAATTCAATAACATTTAGAACTTCATTATATGAATTCATTTTGGGGTAGTTTTAATTGTTCGATATGTATGAGGGCGTAATTGAATGTTCGTTCAAACGTGTTATCGAGTGAAACTCAATAATAACATTTTCATTTATATTACAAAACCCATTGTAAAAAAATAATCAGTTACATGTAATATTTTCTACATTGGTTGAATTTGCTTTTATTTTATAGGGCAAATATGTAAAACTTAATGGAGATTTTGCAGGTGATTTAAATAGGGCCTTCATATAAACTTTTTGATAGAGCCCCGCAAAGTTATCGACAGGGCGAACGAAAAATGCAATCTAATGTTTTATCTAATAACGGAATAACATAAGAATTTCAGATTTGGTGTGTGATTTTTACTGATTGGCCATATTGGGGTTACATTTTTATTTTCCTTCTGCACCCACATGGGGATGAAACAAACAACCCCTGTTAATTGTTGTGTCATAACTTTTTTTCTGAGTTAATTTTTACCAATACAAAAATATACACAATATAGCACAGCTCTTTTAAAAACATTTTTTACCTCTTTCTATTTTTTCAATATGCAGCAGCTATCAAGGAAAAAAATTAAATTATTTTTATTATCTTATTTAAACTGTGAATATGAATTAGTAAAAATGCTTAGTAGACATGTATCATTTTAATGTTTCTTTTAATTGCACTTTAAAAGGTATTTGGAATTGTTACAAAAAATGTTTAAGAAAATGATTAACGCGATTGAACTACACAAAACTAACTTAATAACTTACATTGGACAAATATCAAATAGTACTTTGTAAAGTGCTAAGAAGAAAAATAGAAAAAAATCGAGTCAAAAAATAGAAAGATGTAAGTTTTTAAAAGAAAGATTAACCCACAAAAAAAGTTGTGATCCAAAAAATACAATGGGGTTGTTTGTTTCAACCCTTTGCAAGTGCAGAAGAAGAATAAAAAATATTACCCTAAGATATATTTCTATTAGCAAAAGACACACACCAAGTTTCAATTTCCTACGTTATTCCGTTATTGATATAAAAAATTTAAAATGTATTTTTGACTCGTGTATGTGGAAATTACTTTGCACGGAGGGCTCTAATCAAACAAAAATTATATGAAAGACCTCCTTTAAGATCACCTATAAAACACAATTTAAAAGTTTTAACATAATTATAGGACACCCAATATAGATCACTCTTTTCCCATTATTTGGAAAATATCCATTACTTTTCTATTTCAGTTAAGCACTACTTTCTATGTAGGATTCTTCGTCTATGTAGGAAGACTTTTTTTAACAATCGTAGTAATGAAAACAGCAGGCAAGAGTTTGTAACACAGTTAAAACATTTCTACTGAATTGACAATAATTTATTATTTATGAAAAAAAACTTTATTATTAATATAAATCATTCTAATATTTCTATTATCATAAATGAAGGTAATTTATTTGAGGCAATGTGGTACTTAACGTCGTTAATATTTCCATTTATTCCCAAATTTTGATCAAAGGAAAACCAGATGAAAGAAGCTTTTTACAGATTTTTTATACGCGAGAAACATGTCTACTCAAAAAAAAAACACTCAAATTAATTGAGTACACATTTTATTTGTTTTATGAAAAACTTTTCATTGTGATGTCTACATACAACAGCTACTTTTAGTGAGCTTAGAAAGTCAAAAACGGTAAAGTAGTCGCGCTTTTGTGTTATATAACGCTCGGAATACTCCTTGTCAGATTTAGCGTTTCAATTTTGGAAGTTGCTAAATCTGTCGAAACACTAATCTAATGCCTTCACACCGACTGGTTTCACTTCGGCTCGTAAATAAATTTAGGATAGAAAAAAAAGGATAAATAAATTTGGCAGCCCTATTAGAATGCTTGGGAGACTGGAAGCATTAGCGGACTTCTATCCGAACTTGACTCATAGAGAAAAAAACAAAAATCCGATTTATTAGGTAGGTACGGTATAGCCAAAATTAAATGTTGGCGATAAATATTGCAATGGTAAAATAAATATCGACTTAAAATGTGAACTAAACTGCTCGTCAAAATTAGCTTAACACTTTTTACATTAATGGCATTTGCATTCTGCTCGAGCTAGGAACCTGCGTTTTTTAAATTTCGGTAGTGTATAGGGTTTCTCTTCTATCCTACAATTATCCTATGTACCACAATAATTGGATTTGCCTAGCGCAGTGTATATCCATCAAAAATTTGTACTAAAGGTTCATAAGACAATCACGAATGAATAAAATATGATCGACAGTAAATAATAATAAATACGTTTATGACACATACATGTTTTTAGTGTTGCCAGGTAGTGTTTTTTAAATATATCTTTTCATGTTTCTCCCACTGATGTACTATGTACTAAGTGCGGCCCTGACTTTTTAGTGCTACTGATTTAGTGCTATCTATAGTACGTACCTACATACTAGAGGTGAAATAAAATTATTTCGTATACACAAGTTAAGATTGACTGAAATAAAGTTTGAAAGATACCTTCCAGAAAAAATTAAATTTTTTGTGCATATGACATTATATACCTTCAAAGTGTCTTAAAGATTATAAGTTTGTTCTCGTGGCATATCACAGAGGTCCACACAAAAAAATCGTTTGCGGGGATCTGACTATGTATACTATATGTTTTTTGCGTCGCTGAAACCGAATCCGAAGTCCAAATTACTCCATCTTTTCCTAACCTCAAAAAACCGGCCTAAAACCATTAAATTCAAGCTAAAAATTATATAGGAATTTGATAAAAACCCAAACTATCGAAATATATGAAATCCCACAATCATATCCCATAACCATATAATTTCAAAACTCCATGACCTTAGGCCCCATAACTTCAAAAACCCAATAATCTTATGATTCTAAAACCCCATAACTCAGAAAAAATGTGACTTATACGCGCTTAAGCAGTGTAAATCGATATGTTTGAAACGGATTTGCCCTTCAATCCCAGTACCACTTAACCTCACAACCGCATGATCCTAAAACCTCATTACCCCAAAAATCCCATAACCTAGTGATTGAAAAACCTTATAAACCAGTAAAAAGGAGTCTTATACGCATTCAAGCGGTATAAGTCAATATGTTTGAGACGGGTGTGCCTCACAACCTCACTACCACTCAACCTCAAAATCACGTGATCCTTAAACATCATAATCTTGAAAACTTCAGTTTGAAGGGCACACCCGTTTCAAACATATTGATTTAGACTGCTTGAATGCGTATAAGTCTCTTTTTTACTGGTTTATAAGGTTCTTCAATCACAAGGTTATGGGATTTTTGAGGTTATGAGGTTTTATGATCACGCGGTTTTGAGGTTAAGTGGTACTGGGATTGAAGGGAAGGGTGGTACTGGGAAATCCATTTCAAACATATCGATTTACACTGCTTAGGCGCATATAAGTCTTTTTTTACTGAGTTATGGGTCTTTAGAATCATAAGATTATTGGGTTTTTGAGGTTATGGGGCCTAAGGTCATGGAGTTTTGAGAGTATACGGTTATGAAATTGATGAAATATATGATTACGGGATTTCATATATTTCATAGTTTGGGTTTTTATCAAATTACTATATAATTTTTAACTTGAATTTCATGGTTTCAGGCCTGTTTTTTGAGGTTAGGAAAAGAACCGGGTCTGATGGAGCAATTTGGACTTCGGAGTCAGCGACCCAAAAAACATATAGTATACATAGTTAGACCCTTGCAAAAGAAATTTTTTTGTGGGGCTGTGTTAAAAACCGGTTTGAACTTTCAGAACATGCGCAGTTTAAAATAATCTGTCAAAGTCAGGTTCTAAACATTTAGTACATGTTCTGTGTTCCAATAGGGTTATTAGGCTGTTTGAAACATATTTGTAAGAAGAAAAAATTGTTAGATAGAAAAGTAGGAACAGTTGATTTCAAGCAAGCGCAATTAGAACTTAGTTATTTGACTTCATAGAACTTCTGTACACTTGTATTTAGGTCATTTTAGGTGTTTCGTGTTTCGTGACGTCTGAATTGTGCATAGAAAATTTAAAATGTTTAACTATGGATAATATGTAATTACAGGTTTTTGATTCCTGATGAAAATGATAAAAGTGATTCAGAAGTAAAAATCTTATCTGAGGAAGATAGAAGAATCTATGACGATTTTGGATTAATATGTACTTATTAGAAATATTCAAATATAAGAAAAGGAAGCAATTTGTCAATCACAGAATTAGAAATCAGAAGTCGTTGTCTGATGTCACTGGTATTGTTGTTCCAGGTAATTTTTGTTTTAAACACGTTTGATACATAATTCAACCCGCGCATGCTTACTGAATACAGTTTATAACATGTTTGGAACGCGTTGCTGGAACAAACCTTATAATGTCAAGGTAAACCTGTCGTCTCAAGGTTAACCTCGATTTATTCTGATCGATATTTTATAATTAGATGAAAGCTATGTAAATATATGCGATCGTCCTATGAAATATTTATTATACACAATTCTACTTTATATAACAGTGAGACCTCAAGAACCTGGACTTGTTTGCTGAAGTTTTTTTCTTGCCAAGCGAAAGTAAAAGTCTCAAAGAGAGCAGAAACTTTATTAATGGCCTATTCATGCTTTGAATTTAATTTTTCTTACATCAGTTAACTCCACTTTGAAGTAAAGATGTAGATAGATGTTCGTGCACTTAGAATGATTATAACGTTTAGAGTAAAAATTGTCTAAATATACATATATTATAATAATTTGTATTTCTTACGTTATTGCTATACATACATTCATTCTATATATTCCTTTGTTGTATATATTCCTTTTATATATTCCTTTGAATCTGTAGCATATTTTGATGCAGTGATTTTATCACATTTTATTTATATGTGCTAATAATTGTTTATAGTAGACCTAAATATGTAGTTAGTATGATAATTTTATAAATAAAATAAATCATCATATCTGTTAAATCATGTGTTAAGATATATGTATAAATAGTAAAATAAAAAATATAAATATGTATACTTATCGATCACTTTTATATTTTTTATGTGAAGCTTTTCTTCGAATTAGTTCCTATCGTCTTAAGTTGCTTAATCATTCTTTTCTTTTCAAGTTCTCCTGAAAATAGTTTTAATCACAAATTTATTAATCGGTTATGAATATACATTAATTTTTTCAAGTTTAAGTTCATTAATCTAATCAAGTTTATTTTTGTGCTTCCAAAGCATTAAGATCCCTGCTTATAAGTTTTTAAACAAACTTTGTTCTCGTTTGCATAAAGCCATAATTTCTAGGACATTATAACTTCCAAGACAATGTAGAAAATAAAACTTCTAGATTCAACTAATAAAATATTTATCTTTATTTCATCTTTGGAGGAAATTTTAATAAACATAAAAGTGTAGCAGCTTAAGTTTAAACAACTAAGTATTTACAGACTACTTTGGAGTTTAGTAAATACATATAACAACTCAGTAAACTTAACAATTTACATTAAAATGTTATTAATAATAGTAATAATTGTTCGGCAGTTTTTTAAAGCGAACTCAGAAACAAAATATCAGTGATATGAGTCTAATTGTCAAATTACATATTTTTCCATTGATGTTATCTGACTGTTCTATTTCAGATTTCGCCTTTAAAATATATCTAAAACTACATACATATACATATTTACTTAACTAAATCTTACAGTCCAATGACTGAACATCACAAATTGATTTTATTGTATTAAGTTATACATATTCATCAACTTTGTTTCAAAATAGTTTTCAAAATACGTGTACATACGCAAAAGCTTTCTTTTTAATGCTGGAAACCCCAAAATTACGAAAGAATGAAATCATCGCAAGCATTAATAAGCTGTTTATTTTCAAAAACAATGATTGACAGTTTTCCACAAATTAATGTCTATAGTAAATATAGCTGCCTTTTTAGTATATTATAACAAAACTGAATTTTAACGAACTGCAAGTATGGGTAACACAATTTTCCGATAATATACTATTTTTTCTTGAATTAACTGTTATGCTTCGTAGGACATAGAGTAAATGTTTCGCCCCAAGGTTTGATTTTTACAACATTCGTTGTTATTACACTCACAATCAGCCATTATATTTCTTTAAAGCAAAATTTGATTTATTTTAAAATTAATTTGACAGCTTCAACCTTTTGGGTATTATCAATTAATATACTTGAATTTTGAATTAAAAAATGCAATTACATTGGCCACTAAAAACTAATTGCTTGGAAAATTTAATACAGTTCCAAGCTCGACGGGAAAAGCTTTAAAACTTTAGATGGAAAGTTAATGTTATTTTCAGATATTTTTATACATATTTACCTGTATTCTCGAGCTCTATTAGGCGCTCTTTACTTTAGAGGAAACATCCAAGTTTAGTTAGATTATTTGTAAATCTTAACGAATTAAAAGAAAATAAGGATGTAAGTTTGTTCCTCAATAGTCAAAAACCAAACAAAACTTCTCTTGTGTATAAACACTAATTTATTACGTTGACAGTAAAAAATAAGATTTTTTTTTAATATCATTATTACAAGTATTTTTATTATTCCTTTTAGGACAGAGTGCGACTATGTCAGAAATATTCCGAAATTCCGGAGACGTACATTATAAAACAAATGTTGTAATAATTTATTATTACCTCTATGAACGCCATTTTGACAAAATGTTACTCCAAATACTTACTTATAACATACTCATATATACGCGTTTACTATGTGTTTTAAATTAAACCAACTATTATTAGTGTGGAAATGAAAACCACTGATGCTTGAGTTCAGTGATAATATACAAATAAACTTTCCAACAAAAGTGTATGCATTTTTACTGATCAAAATTTTACTGTAGCAGTTTATACTAAAACAAATATTACATTTCATATTTAGTTTGTATTACCTAATCGAGTCAACTAACTCAGGGCCAGATTAAAATACTGCACATGGTGTAAAGTCCATGCAAATGTAAACACATAAAAAATGTAGAACAAAAAATAGTTTTGATCTTTAGATTTTAAGATTAATAGCTATTTAATTTAAAAATCGACTTCCCCGAAGGTTCTGTCAAAATAAAATGTTTACGTTTAAGTTTCACAGTGTAATATATTTCACACATTTGTTACATATTTTTGTAAGCATAAAAAAATATTTTGATTTTGTTGATACCTATATGACCATAAAAAAATAATAATAACAGCAGTATCAAGGGAGGACTCTACATATACATATATACATACACCTTTGATGTGAATTTCTGCAGGTCAACGTACAAACAGAACAGGAGTTCCAGGGTCAGTGGATGGAACATGTTTTACAGAACCGTTTTTCAAAAATGCCACAGCCAGCTAACATTAACAAGGATAATAATTCAGTGTAATAACTTATCGACGCTTTATGTACGCCGAAACCGAGTGCTTTTTGACATATAATCAAGACAGGGTTGTAACTAGAAATTACCAGAAACATATTCTTAGGGATGCCGTCGAAAACATGGAACGTAGAGAATGTGGATTTACAAGCGAAACTATGGAACACATAATATGAGAGTATCCTGAGTTATCAGGGTCTGTATATCTCGTTGTCTCGATTGTGCATAGGGGCACAATCACCTTGAAATATGGTCCATTAACAATTGACACTAAACCAGCATAGTCTCCTAGCGACGGTTCCGCCATACTATAGATATACTGCACAACCTGTGCTGGAACTAGAATTAGCAGTGATGTATTGGGATAGACTAGCTATCACCGATCGAACAGTGGACTTCGACCGACCAGATAATGTGCTGATAAACAAGGAGCAAGGACAATAGATACTGCAGTACCACTTAGCCAGAAGAGGTTAAACGAAAGAAGATTGTGAAATATGAAGATCTAACAATCGAGATGAAACGCCTTGGGGACTGTAGAAACTGATATCACGACCTTATGATACAAGCGATGAGTTTTATTACAAACTTGACACGTTTTAAACATGTTTTGAGACCATATGAATTTCCTCCTCTCGCCTGAGCCTAGTTCCTATTTAGGGGGGAATGGGTAACCTATCACGGCCTGCAACAGAAATATTGAGAAAGAGAAATATGTACGACAATAAAGTTCAGGTTAAAAACAATATAAAAGGCAAGTAGAACAACATGCATAATTACAACTGACTCATTCAATTGTCACATTTATTTTGCTTATAAATGTTACGCCGCCGCCGCCGGCTCCACACATTGGGGCCAATGTTGGAGCCAACGGTGTTCATCCAATGATGGATGGAAGAAATGGCGTTGGCACCAACGTTGGCCAGCGTTGGCACAAGCGTTGGAAGTAACCCGATGGCTGTCGGTTTTTCGACAAAAGATCAAAGTGATTGGCCCCAGTGTTCGTCTTATCGCCCACACATTGGTGTAAGCTCATTCCGCCTTTGAGTTCAAGACGTGCGTTTCATTCGAGGCAGTGATTTATGTGATATTTCTGTGTGACAGGAGTAAAATGGTATCATGTTGGACACATGAATTAGTCTTGAAATTCATAGAACTGTATCAAATAGAAGCGGTTCTGTGGAATCCGCGTAATTCACAGCACAAAAACCGAAATGCTGTGGCCGATGCATGGCAACGCATACAGATTGCTATGGACTGTCAATTTGCAGTTGCCGAACTAAAAAGAAAAAGGGAGTCGTTGATGTCTACTTATAGGTACACAACAAAAAAATATAAGGATCTAGTCATTCCGGTGCATCGAGGGATGAATTAGAGGGAGTTTATCGTCGTTTACGAGAACTTGAAGAATTGGACTTTGCAGAATTGAATTTAAAACATAGTTATGTTATTAGCACTCATCACAGCAAACGCACACAACGCAATTTCCATTTCCGACATAATGCTCACGTTGGCTCAGTGCGCAAAGAAATGTGCTTGGCGCCAATATGTAGACGCTCTACAAATGACCCACGAATACATAGCCAAGTTTGTTCAAACGTTGGACCAAATATTGGCCCCAATGTGTCGAGCCGGCGTTATGTAATGGCAGTTAAACTATAGAAAGACATATAACTAAACCAAAATTATTAAACTGGAGCTCATACCTATAAAAAGTCGAATAAAAAGGTGGGACAGAAAATTTTCGTACCTTTATTTTTCGGTGCTATTACGAAATACGGGGATATCCTCCAATAAATTACTTCTTTAAAATAAAAATAAAGGTGATCCATCAAGTAGTTTTTAAGATATCGTGCAGACAGACTTGAAAAATAGTTTTTCAGGACCCGCATTTAAAGATTTGATAAGCGTTTTTTTTTTTGAGTTATCTTTTGGTTAGTCAGCAATTACAGGGTCATACATTAATCCTTCCTCGACTTCATACTTTTCTATTTGAGAAGCTTGGTCAGCTTTTTTTCGACAATGCAGCTGCTCTTGCGCAATACTCTTCGAAAAGGCTTCCGCGCGAACTCAATTTTCGCGTAAAAAAGGTGGGTCCGCTTTGTATGCTATATCTTTTTTTATAAAATTATTTTCGGAAAAATCGTTTTGGGAATGCATTCCACATATAATAAGCTATCGAAAAATGAAAAAAAAAATCGATTTTTTGGTCGAGTTTGATGAGAACCTACCCTAAATTTTCCAATTCTAACCCCAAACGTGCTTCATAATGCACATCTATCACGATTCGTAAATTTCTAATTTATGCACCTTCCTATTCCCTCCGTTTCCTCGGGAGCAAACCAACAAGTTCCCATCAAGATTCCAATGCGCGACCTCGTCGACGATACGTTCTCGAGGCAAATCAAGTTCCTGACAGAATTGCGTTCGGTCTTGTTTTATTTTCCGTCGCCTTAACTTCGGCCATAAATAGTTCTATCGCGCTTAATATTTCAGAGAAACGCTCATAAACGAATTAGAGAAAATGAGGAAATTGCAAACTCCCGAGTTTGCGGCGAAAATAACGTCGCGACGACGGCCTCGCTGCAGTCGCGTCTCTGGAAAGGGAAGCGCCGCAGACCGTTTTATATAATTTTCCGCTGTACGGGACGCATTAGGCTTCTATTTTCTGGAGCTTAATTGTATGTCTTCCAGTCGTCGGGTCGATGGGAGCAAGAAGTCGGTGTATTTTTACGAGACGAATCACTGGATGTGTGCAAAATCATCGGCCATTTGGAAATGTATGGTGAAGTGTTACGACAAAGTTATTGAACAATTAAATTAATAAACTACAGAATTATTAATTATACATTAACCCATGCCGTATCTCGCTTGTTTGTGGAGATATGAAAAAATACAAAAAATCGAAAAGGCCCCCTCACAAGACCAATGGATGGTGGATCCCGGTCGATTTGTCTAAAAATTGATTATATGATAGTCCTCGACTTTCTGAACAAAAGTTCTCATGTACCAAAAAAAGATCCTATGATTAGGATTCAAGATATAGAGGGATGAAGGTTGATTATTTGGCTATATTATTGAATATGCCTAATGTATTTTGCAGATCATACACTCGGAGAATTAGTAGTCTGCAAGAAGTCTTTCAATAAAAAAGTTATAGACAGTTGTTGAGATGTATTATATTGGTCATGACCATGAACCTTACAAGGCCAATTCAAGGTCAAGTTAATTTTGTACATGTAAATAACTGTTTTCTAATGTGGCCACACATGAAGAGTTCGAGCAACTTATACAATGCGAGCAACAGATATAATGTCAATTGGCTACTCCATGTCACTCAAAGGTCATGTCTGTTTACTTGCCCTTAACTATGAAACGTACAAGGTCAATAAACTTCAACAATGAAGAGATATGCTTTTGATTTGAATGAAGAGATATGATATGAATAGATATGCTTTTCAGTTTTCATTGTCAAGAGGTTCAACCGTGTTTCAAATTCAATCTTCTGGATGGAAACTATTGGTTCCTGCTAAAAAAATCTACCTGGCCAGGAATGGCCTAGAAATGACCTTGTAAGTTTCATGATCAAGGGCAAGTAAACAGACATGGCGTTTGGGTGATATCGAGTAGCCAATTGACTTTATATCTGAAGTTGCTCGAACCCTTCATATATAGCCACATAAGAAAACAGTAATTTATATGTAAAAAATTAACTTGACCTTGAATTGACCTTGTAAGGTTCATGGTCATGGCAAATTTAATACCTCTCAACAACTGTCTATAACTTTTTTATTGTAATATTTCTTGAATCCTAATCATAGGATCTTTTTTTAGTAGGTAAATGAGAACTTTTGTTCAGAACGAAACTATAATAACTGGGCCCACTTTCCATTTGTTTTGTGCGGGGTTCTTTGCCTTGTTATAATGCAGTCATAATAAATAGAGACGTAGGTTAATAATTGATTCCAAGACCGGTCTTAACGCGACTGGAATATTGTTATAACGAGCTATACAAAAAAAATACGGTTAAAACCTCATCACATCTGGCTATGAAATGATAGAATGAGAGAAACTGAAATGGAGGTTATGCTGAAGCTTGAAATGGAACATTGTTGTTGTAAAACTTTTGCCAAATGACTGTCACAATTGTACAACAAATAATGTCTGTCACATAATGTAACAGCCTTGACAATTAAATAAGATTATACATTTCAAATCAAGAATAGAAATAGGTCTTTTTTAATCGGCCAACTTTGATGACGTATTTTTTTAGTGTTTCTTAACTTGCGTTGATCGGTCCATCATTCGTGTGCATGAAACGTCGAACAAGCTTGTAAAAATGTCAGGACAACGACCGTCATATGTTACGGTGGAGCGTTGGATAAACAATTTTGCGGAACTGACCTTTAATGTCAATGATCTGCGTTGTACCATGTGTGACAGTGTAATGACGTGGCACCGATATTTTTCAGCATGTTGCTACAGACAAACTTAAAGCTCATGTGGGTATTAGACGATTTTACATAGCATCACTGTCTGAAGACATAAAAAAATATCGTCTCGGAATTGCACGATAAACCTATATGGCTTAGCTTTGACGAAACAACGGATGTTTAAGGACAGAACATACCTAGCGTAGTGGTTGAAGGACTGGGAAGGGGCAAAAGCCATGAAAATGCATTTGAAAGCTTCAAGGACATATTCTAATTTAATCAACGTCAATGTTTCGTACACGGACTTCACCAAATTGCCGAAACTGTTACTCTAGTGTTGACAGCCTTGAATGTAATATAAGTGAATGTGATACAAGCAACACAGATACATGTGAAAGCAACATCCAGAAGAAAAACGTTTTCGGACGTTCTCCCAAGGACATCACTACCAGTGTAACCTATTGTAACTCGTTGGGGCACATGTGTACATACAGCTGTTTTAAGTGACAGACGCTAGAGCTTAACTCCCGAACATGTGGAACAGTTATTGATAATTTATGGAAATTCAACTGGCAGTACGGACACGTTATAGCATCGGTTACCGTGTGTGGAAGTTCTGTGTTTTGTGAATATGCACCTGGAAACACGAATATATTATTAACCTCCGAGCTCTAATAATAACATATTTATAATATTTTTGTATTACGCTGTCATAAAAACTTCTGCAAGTCAACATCCCGTTGTGGCCCTCACGTGGAACTACAATTACTAAGATCTAGGTATTTTCTGTACACTAAATTATTACTAAATACTCAAAATGATTGTTATTTATGTCCCTGCAAATTTATAAACGATTTCTCAAATTTCTAATTAGATTACTGTGCAAGTTTTCTCTTTATATAACACATTTACTTCGTCGATATTTCGATATTCTTAGTCAAATAATATTTGTCATCATTATGTTTCTGTATAAATGATGTGTTTTAGGTTTATCTTAATTAAATCAGTACCATTGATTTACAGGGAAACACATTGTTCCAATTTTGACTGGAAATAAACGTATTCCTTGGTTAAGCAGCAGTCCTGACTTAACAATGATGGACTTTTTTTTTGGGACAAAATTTATATAGAAAAATACAGTGATTAAATAGTGAATAAAACTTCTTATAAAAAGGGCTATATGATTGTTAATCTAACTATAAATTTGAGAAATCATATAGAAACCTGCAGAAATATAAATATAAGCCAGTTCACACATCATACTCGTAACTGTTTCGTCAGCGGTAAAAACTTTAGGCCTCGTAATAAGACTGGATCAGGACTTTCAAAGATGCCTGTGTGATGTTATCCTTAAATAATACTTCACATATGTATGTAAGCTCCAAAATGGAATATTAACCTCTAATCTGAATGTCAATATACGTGTGGTATAATTGAGTATGTATAGAGAAAGTTTTTCAAAATTATGTGTTTCTGAATTGATGACATATTCCACATAGAGGATGTAACAATAAGTGTCTGTTAAACAGGTTTGATATTAATTCATTACTTTTTAGAAAAAACTTAACTAGATATTATATATTAAATTTATTAATTTAACTAAATATCTGTGTGTCGAGACAATATTATTATACTTTATTACCAAGTATCCCACACAAGTGTTATCAAATTCACAAATATATACACTGTATTCTAAATATAGCCGTCTTAGATGTCTGTTATATACTGAATTGCCTTGTACATACACTGTAAATTTTAGAGGCTTTAAATGTAAGGAACTGTGAATAGTTGCAGATGTAAACCTAGTGGATCCTACTACTATTGTTTCCCCAATATATCCAATGTTTTATTTCGATTTTAACTGTGTATCACTATATAATTCTAAACTTTATTTCTATACTTAAAACCTTGTCCTTTAATTGATATGCATACTGTTGAACAAATAAATTAGTGAATATGAATTATTCAATTTTATTTAGTATATGACATTCATAACAGTACAATAATACATAAAATACTTTTCTAGATTTACTTCTCCAGTACAAAGAATTATATAACGGTAAAGTATTCTTTTATTATACTTTCTAACTCTCAATTCGTATTCGAGTCAAGTCGATTAAAAAAGGAAGTTGCCATATTTTTTCTGAGAGAAACTTATTGGATGTCTGCAAAGTTATCAGTAAATGCTGCGAAATGTGTAGGAAAGTATAACGAGAAATTTTATTGGGCACTTTAATAAATATGTGTACCTCCTATTATTTCAAATTGCTACCATCCCTATACAGAAATGGTCAGCAGCTATAAATCTCCTAATATTATCCCAGGAATAGCATTAGGGATTGTTGCTATTAACGTTCCATTAAAGTTTTCCCCACATCTCTTTCTCCACATACATTATCCTATTTTAGAATTCCTTTTTAGACCACATGCAATCAAAAAAGTACATCTTTTAACTGTTACTGCATACTTGCTATCCTTAAATCAAGTCAACGTGAGCAATACCTGTATAGATTCAAAAGATTATTCCAAAAAAATAATAAAAACCATAATATTTGACAGAATAACACTCTTAGTCAAGAAATGTTGACTGATACAAAAACTCGCCACTGATCCAATCTTCGTTAATACACTCTTGCCAAAGTCATTAGGAGTTACCGAGATTTTTGGAGTGAAAATACAAAGGGCTAGTGTCAAACCAGTCCAACAAACAACTATTTGGTGACCTTTCACATGTATGAAGTTGAGGAGCAGCATCTGGGTCTTTAAGGCCGGTTTACCCGCTGCGATAAATCGTAACGATGTGATTGACAAATTTATTGTTCTAAATAAATCGAAAGAGTGAGTACTATTTACACGCTACGATAAATCGTAACGATTTCTTGTCAAATATTCATTGTTGACCGCTATCGACCACAATGAAGCTCTTGCCATGGAGGAAGTAGTGTTGTTGTCCTTGTATATCGGTTGTTTAGCGAGAAAAGCCACTCATTTAGCGAATTTAGCGAAAAAGTCATTTAGCGAATAAATTCACTCAAGAACTTTCGAGGAGTTTATTTAACTTCCATGACTACCAATTCGAATAAAAGCAACAGTTTTTCACGAATAAAAACAAAAAACGAATAAAAACAACCCTCCAAGAACGAATGATCCTTTCCGATGCAACTGCAAACGCAAACTGAGTCAAATCGTAGCGAGAAGTGGCTGTTACTTGTTTATATGTCGTTAATTTCGATTCAATAAATCGCTACGATGTTCTGTTTACACCCTACGATAAATCGAAACAACTCGATCGTTACAATAAATTGCTAGCTAGCTAGCTAGCTAGCTAGCATTTATCGTAGCGTGTAAACCGGCCTTTAGAACCGAGACCAATTTGAATAAGGTTCTAACTGGTCACTTCGGATCGATCTTACAGATCACAATGCACACATGCTTGCATAGTTGCATAATGTAACATTTTTCAATTGTGAGAATATTTGGTCATTATGTAGAATGCTATAAACTTGGTGTCTGTTTGACTTAATTAGTCTGGTGCTTACACTTGATTATCTTTCTGCATGACGTCAATATATGAAAAATGTAACATTCCTTCCAGGAAACTGTATCATGTATCACCTTAAGAGTAACCACTTTTTTCTTCATTTAGAATATTTTATTCGTACAAAGTTGAAGAATGTCAATAAATTGACAAATCGGCCCGTTGCGTCACTAGAAAACTCGTCTCAACACAACTACTCATCACTTATTCTATTCACATATTTTCGAAATTTTATGATGAATATAACGACACCCTGTCGCGCCCTAAGCAACAACTTTTCCACGATTAATTACTAACTTTACGAGAGTTCGTGTAACCTACATTTAATCGCGGCTTTTTAACTGTAGGCGTTCATACCAAAATTGCTGGACATGTTGGGGAGAATTGTGTGAAAATGACAAAGTGCACTTGCAGTTGGGAGCTGTTTATATTATAAATGTCACGGCCACGTACCTCTCCATAACTTTGTCTGTACGAGGAGTATTTGTGGAACTACTACAATTCGGAGCGACAAATTAATATTAAGCGTCATGTTGAACAAAACTAAAACACGCGAATCCTGTTCCACAATAAAAGGTGTTATTACTATATGCGGGTTTAGTAAAGTTTTTTGGTAGTCTGCCCATTTTTGTGCAACTTCCATTATTTACGGCAATATAATGTTTACCTAAACATAAATCTGTAGTTTAATTTCATCAACAGACATTTTCATTGGCTTGATTACTAGCTGCAGAAATTAAGAAAGGATTGTAAGATGTATCGCCGTGTGGAAAGAAGGATTGGATTCCGTCGACAGCAGGCGAGGGAGGCTCATTGAATATCATTTTTTCGAAATCAAACAAAGACCACATGAGAATTTTATACAAATTTTGTACATTTTTGTACAGGATTTTATACAAATTTTGTACAACCAATTTCAACTATACCATCAAAGTTGTCATCTTTTTGTACAGTTTTGTACACCCAAACAAAAATTTTGTACACCCTCCCAAAAATGAAAAAAATGAGGTAGGTATAAATTTGGTACTCAATCCTGACAATTTTTGAAAATTTGGAAAGATTCATATGTTTATACGTTATCATATAGGGCGATTTTTCTAAAACCAATAATGCTTTTCGTACACACTATTTAACCGGCCAAAATCGAAATACAAGAAAATGGTACTCCAACTTGAGACTTCTGTACAAATTCACCAAAAATAAATTTCAACTGTACCCAGTAAAAAGATTGAATTTTGCACATTTTTGTACACACAAGTTATATACACCTTCCCAAAAATGAAAAAAAAAAAACAAGATTCAAAACTGATATTCAATATTGACAATTTTTGAATACTTTTAAATATTCATATGTTAATTAATATATATGTTATAGGACGTATGTAGGAAGTATGTAGGAAGTATGTAGGAAGTATGTAGGAAGTATGTAGGAAGTATGTAGGAAGTAGGTATAGTTAAATTTTATTTTTAGTAAAAGTGTACAGAGACCTCAAGTTTGAGTACCATTTTTGTATTTCTATTTTGGCCGGTTAAATAGGGTGTACAAAAATCATTCTTGGTTGTACAAAAATGTACAAAATTTGTACAAAATTCTAATTTGGTCGTGGTTTGATTTCGACAAAAATGGTACTCAATCTTGAGGGAGCCGGCGAGGGAAGACTCGGCCGCTAGCCTGGATTCATTGTCGAATGTGTGAGTGCATTTTGTTTTGCGTTTGTGCAATAAATACTTAGAAATTACAAGGAATTACCTAGCTATTTTATTACTACTTATTTTCTGTTTTTGTATTTGCTTAGGAACACGTACGCCTATGTCGCGAGAACACGACGTCTCGCTCTATTCATCAATATATTGTGTGTCATAAATATATTTCTTTACTATTTTACAATTTATATGCAATCTGGTCTTCACAAAATTATTAACTATCGCTTACGAATACTGATGGACATAAATTATTCCAAGCAACTTACTTTGTGTTTAAATAAGAATGAGACCGAATTATGAAAATTGAGACTTATTACGAGTACCATCAATATTTTTAACAGTTTATGTAGCCATATTTTTATTTAAACCGGCTAAATCAAAATAAAGACATTTTTTTAACCGAAAGTGTTGAGCAACAGATATTAAAGCAATTAAAGTATTTCACAAACTCTCATTTTGTTTAATGAAAAAAAATAAATTTTTGTTTATGAAAATTTCGAAGGATTATGCATTTGTTTTCATAGTTCCATTTGTATTCTTGAGCATTTTAAAAATAAATAAAGCAGCAACAAAACATCATAATTACAAATACAACATCGGTAATATTTATAAAAGTGTGTATATTACAAGTTAATAAATTAAATATCACATTAATTATATTTACACTTTAAGATTTCAGTGTGCTGTTCGCTTATTTAAATATTGATCTAGAATTACTTCTATAGTTTCTTTACAGTAGTTATATTGTGTGTATTATAGGTATATTAGATGGATCCTTATTTCTATTTTACACATACATATTTATAATAATTACATATTTTATATAACAAAATATACAAAAAAAGTATATACAATGTTTTCTGAATACAAAAAAATTATCTGTAGGATTCACAGCTTCAGAGGGAAAGATTTATTCAATAAATTAACTTTGACAATTATTAGGCAAAAATATAGACCTGCTATTACTATTTTCTCCATGAAGTGTATTATTTAAATTAAAAACGGATACCAAAAAATCACTAAAATGTATCTATTTGTATACGGAATGTCTTTTTTACACATTCTGTATACCTATACTCACAATACGAAAATAAAAATTAGCACTTTATTCTTTGGAATTATTGATTTTATAATACTTGAACACATCAGCAGTAGAAAACTTAACTAAAAAACTTGAGTATTAACACATTCGTGATAAAAATAGTAAGTTACAGATCAAGCAATTTATACTTATTTCAATAAAATAACTATCTAACCTAAGGCAATAATTATTACGTCACAACCCGTATTTTCTCGACTGTGACTATGTTTGCATATCAAAATAAAATTATGTTCTATATTTATTATTATCGTTTAAATCCATCTTTAACAAAATTATTCTTTTTTCCAAATTTTCATACATAATTTGAACGTACTCCATGGAATACAATAAAGTGATACATAGATAATATAAAGCAATTGATAGCTTTACCTTACAGTTTGCCCACCAGATAACTTTAAATGTAGTTGAATTTTTGTAGCTCCAACTAATATGCTGCAACTCGAAATTTCCTGTTCTTAAAATACTTGAAAAAATCTGTACATTTTCAATACGATTTGCAACATAGTTATATCGGTGTTTTTATCTCATATGTAAACATAGTCTCTATACACTGAACATCCCAGACGTTTGTGTACAGTCATAACGAAAATATACTTTACAATATCCGTTTATAGAAAAACGTGGTCATTTAACTTATTTTTTTAACATATTTTCGAGTCTTCATTTATTTTTACAGAGGCAAATTCTCGAACCATTCGAAATTCGAGAACAAGTATACATTGGCTTTAGCTACACTGACTTACCTATCAGGTACCCAACGTTATGTGACGTTTTTCAAAATCCAGGGTACGAATTTCGATATCCTTGTACAAACTCCGGGTAGATTAGCTTCTGCGCACCCAATTCCCCAGGATATGATGCCTGCCAAGAAGAACCGGCCGTCCTTTCCTTTCACCTAATATTAAATTAAAAATTATTAGAAATTTCTTTTTTTATTATTTCTCTACGATTTTGCGGGCCAGCATAAATAATTTATTTTAGTGCAATTAATATAATTTACAGTTAATACAATTTTATTTATCTTTTTTTTTTTGGAAAAAAATGCCTGTAAAGGCTTCATGTTTGAAGTAAAACTGATCCTTAAGATGTATTTGTACCCCATGAACGCAATAACGCATTAAATTAAATTTATTTCTCATCTCTTGCAGAATGTATGTTTTCAGTATTCATGTGGATAACTCATAAGTTCTTGGTTTTATCTGATTAAAGATTAAAGCACGAAGTTTACGTTGAAAAATATCATCATAATAAATTATCATAAGGTAACACAATGAGCCCTATGCTTACATTTTTAGTTCAGTTATAAAGCCAAGTTCACCAGACAAATATTGAAAACAGACACTCTGCAAAAACTATTAATAATTCAATTCAGTTAAATCTAGCATTGTGCCCACGTTGTTCTGACAGGTTTTGGCATATAAAAGTTAGTACAGATGCTAAAAAGTGTGTTTTTTAAAACATTTTTTAGTAATAATACTCTTTGGGTTTATATTTTTATGTATTTTGTACACTTAATATGTTTGTTTTTTATTGCACGTCTACGCCACTGTCTAAGCAATATTTAAAACAAAAAAAAGTGGTGCAGTACCGAGTTAAACCCGGGATTCTCGGATTGCGAAGCAGCCTTGAGGGGAAGACACATTGAAGCCTCTCTTTTGATTTTAAAATGTACTGTCATCGAGGATTAGTAAGGTTGCATGCAAACCGATAGAACAATGTCGGTGAAATATGGGTAACAACCCATTTAGTACATATATACTACTACAACACACAGTTCAAGCTAATATAAACAGTCATAGAGACGTTGAAATATTTTAATTTATACAATATAAATTGTACAAACAATTTCGCACAATTTATCATATACCGGGTGGCTCAGGAAGTCGGACCAAGCTAATATCTTGAAGACTAATTGAGGAGCTTGCTGCAAAGAACAAGGCAGCTCCATTTTCAACGCGTGACGAGGTTAGCTGCTTATAATTTCGATAAAAATATTAGGACGTTATGTAACGCAAATTCGACGCAGCTCATCATATCAGCTCAGGGATGACATATGCTGAGATGTGTGGAATTTGCGTTAAATAACGCCTAAAATTTTTATCGAAATTATAAGCAGCTAACCTCGTCACGCGTTGAAAATGGAACTGCCTTGTTCTTGCAGCAAGCTCCTCAATTAACGAATTTTTACATTTTTTGCTTTTATACAAGGACCAATGTACAACCAAGTGACGAAAAAGTCCAAGATGGCCGATTTCCAGCTTCGCCGAAAATGGCACTAAATCTAGTTTTGGACACTAGTACCAATGTCAACTATTACCATAATCTACTGTACCAGTGGGAACCCTGTATATTTTTAAATATTTGGATTGTACGTGCCAAAGTACACGCAACTCAAGTGTCAAATCTCGTTTTGGCGGTTGACATTTATTTAATTTTTTTTTCTAAAATTTCTTTAAACTTTCTACATGTACCTCAAAAGTAACAACGACAGTATCTACATCACTTAAATCCTTATTAAATGAACAATTTGAAACAGAGATGGTCTACTATTTCATTTGACTTAATTAGTTTTTTCTTAAAAAAAAAGCACGCAAAAAGCTGATGAATCAATTTGATCTCCAAAAAAGTGAAAATAGAGTATGTTTATAAAAAGATTGTATTTTAAGGATAATATCATATACTTTTTGAGTACTTAGAGCAGTATCGCAGCCTCTATAATGACTATAAAAAAAAAAATTACTCTACCAAAACGACATTTGACATTACAGGTAGTCCCATTTAAAAAAATGCCTTTTGTCCCTTATTCGGCGAAACCGGAAGTCGACCATCTTGTATTTTTTTGTCACTTGGCCGTAAATTAATTCCAGTGTAAACTCCTCAAATTAAAAAAAAATCCGTTGATTTGTTCTGAAGATATAAGCTTGGCCAGACCTCCTGACCCAGCTTGTAGGGTAAAGTAAGGAAAGCTGGCACAGTAGGAGACAATCGTGCATTTGCGTTAGTTCATTCTGCGAGATGCTTCGGTAAGGTGAAGTGTTTTAGCTACAGTTAGTTATTTTCTAATGTAATTTTGGATACCCTCATAAATTATTCATGTGTCGAGTCAATCAAGTATACGTACATTTTATTTACAATTTTATGTATGCCATTGTCTCGCTATATGTTTGAAGTAAATATAACCTAAAAATTAACCGTTTGCCTTGTTTCATTTCGCGGTAATTCTCCGGTCCGTCTCTCCTCCCGTTTCAAGAGAGATGGACCAGCTTTGTGGATTAGAGATGGACCTATATTTTAAGTTGATATAATTGTTCATCGAGGGTCTAAAAAGTGTGCCTTTCATCAGTCCCAGCGAAGAAGGTGAGACTATATATTTAAAATAAAAATAATTAATTATTATATTTAAAAAAATATATGAAGGCTGAATTGTGTGACGGAGTGTCCCCAGCATCAGGGATACGCATGTCAGAAAAGTCGACTTATGTGAGCTCTGAAATAGTTTTTGGATTGGCTAAAACCCCATTTCATGACAAGAAAAGCGTCTGGAAGAACTTTATTGATATTGGACGGGCATAGCTCGTATATAACCAACATTGAGACTTTGGAATTCGCAGAACAACATGAAATTATTTTGTTCTGCTTGCCCCCGCATTGCACTCATTACATGAACCTCTGGATCGTTCCTTTTGTAAAAGTCTTAAAAGAGACATTATTATGAGGCGTGCGGGCGAATTGTTAAAGGTAATCCCAGTAGAAGGCTGAACCGCTTGCAGTTTGGTCAACTCGGGGTAAAGAAGTCCACGCGCAAGTCTTCCTCTTCTTTTTGCTCGGATGTATAGTTTTACACGTGTGGAGGAGAACGTATTAGTGACGTCGCGTCGCATGCGGCGAAGATTATTTATCGTCGCACTTCCAAGAAAGAAGACTGGATACTGTACTTATTGTGTTCCCGGTGGTTGCATGAAGTTTGCACACCCTATTATAATATTGTGTGTCAAATGTGTGGCATTGCTGCGACAAAACAGAAAACAAAAAATAGATAGATCCATCTCTCCTACCTCAGGTGGACCATCTCTCCCATACTGGGTAGGAGAGTCGGATCAACGAAACGTTTCAGATTGTATTTTTTTTTTATTTTATGACGAGTTCCTTTGTTCTTTAAACTATGCCACAAGTTGTACAATGTAGGTTTATGTATCTTATGTAGGTACAATAATGTTTATGTTTCTTATTTTTTGTGGAGTTTATTTTGATCAATAAAAAAGTTATTGACGGATATTCAAAAGGTGGTCCAACTCTCCTTACTTTACCCTATAGCATATATGTAAATCTGATTGCGCAAATGGTCAAATCGCATATATACCACACAACATTCACGTCATACAAGTATTTTGCGCGATATATTTTAACGTGTATATGGATGGCCCTTTAGCACATTTAAAATATAGACGATTTACTTAATTGACTGTCCTTGCAAAAAAAAGTCACGAATTCATGAAATTTTTCTCGACTCCGTCGTTCGTTAATTATGTACATGTACCCGTCTCTTCTTCGGGGCGCGAGAGTTTGGCTTACCTGCAGAGGGCCACCGGAATCGCCCTGGCACGAATCCTGGCCGCCGCCCTCGTGCCCAGCACACAGGAAGATATCCGGAATGAACTCGTGCCTTCCGGCCCTCAGAAACATGCTCTTGCAGCGGTCGTTGCTCACAATGGGAACCTGGACCTGAAATATTAACGAAGCTATCTGGGAAATCGGTTGTGGGCGGTAATTTATGGCGTAGGTTAAAGAGTAATAAAAAATATTTTCCTCTTTTGGTTATTAACCTTTAGAGGATGGGCACTAGGGCTTCCGCTCCCTCTAAGAAAATGCATAAAAAAGTATCTTATAACACAAATTTTGATCATGGGTAAAGTGTTGATCATGTGTGGTCCAGTATACTAGATTTCCCGTTCGGAGAGGTAACGTAATGTTAAATTTTTGCACTTTGAAATAATTCAATTATTTGACTTATAAATTACTCAAGAAATAGAAACAAAATTGTTCTAGTAAGTTTTGACATCGCTCCTCGCGAATCTGTTATCAATCAAAATCGTATTCACAGGCTAACAAGGATCAGGAAACAGAAACCTTTTCCGAAGGTTTCCGGTGCGCTAAATACGAATCTGGCCTCATAATTACTCCATTACGTCAGATTTTTGAGATATCCTAACCTAAATGAGCAAAAAACACAATTTTTGACATATTTGAGGTTATGTAACATCATAAGGTATTTTGTTTCCACAAAACTTGTAGTAGCATCTAAAACTATGATTCTTCCTCTTTAAAAACAATTTTGAATCGTCCAGATGTCTTTGTTTTTCACCGACATATGATAATTTGAGGTTTGTGTTTCATCAATCTACTCAAATGCAAGGTAAAAATAGAGTACAAGCTACCTATTTGAGCGTATTTTTCTAATTACTGTTAAATTACTGTATAAATATTTTCAAAGCCATTGATTGCAGATCCACTGTCAGATTCTAAAATTTCAAAATGTCAGATCCAATATGGCAGGCAAAAGTTTCATAAAAATATTAATTAAGGATGTTTCTGACTGCGAAGACATGGTAATATATTTCAAGAACATCAGTTTTGTTTTACAAGGAATTCAACAGTATTTAAAACAATACGCTCAAATAAATACATTGTACTCTGCTTTTGGCTTACATTTGAGTAGATCGGTAAGACACAAACTTCAAAACTGTCATATCTCAGTAAAAACAAAAGATATCTGGACGATTCAAAATTTATTTTAAAGAGATAGTAATACTTGTAGATACTATTACCAGTTTTGTGAAAACAAAATACCTTATGATGTTACATAACCGCAAATATGACAAAAAACAGTGTTTTTTGCACATTTATGTTAGGATATCTCAAAAACCTGACGTGGTGGAGCAATTCTGAGGCCAGATTCGGATTTAGTGCGTCGGAAAAACCTTCGGAAAAGTGTTCTGTTACCGAAAATTAGTCAAATTTTGTTGGCCTGTGATATATAATCAAAACGGCGGACTCATAATGACAGATGCTAGTTAGCAGTTGCTGAAACGAAAAAAAAATGCATTATAATAATGAAATTATCTATAGGAGTGATTTGGGGTTAGTACTTGTGAATTAGACTTCTACAATTCAAAATAGTGGATATAAAATGGCGGATTCAGGATGTCAATTTATAATAGAAAAATGGTAGAAATAATGGAAAAATATACGTCAACGACTTCGACTGCGTATTTGATTTTAATTTTCTAAATCAAAAAGGGCGAGAACACGAAATCGCGCTCTTTTTATCAATATTACAGATTTTCCACTTCTTTTCGGAAACCATCACCTGTTGAGGTCGATTGAAATTGCTTATCACATAAGGATACTGCAAATGTCACCAAAACGAGAAATATTCATCACATGATAAAGTCAAGTGATAATAACACATTTTGGTATTTCGAATTTATTTTGACACATTACATGGACGTTTCTCAATTCGGCATCAGAATGAAAACAACGTTCTGCCCAAGTAAATAGCTCATATATATTCTTTTTTATCAACTGGTATCTTGATTGCACCAGTTTGAATCCATATCAGTTATATTGAATTCCAAAAATTTGATATCATATTTGTCATCAGGAACCCCCAAATGGTAATCAACGACCCAGAAACAAATTGATAAATATTTTATTCCACAACTGATTGAATTAAAACCTTTCGTTCCCATATTGGGTCCACCATCTTTTGGTTTATGGTCAGCGACTCAAAACCATGTGTCAGTTTTCAGTCCGATTTGGCTAATTTGATTTGTTTCCTCCATATTCATCCGTCACTTGAGTTTTAAAAATAATTTTAGATTCAAATCAGCAACTCAAAACCCGTTTCGTCAAAAATTTAAAATTTTTTCCCCATATAGGACATGTCCTAATTAGTTCGCCTCTTGAGTTTTTAAAATCTGACTTCAGATTGTAAAAGGCGACTCTAAAACTCCAAAATAATAATGTTTGAACAAAGACGAGGAACCATTTTTTGAGCCAGTATACCAGATTTCCCATCCCTCTAAAGGTTAACTAAACCATATTTTATTTGATTTTAAACCACAATTATACTTCAACCAAAAATAAATCACGCGCTACAAACAGCATATTTCATTTTTCATTTAACAGTAGTTTAGATAGTCAGTACTAGCGTCAGTGTCTCTTTTATTTAGGAAGGACTAGATGCGTTGCCAGGCAGATTTTCGGGTACCCTTTTTTCCCCGATACCCTTTATCCGATTTTCCCTTTTCAGGTACCATTGACGGTTTTTGTTCATGAACAGTAACACATTCCAAGAAATTAGAAAGTGGGCAAATTGCATTTTTGTCGCGCCAGATTACTAAATTTACATACTGTGCTCCAGGTCGAAACTTGACTCAACGGACCATTCAGCATTCAGTACCATTCAAATAAACAATACAAATTACACTCGTTGTGGCTTTTTGTGGAATCGACGCATGGTTTCCTTGCAACTTCATAAACTGTCGCAATTAAATCGTGCAATCTAAATGATTATCACGGCCGTCGATTCGGCCAAAGTTGATTCGTCTGTATTTAGCCTTTGTATAAATTAACAACTTTTGAATTTGCTGTGTAAATAGCTGATAAAACGTTGACTGTTCCTCATCCACTACTGTCGTTTTTCCAATGGCTTATTTGTACGCGAATCACAGAAATTGGGTCCCTTAATGTTAACAGATAATAAAATACTGAGTATATATAATTATCATTATCGATATCCCCATGAATAGTGGCTTCTGTGACGTAGTGTGCCCTAATATCGAACCGTACGTTCGGCTACGCCCACTTTCGATATTTCCCATGACAATTGCTTCACTCACTTTTACAATTTGATAAGATCAAGAGAAGTATATTTCCACAAGGTTCCAATTTAGTTTTTAACAGTATCCGCTTCTCAAAATAAAAAAATTACCCACCTCCTGCAGAACGGAGGGCAAGGTACCGCCCTCGCTGAGCCGCCCCCATCCCGTCACCGTGGCGTTCTCGCCGATGAGCAGGTCATCGGAGGCGGGCAGACAGATGGGGGAGATATGTAGAGTGAACTCCAGCGGCTTGTCCAGCTGGACGAGCGCCAGGTCGTACTCGTAGGTGAAGAAGTTGTACTTCGGGTGTACCACCTTCCTCGCTACCGCCCTTTCCACATAGGGGAGTTCCTCCTGCACGCTAGAAAAATCATACTCGCCGACGCGGATGCGGATCTGGGACGTCAGTAGGCTAAAAAGGAGATGCTGTTGAAACAACTGTTGTTATATCCGTAATACTTACAGTAATTAGAAAATGCCGAAGAAACTAATATTTTTTTCTAATTTACTCATGTCGATAATTAAAGTGCAAAACCTCATAGGTCATTTTTTGCCACGCATTATACAAGATTCTATCCTAAAGGTAGAAACCTACGAAGTTTAACTGAATTACGTTTTTCTGTCATTCTTAAATACACTAAGGCATTTACTACTTACTAGACTTTAGAGTTGGTTTGTTTCGCACGAATAAAATTTTGACGCCGATAAAGTATAACGTTTTTTCCTTTCTCCTATAAAATTAGCTTAGAATGATTTACAAGGTTTCGCACTTTAACCAGAGATATATTGCCGTGTATTATAAACTACAAATAAAAATAAAATATATGTATTATGAGTAATTGTAAAATATTTGTTCAACTATAGTCATACAAATGCGTAGCAAACAAACCGTAAATAACTAGTATTAAGTTAAATTTATGTATTAGATAACATAGATATCTATATGTAGTGGGAACGATAATTATTTTGACGCTAGATATTTTATAAATATAAAAAATGTCACAAATTAAGTAATTGTTATTTAAAGCAACCAAACACTGTTTACAATAGAAATGAACTGCATACACTGGGAACTGAAACAAAAATTATAATAAAGCAAGAAGACTATCTTAAATATCTCGCTGTAATAACAGCCTGTAGGCCATCTGTAGGCGATGAAGCTTTCTACTAATTTTATTAAAATCAACTGTTAGGTACCTTTCCAAATGCACTTCAAGGTACCAGGAAAGATTGGCTTAGATTTTCTTTTAGAACCAGAAATAGATCGATCTTAATGATCCCAAAATTGTTCGATGGGGTTTAGATCACGATTCTGGGGAAGCCAAGGTGATAATTCAATGGTACCTCGATGAAGTAATGCTTGGCGACCCTCGGAGTATGGACGTAGTCATCAGACCCTAGTCATTATCTTATTGAAAAATAAATAACTATAAGTCAAAAAGACTCTTCTTGTTACGTTCAAACCATATGACGTCTGTGTGACTGAGTTAACAGAGTCACTCAGACGTCATACGGTTTAGTGGAAACAAGGAGATACGCTTTTTTCCGTCAACGGCTGAAACTCTTACTTCAGCTTGACGAGCGCGTGATTCCGAATACCGGGATGACTTTTTTCGTTTATTTTTTGATTCAAATATATAGTTTTTTTTTCTCGTTGTCTAAGGAAATAAACGGTCCGGAGAGGTTTACAAACAATATTTATTCAAAAAACTTAAATTAGACAAAAATGTACCCGAACTAATATGAATATGTACAGGCTTAGCACACGAAGTATATACACATAATTTACAAGGGCTTTAGCAAAGAAAAGTACGCATCTCGTGTTTTTCGTCGCAACAGTAGTCGTCTTAAGAATGTGGAACGTCACACCACGTTACCTCGTCGCTCGTTTATACTCGAGTATACATATGTTTTCAACTTATTTACGCCCTTTAGCCGTCTCATGTGGTACCGTATCGCAACGAGGATGAGAGGCAGATTCTTGTGTTTACAGCTAAACTATGCTAAAAATATTTTCATATACACTAAACTTAAAATAAACTCTAAACAAAACCTGTGCTCACAAACATACTTGTATATTATAATTTTTATTAGATATAGCTAAATATCGGACGTCGCACTTGCCTGTGCACATAATTCGGTATCTATTTATTATTTATTTGATGGGGGCTGATTAATCAATAATCAAAACATTGGTTTTACATTATTAATGATAATGATACCGTTTTCAGCAACTGTGGAAATGTTATTTATGAAATCCATCTTAATCCTGGAGAGGGTACTGGAACCTTCGACGTAGAAACAAAAAACTGGACGTTTTCCACGAAACACCGAACTACATACTACAGTTTTCTCAATGAAAAAAAGCGTAGTAGTTCGGTGTTTCGTGGAAAACGTCCAGTTTTTTTTAATCCATCTTAGATTCCATCTCTGATTTTGTAGAAGGTAATTTGACAGAGGGTTGATTTGGATTCACGTTTAGGAGGAAAATAAATCCCATACCTTTGCCAACAGACAATTCCGAGTTTTGTAATATCGATTAATGCACACTTAAGCTTGAAATAATCTAACAATATGATTTTATGAGCAATACCAGTGACAAATAGTAGTTACCCATTGTAGAAAATGTAACTAAATATTTATATTAGGAATTACTAGCAATTGAAATTCTAATAATGAGATTGTATCATATCCAAAAACACTGTTTGGGATAACTTTAATAATTCGCCATTTACTTTCGAGGATACATTTCTTTGTGACGCCATGGTTGCTCGATAGTTTGAGAATATAAAAATATGCTCATAAACCTACCTTAGTCCTACGTGAAGTAGTCTCTTATGAGATGGTAACTTGCATTATTAAGGGAACTGGTGGGGAGCTATTGATTTACATCTTCCTTTCTTTTAAGATGAAGGTGGACTGTCTGTGACTTTTAAAGGAAACCATTTTTTCTTCGGCAAAAAATCACTTTATTTTTCTACATAATCTCCTTTTAGCTCGATACATTTAGTCCAACGTGTTTCTAATTTTTTTATTCCTTCTAAATAATGATTCCTCAAGGCCCTCAAAATAAACGTTTGTTTCAGCGATGACCTCTTCATTCGACACGAATCTCCCACCACCCAGCCATTTCTTCAGGTTTGGTAACAGGAAATAGTTGGAGGGGGCTAAATATGGAGAATATGATGGATGAGGTAGCAGTTCGTAGCCCAATTGATGAAATTTTGCCATGGTGATTACACATGTATGCACCCGTGCATTGTCCTTATGAAACAACACTTTCTTCTTCGCTAAATACGGTCGTTTCTGCTTCAAAAGAGTGTCAAGTCTGCCCAACAGCTGTGAATAATATTCGCCGGTGATCGTTTTACCCTTTTCAAGGTAATCGATATGAATGACACCGCGCGAATCCCGGAAAACTGTGGCCATGACTTGGACGACAGACCCATTTTAGCCTTCTTCGGTGCACGTTCACCTGTAGAAACCCACTGTTTTGATTGTTGCTTAGTTTCTGGTGTGGTGCGATGGATCCATGTCTCATCTACGGTAATGAAACGGCGTAAAACTCGTATTGTTTGCGGCTGAACATCCCCAAACACTCCTTTGAAGTGGTCAAACGCTTGTGTTTATGGTCGATTGTGAGCAATCGCGGCAGCCATCGCGCGGACAACTTTTTCATATCCAAATATTCATGCAAAATGTGATGCACCCGCTCAGTTGAAATGCCTACAGCCACAGCCAACTCATGCACTTTCAATCCTCGATCGTCCAATATCATTCCATGGATTTTATCGAGGATTTCTGGCGTAACAACTTCTTTCGGGCGACCTGAACGTTCAGCGTTACTTGTACTGGTGCGGCCACAACGGAACCCAGTAATACACTTTTTAACCATTGAAATTGACGGTGCAGAGTCCCGATAGTATTTACCTAGCCTCTCCTTGGTTTAGGTAATGTTTTTTTTTTTGCGTAAAAAAGTAATGCTTAATCAGCACACGAAATAACTTTGTTCCATTTTTGTGGAAATTACCGAGGTTAGCTGCTTTCAATGGCTGTCAAAGATAAACTAAATGACGTAGCTTGCTCAAAATTTTACATTAGTCTACCAATAGATGGCAGTTGATGGGAGCTATGTTGTAATTAAAGTTACTTCGCGGGAAATTCAAAAAGTCTCGGACTTATCAAACCACCCTCGTAGATTAAAAGATGGTAAATTATAGGCGTGTGCTTTCCAATATTCTTCAGTTATTTATTTCCCAATTTATTATGTTCCATTTATAATGTAGCTGAATTAGTGAAACCGACAAGACAATAATTATTTCAGGGAAATATATTTTCGTTTAATACCAATAGTAAAGGAGCCTACTTTTTTAACAATAATTCCAATTTGAGAATTTTGAGGAATTGGTCGGTCACAAATTTGATCTTCAGTAAGCGGTTTACAAATTCCCTTCGTTCTATAGAGCGAGTAAAACGTGTAAATAATTAAAGAAACGAAGTTTCCCAACGTAAACGCGTTAACTCTTTTAATCCGTTCCAGTAACGTAGACGGGCGGCCGCTTCTTTAATTAAAATCTCGACTCTAAGATGAGTTGAATTGAGTTCGAATTAAGTTTGCCGTTGAGGAGACAAAATTCGAAACCAGGGGACGAATTAACTTTGCATTTTCCACTATTAAATTTGATAATCTCATTCGAGGAGCAATTCAGTTATTCCGCGACTCCATAAACATGGCGTAAGCGAATTGCTTTCTTTCTATTACCATCTTGACGGATTGAATACAGTAATACCCCGAGTTACGTTACGCCGACTTAAGTGAATTTACGTGAAGTTACGTCATTCCTATACAAGCGTCTACGGAGACCAATTCTACTTTGGCTTCGGAGCTTCCGCATGCGTAGTAGAGACCATATTTCGCATTTTAACCGACAGCCGAATACAAATAGTTAGGTTAGATTGTGTTTAAATTTTTAAATAAAAAGTTTTTCAGTAAATATTGAAAAGTACCCATTATAGGGGGGGGGTTATTTATTTATTATTAGGTACTATGCAATATACATACTATGTGAGTACATTAAATAGTACTATGGTATGGTGATAATAATATTGATCTCTAAGTACAAATAAAAGTAGAATACAAATTACACATTACTACCTATAAGATGTATACTAGCAATTAACGGAATCTCCCTTATAGCTGACTAACATTAACTTGTTTTTGAATTTCCTCAGTTGAATAACTTAGATGAAACGTAGCATATAATATATTTTACCTAGGAGCATGCGGAAAGTATCACTTTCCGTACTTAAATAACTATAACAGCAAACTTTTTTAAATTGAAAAATCAAAATTTTCCAAAAAATACTAAAAAGCAATAAGGTAGGTATAATAATGAACTCATATTTTTGATAATTAATGTAACATTTCATATTACTGTGGTGTGTGGATATTCTATATATCCACACACATTCGAACCAACCAATGCAAACGAAATAGGTACGTGATTTTTATTTATTTTGCCTCTCATTGATTGGGAATTCTCATTTTAAAGTTTAAATATAGGCGGGGAATATGGTCTCTACTGCGCATGCGGAAGCTCCGAAGCCAAAGTAGAATTGGTCTCCGTAGACGCGTGTCATTCCTATCGTTCATCCCCTCCCTCGCCCACAAAGCACGCCTCGCGCAGTTCGAGGTTGCACGAGCCGATACGGACGTGTTTTACGCGTGCACGCGTCTCATTTGCCGATCGCTACAAATACATACTTTTTTTAAACGTCGTATTTGTGTGTGTTGTGTTGCATTGGCGTTGTTCAAGAGCCTGCATTTCAATATGTGTAACACAACATAACGATTATCATATCTTTTTAATTTATTTTTTTTTTTATTTTTTTTTTTTTTTTTTTTTTTTTTTTTTTTTTTTTTTTTAAAAAACCTTTTTTTTTTTTTTGCTTTGCCAGTGATTTTTTTTAAAAAATTTTTTTTTTTTTTTTTTTTTTTGAAAAATTTTTTTTTTTTTTTATAAAATACATTTAAAAACCTTTTGGTTTAGGTGTAAGGGTAGTTGGGGACCAAACTTCCCCCCAAACAAAAAACATTTTTTATGATAATAATAATAATAAACACGACGAAACGATGGACTTCGATCCTCGCGTTAAAGTGTTTTTTTTTCCCCCAAATACGACCAGCTAGCTGCAACCTATGGATCAAGGTGTCATAAAAGCCTTCAAGGCTTACTACACGCGATTATCCTTCGCTCATTTGAATGAAGCCATGACTCAAAATTCCGACTTATCTGTTAAGGATTTTTGGAAACAGTTCAACGTTGGTTGGAATGGGCCGAAGTTTCTGACAAAACATTGAAGAGTGTTTGGAAGAAGATTTGCCCGATTTTTTTGATCAGGAACCTGAAACAGTTATCGAGAGTGATCTAGTCAACCAAGTGATAAATGACGTCGTCACTTTGGCAAGGCGATTAAATTTAGTTTTAAGTTAATTTTAGGTTAGGCTAGGCGAGGTTGAGACTGAAGACGTCGATGAGCTCTTGAAGTCTCATGATGAGGAGCTTACGCTTGATGACCTCATTGATATGCGACAACAAAATGCAATGGAAATCGAAGATTCTGAACCGGTAGCACCGGAAAAACAAATGACGATTGCAAAATTGACAGAGAGTCTTGATTTTATCGAAAGTGGAATTCAGATTTTGGAAGAAATCAATTCCAATGAAGAACGTGTAATGACGGCAAGACAAAATATACAACGGTCGATTGCTTGTTATGGGGAAATCTTACGCGAGAAGAAAAAGTCTTTGTCTCGTCAAACTAGTCTCCTTGATTTTATGAAACCGTCCATTTCGAAAAAAAGAGCTATAACTTGTATTACATTGTATGTTTATTCTATTTTTACAGATTTATTGTATTCGTTAATTTGTTGAAGAGTTGAATTCCAGAATATAACTCAATGTAACCCAAAATTAGATTTCAGAAAATCTACCCCGACTTACGTAATTTTCGACTTACATTATCCTTCCCGGTCCCACTTATGACCTAACTCCGGGGTATTACTGTATTGTGTTGCATCCGATAGGGACAACACTAATTAAAATGCTACTCCAACACAAACATACATGTTATGGGAAAAATTGGAATAGGGTGAGAGGAAAAAAAAGGAATCAACTGTAGAGAACTTTATATCAGGGTTTGCCCCTCATCAGTACAGTGAAGCTTAAATAAAATGGAAAAATGAAAATAAAAGACGGAACATAAACCATTCTAATCCTATTTCCACCTTCGTGTCGATCCCTTCAATGTTTAAGCTTCAGAGCAGTCATTGCTGTGGAATACTCAGCAGTTACTATATACTTTTTAGCCAAAAAAAAACCTAACACAAAGTTGAGAGTTCAAACTCAAGATATATTTCCTTAGATATATTGATAGGTCCGATAAAGTCCACAACTACCTTCTGTACTTACTTGTCGAAAGATTTCCTTCCCGAAAGCACACAATAACGGTCAGTTAAGCTCATGAAAAAATAATGATTCCTTGTTCACTGTCATTCGTCATTAGGCGTCACATGTAGGAATTTATCTTATTAGAACTCATCAGTGTGACATATCTGAAGGGGAATAATAAAGAACGAGCACGTCGGTTTTATTGTTAGTTTATAGCCTGTCGGGTTTAATAAATGATCCCAAAAACAGGACATTTTTTGTCTATTTCACCACCCTCGAATTTGGAATAGATATATGCTAAAGTTTATGATGAAACATTAACAGAAAGTTTCAATTTGAGGCTACTTTTCACTTTCGAGATAAGATGGATCAAAGTTTAAAGTATTTTTATAGGCTTTTTTCTCCTTTCTAAGGGAGGGCAAGCTTATGTATCCAAGGAACTCATAATAAAACATCCAACAGACATATTAATCTATACAACTAAATGTTATCTCGCTCATTTAACCCCATTGCCCCACCATTTTACAACCCCATAACCCTTAAACCGGAGCAGTGCGATAAAAGTATAAATTTTATACATCAGACGTTAAAAACTATAATATAAAATCTGGTATAAATTGCCCATGCAACCTCATAATTATACTGTCTTGAATCGCAACTGCCCCATAAACCCTATACCATAACTTACGGATAGGAGTGAGTATAACCATAAACCCATGAGAAACGTACATGTTATCCAACAGACGTCCAAAACTTTACAAGATAGCATTAGCTGGCTCATGTGCATCAACTCCATAGTGCCATCCCATAATCCAGGATATCTCATAACCGAATATTATTCAATGGCAAAGTGGACTGTTGATTTGTTGTATTTGTGAGATTGGCGAGCAACCCTAAGTTGAGAATGTAAAATTCAGTAACAGGAAACCCAACTTTAACCATTTTCAAGACTTTACGGCGAATATTTAATTATTTTCCTCGTGACAAGGGAGTAACGGCTATTATATTGGATGCGCTTTGATTTTAAATTTATGACATCAGGTTTCTAATTAAATTAAATTTATGACATCAGCGAGCTTGAGAACTCCTAAATAGCAATTCCAGAGTCTTCAGATTCTTTGCATTTTCGAGAATTTAATTAATAATATGTCAAACTTTTTAATGCAAGTAAATTCAAACGTTTGATCCACTGTAACTCATAAGTGAAAATTAAACTAACATATAATTTGGCATACATTTAATGTCGAATTTCGAGAGTGGTGAAAAAGACAGAAATTGGGGTCGTCTACTACTAGAGGGTGACAATTTCACACTATTGTGTGCTCTTCTGGTCGGGATATAACCGACACGCTTGTTATTTATCACTCGCCATCGGATATGTCACACTGATGAGATCTAATTAGATGGATTAATTTATTCAAGAAATTAATCCGTTTATGTGACTTCTGATGGCGAATATCGATGAATGGGAAATCACTTTCATAATCTTAATGATTTTATCGATAGGTGGTTAATAGTTGGCAGACTTATCAGAACATGTTTAGTCATTTAAACATGTAGACTAGACTAAACTTGTAAACACTAGAGGGCGATACCTCAGCACCGTATTATCTCTTAGTCAGGATGTAGCTGATACATTAATTCTGCATCATTCACCGTCAGGTATCACACTGATGAGATATAATAAGACCTAAATCCGGATATGTGACTTCTAATGGAAAATGACATTTGACGAATCATTCTATTTATATATTTTCGTGAAACTTTTTTGCTTGATAACGTAATATGTATATAAGCTTTTTCACAGTATCTTTAAATTTCTTTTTGAATTACTTTTTTTAATACGCACTAAGAATGTCTCGAGCAGAAAGACAAATATTTAGAAACGACTACGCTCTTAAATAAACTAGACGGTATAAAAATAACTAGTTAAAAGTTCTTGTTTGAAGATTACCCATTATAGTAGGAGAGCTGGTAAACATTTTTGGGAAGGTATTTGAGGCAATGTGAAAAGTTGCTCAAAACTTCCTTTAGTGGGGCTTAAGCGACAATTAAATTTTACAAGAAGCGAAATAGTTTTTGAAAAAAATGTTCTTGAGGCACATTGAGATTTTAACATTTTAAAATTTAATATTTAAAGAGTTGAAAAAATCAAAAAGCCAGATCATTTAACCGGGTCAAAAAGTTTGCCAGACGTTTGCAAAATTAATTCATTTTCAAAAAAAATCAAAAAATGTACTTGAGGCACTTTGAAATTTTTGTAGGGTATTGGACATTTGTGGGACATTTTACCCGCCAGGTGAGTGAGAATGTTCAACGTGAGTGGGAGTGAGTAGGGGGGGGGAAAAAAAAAAAAAAAAAAAAAAAAAAAAAGGGCAGCGGAAAAAAAAGAAAGAGAGGGAAAACTCCCAAAAAAACCGGAAAAAGAAAGGTTTCTGTCGTATACTGCATCGTATTTATCTAATACGTGTTTTTATAAAAGTCCTCTTTTGTCGATGACTATTTGCAATGGAGAGTGATAATTGTGTAAAAAAAGTGTGTGTTATTTGCACAAAATACACTGAAAAAATAATTCTTTTTAATGAGAAGACATTGAAAAAAGTAATGAAGTGTTGGAAATTAGAAAAAAAATGGGTTAAAATACAAAGACATTATTTTACCAACCAATTCCAACCTAAAAGACGGTTATCATACCCATTGTTACAAAAATTTCCTAGCTTTAATGAAAAAATATCATAACACTTCATCTAGAAATTCTGATGTGCCTCCTTCCCCACAAGGTATGGTATTATTTTGTTTTGTTTGTTTTTTTTTTATTTAATATATCCATAAATAATGTTAGTTATTCGTAGTCTAAAAGTTTTAAAATAACAAAATTACGACTAAGGTTTATTTAAAACGAATAACGTTTTAAATACTCCAAAATTCTTACAAACGACCACACGAATGCTCTTAATCACGTGATTTTGCGGGAGCCAATCACACAGCATCGTGCTTCCTTTTGAGACAGCTGCCGATATACGTGTTCTCTCCCATTTCAACTTGCGTACCGCACTACTCACTCCCACTCACGTTGAACATTCTCACTCACCTGGCGGATAAAATGTCCCACCGAAACGACCTATCTTTTTTGTAAATAACTATTTTTAGTCACGAATAATACCCTACAAAAATTTCAAAGTGCCTCAAGTACATTTTTTGATTTTTTTGAAAAAAATAATTAAATTTGCAAACGTCTGGTAAACTTTTTGACTCGGTTAAATGAACTGGCTTTTTGATTTTTCAACTCTTTAAATATTTTAAAATGTTAAAATCTCAATGTGCCTCAAGAACATTTTTTTCAAAAACTATTTCGCTTCTTGAAAAATTTAATGGTCGCTTAAGCCCATCAGCCAGGTCTGCATTTTTGTATTTAGGTATCACTAAAGGAAGTTTTGACCAACTGTTCACATTGCCTCAAATACCTTCCCAAAAATGTCTACCAGCTCTTGGACTATTAGAGGTAATCGCACTACAATAATTCCACTGCAACTGCACAAAGAAATCTCAGACTACGAAAGTAAACACATTTTTACCGCTACTATTCCTCACAATCCGATAAAACTTCTCTTAACTTCTCTCGAAGAGAACCAAAAAAGTTCGTTTTTCTGGTTGCTAGCGTATCGCTATACAATAAAACGTAAAGTTGCGAAGCGGAGCAGAAATAGATAAATTATTGCACTTACTCGTCTACACAGTGTCCCGCGGTCGCAATCCAATTTTCGTTGAGGACGGCGCCTCCGCATCTGTGAGTGCTGGAGAACCCGAAGAAGGACGTTCTTCGCACGGAGACCTGTCAACAAACAAGGGCAGTAAATTGTGTTCAAACGTAGAGATAGTAATTTTAGAATTTTGTAGTTTCGGTATCAAAAATGAGTTCACCCGAAATAACTTCCCTTCGATGTCAGCGATTCTGAGCCCCCCTGCACTATAACGATATCGACACCATATATCTACGCCATGTTGATAACTTCATTCTACAGGAAGTCTACTTTTATTTATACACAAATCCATATATTCCTCATTGTTCAAGATAATCGATTAAACTGTTTTTGTTTTAAAGGACATCGAAAACTGCTTCTTTGACCACATCATGGCTTTTAAGATGCAGTCCCATGGCCTGCTATGTTTTTTTGTACCCCTGAAATTCACCATGAGCGTTTGGTAATTTTTTTATTTAAATATTTTTTCTTTCTATACAATCTCATGCTCAAGTTGAACAAAATATCAAGACGAGTCAAGCGAGCAATGAAATAATGTCAAGACAGTTGAATGTTATCTGAAATGAGTTAAACTTAACTCCGGCTCAATGTTTCCCTGATGTGCGCCAAGAAATGTTCATATATGTAATTTTTCCATATCACTTTGTTTCTGCTTTAGTTTCATTTCAATGTATGTTTTAACAAACCAAATATTATCCTTTTTAAGTGTAAATCAGATAATGTAGATTTATTATTGCGAAAATTCCAAAATTCATCCCGGTTTCAGTATATCAATATACAAAAAAAAAACTGTAGTAGTAAAAAAATGTCTGCTATAGAAGTTTAAATGATTCCAGACAACAGTAAACCATTTTGACATAATTCCATTGCATATTTCACCAGTCTAGTTGCTTTCAAATTCGATATTCTACTTAAATTAGGGATTGTATAGAAATAAACACCTTATATACTATTTGTTTCGTTAGCAAACTTCGCATTTTCAAGAGGCCTTATGAATTCAGTTTTGAAATAAAAAAATCGCCATAATTTCGGTATAAAAAATCGTAGTAGACTATGGGACTGCATCTTGAAAGTGATGATAGCGTCTGAAGAAGCAGGTTTCGATGTCGAAGACCAAAAACTTTAACTGATTATCTTAAAAAAATGAGGACTATATGGATTTGTGCATAAAAAAAGTGGACACCCTGTATATAGTAACCGTGATGGTAAGATCAGTGGCCTTGAAATGGGCCAGTATCACAATTGCTTCATAGCGTTACTACTGGCAAAGGTCAGAAAGTCTTTTCAAAGAAAGCATCACCCCCCCAAAAAAAAAAAAAAAAGGAGAAAAAAGTATGGTGCTATTTAAAAGAACCAAATTGGCTCGCACAGCAACGAAACCAGAAAAGACATAAAAAATAGAGGATTTCCAAAATATACAAACAAATTAGTTATAACTTTTATTTGAACAATGTTTTACAAAACAAAGAAATAAAAAGATACCGACATAATTCCAGACTTTTCCCGGATCCTGTATATTTGTGACGGGAGGGTTTTCAGAGCGTTTCGTTTGCTTTTCCACTTCCAAAAGAACAGAATTCGGAAAGTGAGGAAACCGACAGAAGGTAGAAGAACCTTTAACCCTGCAGTAACAATAAAAGCGAGTTATTATTTTGTGAGATGCAGAGCTATCAAAAATGGGAAACTCAATTGGTATTGACATATTTGACTGAAATTGACATCTCCCTCTAGGAATAATTATGATTGTGTCAGAGGAAAGTACACATGAAAGATGGATAGGACACACAACCAGACCCTGTGTTAGGTACCACTTGCCATGCACAGGATTCGAACCCGCGCGGATAATAGCTTTCGTAGTACGTTAATCGTAGTAGGTTAAATAGTACTGAGCTATCGCCGTGGTATTTGCTATTGAACCTTACTGTATATTCCCTAATTTTGATTGTTATTGTTGATATATACATACCCTTTTTTTACCATAGAACAAACGTAGAAACCAATCAAAAATTCACATCGAAATAAATATTCATTAAAATCGAGAAACAGTTTTGTTTTTCTGGGTGAATAATTATACGAGTACTTCAAACCGTTGCTTGATCTATAAAGTAAAGTTTGTCGTAGATGTGACAACCATAGAGTACAAAATATATTCCAAAAAAGGAAAAAAAATCAACAACGTGTTTTTATGTTAGTTATTTATTCAGTTTAGTGTTAATGTGTTATGTAGTCAGTTTAAAATTTGTTCAGTCTGCTTAATAAAATAAGGAAGAGTTGACTATATGAAATGAGTGTTGCGTTGGTATTAATAATGAATAGTATTGTTAAATGCATACAGCGACAGTTATACGTAGAACATTACGCAACTTTACTTTAAAATTGTATTGCCCATGCATTGTTAACACCACAGAATAACTAGACCAAGCGCGGCCGTATTTTTTATACGAGAACAAGTGAAGCCAAATTCGGGGGTTGGGGCGTCTGGAAGGAAACACAAGCTACTACTTAAACAGAGCCGCATTCAGAAAAAAATATACTAATGTAGGGTAGACCGGGGCACGTTTACGCGGATTTTTTTTCAAAGAATTTTCTAATTTTTATGTTTTAACTTAGGAAATTTTAGACATTTTGGTTTTATAAAGCAGTTAATAAAGTCAAAATCTGTGTATTCAGTTGTTGCCCTATTTGTGTTTTTAACCGTAAAACAAATTTTTTTAGGTCCAAGTCTGTCCAAAACTTGCCCCGTTCCCGGGGCAAGTTTACGCATCAAGTGGGGCACGTTTACGCATATTATAAGTGATACCAAGGAGTAAGTGAAATAAATATTTAATCAAATATCTAACACCTAACATCAAACTTTAAACATACATCTAACTTCGTTCTGTTATTTTTTTGAACATAATGTCTTACCATCTGTAAAATTAAGAAAATTCATTACAGGCTGAATAGTCTATGAAATTAAAGCTGAACAGACATGAATACAGAACTACATATATGATTGTAAGCTATAAGAGACGAATCTGTTACTCAATTAAACATTAAATGATGATTTGCAAAACTAAATAGCCTGAAAAGAACGTGCGTAAAGGTGCCCCGATGTCAATGCGTAAACGTGCCCCATCGCCATGTTTGGATTTATTTTTAACGTGCAACGAAAATTAATAACATTTCTGTTCATACAAATACAGTTCTCAAAAAAGGATAAAATTCTGCTAATGTTCATAAATTTGTTTATCCTTAACTAAGTATTATTAGTTCACAATAAGTTTCAATAAGTTCAACACAAAATTTACTCAGCTTGACAGAAAACAGGTTATCCTTGCTAGACCGAAGCTCGACTGACTCTCAAAAACTTGAGCAGTGAGAATACCCGATGGGGAGCAGCATCAATCTGTCATGACTGGTAGCGAGCCAGTTATAACTCGTTTCGGAAAAAGTGCACTGCGTAAACGTGCCCCATGCGTAAACGTGCCCCATGCGTAAACGTGCCCCGGTCTACCCTAAATGATGAATGTTTCAATAATAAACATTTTTTACATTGAAACACGTTAGATTATAAAAAAACACGATATACTGTGAGTTAATAAGAATTCACAATTTTACCACTATTCAGTAGCAGCGCGATCGAGGGTGCATAAACTGTAAGCCTAATCTAGAATTACGATAGAATACGAATCGGCAGACCTTACAGTATACACTGTATTTATTAAATTACATGTTTTACTTACATAAAGTATGCAAAGTCTACGAACACCTACATACATGAACCTACGAGCCTGAACTTCGCTCTGACCTCTACTTGACTTCACCGGTTTGTCTATATGGCTTATCAGCCGCTTAGTCTATTTGTCTGTGGTTAATACAAATCAAAGTAATTTAAAAACTTGTGAATAAACAAGAATAATAACATATTAACGTCGTTGTTTCTTGCAACAGAAACAGACATTTTAGTGATTTTTAACATTAAAATCACTGAAAATATTTTACATGAAACCAAATTTTATATAATATATTATAATAAAAAATATTCAGAAAGAGCTTTGCTACGATATTTGAAAAGTCACATATATTTAATCAACAACCAATTTTATTGACCTTTTTGAAACGTAAGAAATGTTTAACGTCTTTCCGTGAAAAAAAATATCAAAGGGTATATATTTTAATAAAGTCCAGTCCTCAACCGTATGAACGACATTATACGTGTTTTTAGTAGGCACTGACTAGATGTTATAAAATTCAAATAGTGGGCATCATAAAAACATATGGTATTGGCATAAAGTCCATGAATTATAAATATCCATGCGGATTCACAGTTTCCCCACCTACACGTCCTGAATAAGAATACGCGAAGATTTTTGTACCACCAACAAGCAGAACACGAAAATCCTATATATTCCGAGAAAACAAAGAAATAAAATATAGCAAACAAATTCCGCATTTGTCCTTCCCGCGAGTAATTTTCGAGACGTGGCTGAATATACATAAAATAGCAATAAATATACCGAAGCAGACAGAGGCGTCCCGCATATATTCGCTTTTTGGAGCCTGTTATGAAGGAAGGAAGAGCGTAAATAAAAATAATCTGAAAAGTGCAAAAATATATCCTATTAAAGCCAGATAAATGTGGCGCTATATCGGTGGTAATGGTTAGTGAGAATCAGGGTGTATGATATCTTTTAAAAAAGGAAGAACACGTCTCTGGATACTGCAAAATCGACTTGATTATAACTAGTGTTCGGAATGTTTGTCTGCCCGCGTGTTAAACTGCGTTAGACTATCCTGCCCTCCCGCACAGGGATGGCGCACTACTGCTCATACGCGGGTCTTGGCGCGTTATTGTGAAGGGTCAGTGCCGTACGTATGTAGCACGGGCAAGAAATACACGCGTGTATAATTTATAAGGCGCTTAAAAATACGGTTTACACTTTTCTTATATAGAGTTTTTTTAGTGCCGATCAGGCGTCACGACACACATTTCCGGACCCTAATTATAACATAAAAAATGCAGAATAAGTAAAATGATCAATGGCGATTTGCTACTAGGTAAATCATAAAAAATAAATCAGTCTACGTCAGTTTAGAGTAACCATTATTAACAATTAAAATTGTTAGGTAAACAGTATGGTATATTTAATATACATATCGTCAATCTGCATATATCTAAAAATGTAATAAACCGAAACCTAATTAATTTTGGATCTAAATATTATTGTAAACCATTTCACTTGAGTTAGTCATATACAGGATAAGACAGTGTACATCTTTATACGACAAAGCGTTTCTGCGCTTATGTCATGTGCGCTGTGCCTAAGCGGGCGTCCGGATGCCGCCTCATGCACATTGCACAATCCGTGTTCAAACGATCAGCAGGGGACCATCTGCATAACCCATTCCATACCACTTTTCCTTGCCATTTTTTTGGCAGGTAATATTTGCTATACCTAAGTCAAAATAGGCCAAATCGGTATATCGGTGCATTTTTCAACAAATTATTCGAATAAGAGTTTGATATAATCTGAATCCAAATCATCTCCTGATGATGCTAACATGGTAGGCGAAAAGTGAGTTGAGTAAAAGTGTAATATTTCGATTTTGGAAATCGTGTTTATAAACTCCTCATCAAAATTAAACCGCCGCGTACCAAGCATCTCTCACGAATTTTGCGATTGTCGATCCACACACGTACAAAGAAAGGTTCCGCCTATCCTTCAGGGATGGGTTGGAGGTGGATTATCACTTTTGGCGCTCAACCGGTCGTCCGCAGTGGGTACTGTCAATATCGAGAGCATTCAAATAATTCCATGATATGAATTCGAGACAAAACGACATCCCATGCTGCCTCCTACAGGGGCAGAACCAGAGGGGACTGGTGGGGGTCGGTGTATTTGTGGCCTGGAGGTTATGGGAGTTATGACTCATGAGTTATGGCATTAGGATCAATGGATTTGCCCAACAGAGGTTAAACCACGCAAAACCCAGCATAAATGCAATGGGGTGGCGGTTGAAGAGAACGGGGGTCTGGAAATGGGTTGAAGAGATAGGACAGCGACCAAATGCACATAACTTATTGAGGAGGTCTTAATGTGTGCCGGGATGGGGTTTTTACCCGACAGCGTCCTTATTTGTCCATCCCGTAAGTCTGTGAATTGCCATTAAAATAATGTGAATTCATATTTCGACATGGGGTTGGTTTTTGGGGTGTAGACAGCGTATTGTGTAACTGTGTAAGTCACAGCATAGCGACTTCGGGATATTAAAATCAAGGAATATGATATGGTTTAATTGTTCTCTAAATATTATAAATATAATCAGAGAAATAAATTGTATATACTCGTAAGTTATCTTTGTTTAATACATACATATTTATATTTAATGTATATTTATTTCGCAACAAAAATTAACATAATGCAATGAAATAACGACCTTTAGTATTATATTAATTTGATTTTCAAATTTTCAATATGGCTGTTCCAAACTGACTGGGTTTTTAACATATTTTGTAGGAAATTACACAAAACATATAAAAACATAGAAAAACTTATACACATATATATATATATATATATATATATATTTCTAATCAATGAAATCGGGAACATAGAATTATGAAATATATGGGGTGATCCACTTATAAAAAACTTGCTTTTTAAAAAGCCCCTTTTATTTACAAGGGGTATAAACCTTGTAAATAAAAGGGGCTTTAGTAAAACCGTTATCCGATCCGGATTTTACGTAAAGAGCCATCCGACACGGGTTTTTACTTTTTTTTACAATCGATTAAAAATATTTTCATAGTTCTCATTTATAAAACTAACTATGGTCATGAATTTGGGCTCATTTCAAATGTACAATTGGAATCAGTTAATAAGCCTGTTAATAGAAATGTAGGTAATACAAGAACAATTTTATGTTTAAAATTTGGGTATCTATGAAGTCTCACTTATAAAAGGGAAAAGACGATTTTAAAAAGGAACAGGATTTTTTATTCTTTTCACTCTCAGAGAATAAATTCTTAAATTTTTAAATTTCTTCTTCATTAGTTTTCAAATGTGCTCACATCACAAAATTTTGGTTGAAAGTTAGGCAGGGAAAATGTTTTGGGGCATATTAGAGTTACATGTTCACTCGATACAGACTAGAGGTTGTTCAAAGGCAACTGATTTCAGCTGTAGATACCTTACTTCTAATACTGTGAATGTTGGTATTCGTTCACGCTCAATTAAGAGTTCCCTCAAATTTTTGCGCGATGAATAACAATCGAAACGACATGTCTGTTTCTGATTGGACCCGATTAGACCAAGATTTGATCAATCTCTAGTAGGTTTTTGGACGTCTAGCTTGAATGCACAAATGTCTCGATTTCTTTTCACCCAGTGGTAGAATAATATGAGGGTTTAAATTACGAATTGTTACTAATCAGTAAATATGGAATATAAAAATAAGCAGTGCAAGGTGGAATTTTCAAAATTACAAGCTACTCTTAAGGAAGATTTTTTTCACACACGAGGATCTTTCCTCCAGCGGAATTTACCAGCGTTCATGCAGTGATCGTGCAGGTTGCGAAGAAGCTTACAACATCCGTAATTTCTTATCTTACCTGCCAGGGCCACCGGCCGAATGGGGCGTTTTTTCCACCGACGATTCTCGTCTGCGGCTTCGTGAACATCTGCGGCACCCCGCAATCTGTGAAATTCAGATACATTTTATCGTTGTATTCCTGTTCTTAGCAGCTAAATCTGTATAACAATCCAAAAAATGTCTAAGCATGTATTTGGGGAGTTCTCTAAACTATTAGGTAACTGTTCTCGAACTGATGCCTCTGCTTGATACAGACTTTTATGGAAAGCACTACTATATTTTGCCTTTTTATTTAATTGTTATTTTTCCATGCGTAAAAATATAAAGTAAACTTTTAATTACATGCTTTAGTTATTAGATTAGAGATATGAAGATGACGCATATGTAGTGAACGCATGTCGGAAAACTTTCTTACTTAATCTTCTTCAACAAAAAAATTTTACTAATCTTGTTATATTATTGGTTAAATGTTCGCGGTTGATTTGAAATTAAAGAGAAAATTCTCAATATCGACAACAGTTGACATATTTTTCGTTTAAGGGAGGATTTCCCCTAAATTAGTCATTTTTTTTTTCGGGAAAATGGACAACTTCGTTGAAAAACATTTAAGAGCATTTTCATTTAACATTTAAAAGCAGAAAAACGTTGAAAACTATTTATAAATATTTCCAGTTTACAAAGTACTTGTTTATTTTGTATCTTACTTGATCTACAAAATCGGTTTCCACGGGAACATTTTTCGTGAAATGGACTCGAAAATGCGAAGTACGCCATTTCGGGGAAACGACGTATTCAAGCTTCAAACCAAAACGTAATGATGTCATGTACACCGTTGCGGTTATCGCCTGACAGAAGATTTTCTAAAATATTGGTCTTTCTTGAAATGAGAATGGTTGGATTTTTTTTTCGATGAAAAGATCGTTGTTAATTATTAAGGATTCCTACGTCAGACAAAAACCCATTTCTAACGTTATTTATACGTGAACTAAACAAAACTCAAACATAATTACACTGGCACATAAAAGAACAAGTGAAAATTATAATATACTACACCACCATACCCACATACTTTTTGGATCGCTGAATCCGAATATTCAGTCGGTATAAAGCCATTCACAGTTCGTCCCTAACCTCAAAAAATGATCTAAAATCGTCAATTTGAGAGATTGTGAATTATATATTACAATTTGTGAGATTTGTTATAAGATATCCAAGAGATAAATTATATCTCTTTTTTGTTATAATGTCCCATTTCGGGGGTCAACAAAAAACTCACAACCATATAAACATATATATCCAGTAACCCAATATCTCAGGGATTAGTGGGTAAATAACCTCAAACCCAATAATCCCATAGCCCTAGGACTCTGAGTGTCAGAATCCTCAGACTCAACAACTCCATAACCTCATAGTTTTGAACATAACTCAACAGCCCGGTAGTGTATGTAGAACCAGAAAGGACGTACAATTTCGGGGGTGTTTTAGCAACATCATCAAATCCAATAACCCCATAACCTGAAGCTCTGTGAGTAAAGGTTCTCAAATTTAATAAATATTCACACATTCCTTCAAACCTAATAATTTCATATCCCTAATGACCAAATCTCGTAGACTTGGACACGTGTAGTAGGAAATTGTTCTTCGACAATGACTAACCTCAAGTTTATCACCGATTGAGTCAGATAAGTGCTCTCCCATAACATAAGTATTAAATAGTCACGTTACATATCATCCTCCATAAAATAATGAAATGTAGGTTGAAGATAGGTTGGCTCGCATAGAATCTTCTTTGATTTTTATATTATCGCTTATTCAATATATCGCTTATTTAATATATCGAGAAAGTGAGGAAACAGGCCACAAATGAAGGCAAATAAATCATAATCTCTCTTTATTCTATACCACAATTCAGCCTGGTAAATGTTAACTGAGGATAGCAGACACTTTTATAAGGTTTGGGAACTATGACATGATGGGTTTAAACCGACTACGGATTTGGATTCGGATATGGATATGGTGATGTAGTTTACTGAAACTTCCGCTTTTTTTATGGGTCCATGTAATTTTAGTAAAAAAAAAGGTGTGATCGAAAGCGTTAAGGAATAAGGCATGGTAATTTCTTAATATTTCCACAAACTGGTTGCAATGTGATTATAGTAACGATGAACAAATTATAGAACTGTCTATTCATAATCAGTATAGGTACTCGTAAACTATATGACATTTTTTTTTAATTCATAGCTACGTTCTCTCAAGAAAATCAACTCCCTTTCTTCGGTTAACTTAATTCGGAAAAATTCGTAAGACCGGCTGACGATGCAACATCTCTCACGGAAAAGGTAACATAAAGGACTTTACAAGGAAATAATGCCCTCCGAGTAAATTTTCCCGGGGCGGAATTCCATTCAAAGGGCCGTAACTTACCGACTTTTTCCTTGCTAGACGACGTTACGGCGCTACTAAATGTAGATGTGGCCATCAGATCCGGCACCGCGGTGACTTTTTCTACCGGGGGACTCTGCGCTCGCCGGCCGATTTATCGCTTCTGGCGGCCTGCAATCAATATGAAAATGGTGTACACCCAGCGACATAAACATAACAGTTGAAATTTATGGGTGCCACGCGAGGCACTACAACTACTAAATGGGTCCGCATAACGCCGATAATAGCGAAACTCGTAATGGAGTGTGCCTCAAATTAACGACGATATTATCGATCTAATTATACAGGATGCTGTTTTAGTTCCGCTACATCGTCGAGGAGTAGAAGTACTTATTAATTCCTCCCAAAAAGTGTGCACCATATGGATTTTTTTCTTCTTTTATTAATTTTCGCGAAAACCAGTGGCTGCTGGTGGAACTTGAAATTCTCGTATTTTCGTAAAGACGTACGGGATCTAAATAAAATTTTAGGGGGTTATTACTAGACCCAAATGGAAGGCCAGAATATCAAAAAACTTCAAACGAAGTTTAGGAAAAGAAATTTTCCAAATTTATGTTCCCACAAGAAGATCTTTGGAACAACTTGCAAAATGTTTACGAATTATTTTTTTTTTCACAATTAGGACCTACTAAGTGAGTATAAAAACTGGTGTGAAATTTTAATTCAAATTGCCATAATTTTTTCAGATCTGGAATTAAAAAAGACCTATAAAAAAGGTTTGTATTTACTTGGAGATTAAAAAAAAATATTTCGCGAATATTTTGCAAACCGTTTCTAAGATCTTATGGTAGGACATAATTTTTTCCGCAAATTTTACTACTGCGGCTTTCTACTTACGTTAGTATATCTGGTAATCACAGTCTAAACTATGATGTGGGTCCCATTCACCCCAACCAGCCAGTATTGGCGAAAAATGATTATAAAAAGAATGATTAGGATCATTCCAAAGTTTAAAAAAAAAAAAAAATTAAATAGGCAATCCTAGCCATTTCGGCACCTGTCTTTGAGCTAAAAAATAAAAAATAGAAAAAACTATGTTTTATCTGTGCAAATATTGAAGACCGTTATAGGAAAATATGTTTATAATTTCATTAATAGAGATACGAGGTATGTCAATTAAGTAATGAGACTGGCAACGTAGCGCCCAATCTAGCAACACTGCGGGACTTGAAAGGGCGGTAGGTTAACAAACCTACCTAGGTTACACCAAACAACACCTTCTGTACAAGTTTGAAATTGTTAGAGCCCTTAATTTTTCTTTATGACTGTTTTCGTAAACCGTTGTTTTTCTAGTGTACTTATAAAAATGACATTAATTTTGAGCAACAGTTTGCTATCAGGTTTTGCTTCAGACTTGGACACAGCGCAACGGATACTTTTGCAAAACTTCAACACGCCTACGGAGACAGTAGTTTTTTCAAGATCCTAGGTATTTCGGTGGTTTAAGGCATTCTCAGAAGATTTTTGACTAACGATGAGGATGAGAAAAATCTGCGCAAAAATGGTTTCAAAAAACCTTTCGCAGGAACAAAACGACATCAGGAGAGAAAGGTGCCTTGACTTTTTGGAATCAATTGAAAATGATCGGTGATGAGAGTTGGGTGTTTGAATACAACCCGGAAACCAAGCGTCAAATCATGGAATGGCACACTTCACGCTTTCCAACTAAAGACTTCTCGAGATTGAAAAATTACCTCAAGGGACGTTATTTTGGGGCCACATAAAACATTCATACGGCTGTAACCGACCAGCTGAAGGCTATTCCAGTATATGAGTTCCAGCAAGGTTATGAAGAATGGAAGAACCGCCTCCAGCGCTGTGTGACTTCCCAAGGAAGTTATTTTGAAGGGGACATTACTGAATTGTAATTCTATTCGAATAAAAAAAATTAATAAAACCCGTCTCATTACTTTATTTACACACATTAACTTTTTTAGAGTTACATGTGTTTTTTTGAGGGTTTTTTTTAATTAATTTTATACTTTCTGATAAATTATCAGATCATAAACAACCTTCAAAAAGTGGGTCTATGAATATGACTGACTGTATGTACCTATTTAATATACATACATACAGGGTAAGTCAGTTTAACGACCCGAGTGTATGAACTATTACATACAAAAATAGGCAGGGGTTTTTATATACACGTTTATCTCAAAAGCTCCATTTCTGAGATATAAAGTGTTGAACTTAAAAAAAATCTTCATATTTATTGATCTAATAGATTGTTTACAGGGCATGCCAGAACATTATTTGCTGTGTTTTCTAAGTCACAAGTGACTAAGTTAGATGTCATCGACTACAAATCAAATAAATTTTGTGGCGTTTTTGTGACATTTTTATATTGAGGTGAGGATTAATGATTCCATCTGAAAAATGTTTAATGTACTCTCACGTCCGACGTTAAATCTGACTGACCCTGTATATAATGTACTTTATAAAAATATAGATATTCCAATCAATATCAGTAACCTGCTGAGCTTTGTTTTATTAAACGCACGTACTGAGGTAATGTTTAATGTTCAATATTCAATGTTTTACAGAAAAAAATAATTTCAAAATTCATATGCAAACATTCAAAATTCGTATTTAAAGGGCGAACACGTATTGCGAAACGCATGAAATAATTTTACTGGAATATTAATAACGTAATAAATGATGTTCAATATAGTATAACAGGTTATAAACGTCACAACTACAATCTGTGGAGACTTTACAACTACACAATGCATTTTCGTACACAATGCCGCATAACAGCGTGCAATGAAGTGTGCTCTAAATTAAAGGCGGTAGCGTCAATACCAGAAAATCTTGACACATTGAAATACATCAAAATGTGAAGAAAAATGGGATTATCATTAAACATGTACAGGGTGTCCATGTGTCCAATTTACGGAACGTTTGTGGGAAAACTCAGTTATTTTTAAAGATAGAGAATTGCAATTTCCACATTACCCTCCTACTTTTTTTGTGAAACGAAAGATGCAGTAAAAAAAATTTATAGCCCTTTTCGTTTTTGAGATACAGTGTGAAATTGAAAAGTTGAATTAACTGTTTGAAATTAAAAAAACAAAACCAAAAACTCTGATCTTCGTGTAGATCATGCAGCTTGGGATGTAAAGTGTACTGTATATAATCAAAATTTTGCAGAATTTAAAACAAAAATATATGGTTCATAGCAATTAAATAATCGCTTTGACTTGACCGATGGTGGAAACAACTCCCGCAGCAAAAACTTACCAACTTTTTACTATGTACTATCAGAACGTACGGGGACTAAATACAAAAACGCATGACGTATTAAAGTCTTCCTTCTCATGTCAGTACGATGCCATATCACTTACAGAATCGTGGCTCCATGCAGAAGTTAGTGATACTGAAATTTTTTTCACCAGATTTTAATGTTTTTCGGTCTGACAGGGATTCCAAAACTTCAAAAACTAGAGGTGGTGGAGTTCTGATTGCAGTAAATAATAAGTATCGCTGTGTGCAATTGGATATTGAGTGTATAAGAGCGGTGACTCCGCTCATTGATACTGTAGCTGTCAGAATAGATTTGTGTTATAAATCTATATGCCTATTCGTAGTTTACATTCCTCCTTCGCTAAGTGTCACTTATTATAACGCATATTTTGAAACCATTGAAGCTTTAGGTTTTTTAGATGATAGTACCATGTGTTTTGTTGGTGGTTTTAATATGCCAGCATATTCTGAATTCTGTGATAATAATACGATTACTACTCATACCATGTCGTTGCAGACTTTTTTAAACTTCTTTGAGTTAGTACAATAAAATAATGTGCGTAACACCAATGACTGTATCTTAGATCTCATCATTTCGAACAAAATCTGTTACGTTGAAAAATCTCATGATATTTTGTTGAAAGAAGATTTGCCTCATCCTGTACTTGAGGTAACATTTCAAATTGATAAAACAACTATGCAGTATAAAGTAGCACACAATCAAGGATACAAATATAATTTTCGTAAAGCTAACTATTTTTGTATGTACGACCAGATAAGAAATTTTAATTGGAATATATTGCATCAACATAATGATGTGAACATAGCTTGTGAACTCTTTTATAAAAGTCTAAGAGAAATATTTGATACCTGCGTTCCAAAAACTAAACCATGTTCAGCAATATATCCCCCTTGGTATATGGCTTAGTAATACAAAATATAAAAAACAAATCTAAGTTGTTTAAATTATATAAAAAACAGGTAATATCTAAACCTATCGCGAATTCCAACATTTAAGAGAAGATGTAAAAAGAAATATCGCTTCAGCACATAAAACATACTTAAATAATATCGAAAATAATTTAAAAAATGATGTTAATACGTTCTGGATATATATAAATTCAAAGAAAACGGCTTCTGTCATCCCTGAATCTTTAATTTTCAATGACCAACCGTTGACGTCCCTACAAGAAATTAGTAAGTAGTTCCTTTAATAATTCTAATAAGGCACAAAACAATATTGTCAATTATATAACTGAAAATAACGTTTTGCAGCATACCCTGTAGGTATTTTAATAAATTTAGTTTGGATGATGTTTTGAGAGCTTTAAAAAAATCTTAAACCTAAGTTTACTAAAGGGCCAGATGAAATCCCAGCGTTTGTGATAAGAGATTACGCATATGTGTTCGCTGAACCTCTCTTAATACTTTTCAACTTAGCTCTAGGTACTAATTCATTCTCAACTATGTGGAAAAGATCTAGAATATGTCCGGTTTTTAAAAAAGGCGATAAAAGTCAGTAAAACTATAGGTGATTCGAGTCAACTTCGCAAAGGTGTTCGAAATAGCGCTGCACTTTGTTCTTTACAGTCATATCCAAGGGCAAATGTCCATTCATCAGCACAGTTTTATTAAAAATATGTCCACTGTTTCCAATCTTTTTTTGCATAACTCAATACATCTCAACTTATTGGGATGCTAACATACAATTATATGTTATTTACACGGATTTTAGTAAAGCCTTCGACATAGTCGATCACAATATTTTGTTACGCCATCTCAGATATGCAGGAATTCCACATAATCTTGTCAAGTTGTTTGAATCTTACCTTAATGGTCGATTGCAACATGTTGAACATCGAGGTGCTAAGTCATTTGATATAGCGGTAACATCTGGAGTACCACAAGGTTCAGTATTGGGGCCACTCCTGTTTATGCTATTTATTAATGATATTGTCGCAGATTTGGACGTTCGCTATTTGTTATATGCAGATGACAACAATTTTTCATTATATATCTACGAATAAGGACTGTCAAACGCTGCAGAATAACTTAAACACAATTAATGAATGTAGTGTAATGAATTAATTAAACAATGTAATGTCCTCTTATGTAATGTAATGTAATGTAATGTAATGTAATGTAATGTAATGTAATTAATGTCATGTAACAATGTAATCCTAATGTACTGTTGTAATATAAATTAATGTAAGTATGTAATGTCGTAATGTGTAATCGTGTAAATCTAATGTAATGAATAATGAAGATCTTTGTAATGTAATGTAATTTGAATGTAATGTAATGTAATGTAATGTAATGTAATGATGTAATGTAATGTAATAATGAATATAATGTAATGTAATGTACTATAAGTAAATCTCGGATTTGTTATGTAATGTAATGTAATGTAATTTAATGAATATAATTAATCTAATGTAATGTAATGTAATGTAATGTAATGTAATGTAATGTAATGTAATGTAATGTAATGTAATGTAATGTAATGTAATGTAATGTAATGTAATTAATGTAATGTAATGTAATAATGTAATGTAATCTAATGTAATAATGTAATGTAATGTAATGTAATGTAATGAATGAATGTAATGTAATATAATTAATGTAATGTAATGTATGTAATGTCTTAGTTCAGACCGAAGATGCTAACTACTTTGAATCTAATTAGGTGGTGTTTCTTAATCAATCAAATAGAGGATCTTGGGTACTTAATGAAGGTTACCTAATATGCATGCTCCAGAAATTCCTATAGAAATCTCGTTTTTGTATACAAAGGCTTAGAGAGTTGTGAATAATTTGACATTTTATCTTCAACGCTATTGTCAAATCAAAATTGGAACTCATCAATTTTCATCCCGGTTATATTATATACAGAGAACAAATATTTTCGTTTCCAAGTTAGTAGACCAGCGCATACATTATGTTTTTTACAAATTCTTAATAATATAATAGATGCTCCAGAAATTCTTGGACAACTTTTTTTGACAAAGGTTAGGAGTTGTAATAATTTGGCACTTTTCTTCTTACGCCATGTACAAATTTCCATACAATTTCACCCTTTATTTTAGGTAATACCCATTGTCCTAATAGATATGTATGTATGTATGTGTAATATGTATGTGTAATGTATGTGTAATAATTGTAGCAGGACAGACTAGATATTGTTAACTCTAAATAAAAAAATAAATGAATAAATAAGTTGCATTTTTCGGACACTACCTCTAACTCACTCCTCTTTTAACCTATTGGAAATTTAAAAACGGACTTCCATACAATTTTTTTATGTAGAACCCAGTGGTGTAGTTAGTTATTGTCTCCCGTCATCCGTTTTCCCAGAATAAAGCAACATACGGTTTTTTTTTAAAATGGATCACCCTGTATATTTTTATTTGGTTGAATTAAGTATTATCTAAGCATATCAAAAATATATCACTATTATTAGTTTTCGTAACAATAAGCACACAAACTGCAAATTTAAATGAAAAATACAGTTTTTGTAAATAGACTGAGGCGTTGCTAAAGAAATCAAAAGTAGGTTGAAAGGAGTAGAATATTTTGAATTTTTATTGCAATAAAGGCAGATTTTCTGTGAATTATGGCTTTTATTTTAAGTGGTTACCTTATAAGGAAAAGTGTCTGTCATAACTTATTCAGGGACGGGGCAACAAACATTTTCTACCAGAAAATGCTAGAATAATAAATAGAAAAATAAATCGAAATGGCCAAACATTTTAAAGAACTGTTTTTATTCTCTGAATTATGTATGTTATACCATAAGTGATTTCATCATTATACCTATGTATAAAACAGTTATACAACCAAACCGTATGCGGTTCTCTAAAAAAATCTATCGAACGGATATTAATGATTCTGTAATGTGCAAGTTTTTAACAAACCCGTTGAGTACTTCAGCGTAGCAATGATCCGTTATTGAGTTTTTCTAGGTATGCACTTTGATGAAAACAAAAAGAAAAAGAGTGGTACTATGAACTGTAACAATTAAATATTACCAAGAAAATATACAAGCAAAGTTGAAGAATAACCTGAGAAAAATTTTGAGCATTCAAATTAATTTGACCTCATTTTGACTGAAAAAAAAAAACCGTCTTAGAGACTTAAACCAATTACTTATAACTTGAGTGTAATGGTTTCTGCCTTTGAACCTGACAGCCTCGGTTCAAATCCCAGCAATTTTCTTTTTTTTTGACTTTTAATATGGATTAATTGAAAGACGAAATTAGATGAAATAAGTCATTTTAACATAAAAAAAAAAAAAGTTTTAAAACAAATATTTTTTACAGAAATTGTGGAAAATATTCCCCACCGAACATTTTCTAGGAGGTGAGGTTCTACTGTTAACCTCATTTATTTTTTCCAAAATTCTTGAAGTCGATCGAGTTTATTAATAGGAACTTGGAAAACCGTGTTCTTTAAATATGGCCACAAACAGAAATCACATGATGTTAGATATGTCACAGGACCTTGAAGAAAATATATGTTCGGAGTTCAGCGATTATGGAAAATGTTCGGTAACATTACTATTATTTCACCCACAGTGTGTGCTCTAGCCCAAGGGCGTAGCCAGGGGGGCGCTCGGGGGCGATCCCCCCCCCTAAATTGTCAAGTAATAACCAAAATAGTCGGAGGATTGTGCTTGCCGTTGCCCTCCAATGATCTTTTTTTTTGCTTTTTTGTTTAATCTGCATTGGTTGCCCCCCCCCCCCCCCCCAAAGAAAAGTACTGGCTACGCCCTTGCTCTAGCCTCATCTTGCTGGAAGTAAACAATAGCAATTTCGTCATTATCCAGCTAATTTAAGAGTAATAATTATCTCCCTATATCATTTGATAGTCAAAGATCGATTTAAAAAAATGGGTCAATTAATCTCCTTCGACTAGATAGCACACCAGCCAATCACCACTTTTTACGCATGAAGAGCGGTTTCGAGAAAAATAATTGCTGGTTTCTTGGAATTCGATATTCTCATATTCTGCGAATTCTCATAACCACTGTGATGAAGCCATGAGAATCTGAGAAGAAAATTTTGTCCAGGTTGTTGAAAACTATTGACAGATCTGCTCTACAAGGGTATTCCACTTCTTGAAGTTCCTGATAACAAGGGAAACAGTAAGGAAATAGGGGTAAGTCTTTTTTTTGATGTAGTAGTAGTAACAGTATGATATGTACCAACAAGCATAATGGCTAGCTGATACAGAACGCACATAAGTTTCGGGAGCATGTTCTATAAGTTGATACGCATTTTCTTTCAGCACCTTCATTCGTACTATAGGAAGGTCACTATATTTCTTCATTCCCTTTTTTCGAAAACAGTAGAGTAATATGGTGAAGAGAACACGTACTGGAATGTGCTATTAACCAGTGGCGGTGGGCTATAAGGTGCGCTGGTGCGCGCGCACTACCGACAATTTAGCATTAATAATTTTATTTAGTAATTAATGGACGTATTCTTAATTTATCGCATTTCCGCATCCCTAGCATTAATAACATCTCAATATTATTTGGCCGCAGCGTTACGAATCCACTAGACGCTAGGTCTCTATCTCCAACGCCACTGGTTTCCGATCGCGGCGTGGGAATCGACACGCGCAATACGAAAAAGGCGAACGCGTATTGTTACTGCTTGCCCCTCCACAATTAGGAAACGTAGTGGGCGAATCCTATAGATATGATGTGCGGAGTTTAAGAGCGCACGAGAGTGATCGGTTAGTTTGTGAATTGTTTTCGTACATCGCTGTTTTATCGCTCACGTTTTATAAATATAAACTCGGTTAGAATCTAGTTTGTAATAATGAATTCTATTCAAAACTTATTAAAAACTCCATTCTCTAGCTTGAGTTTGGAGGAAAAAGTGCAAATTAAAACTCTAGGTAGGCCCACTCCACAAATTAATTTAAAATTAGCCGTGAAAGGAAAAAATAAACAATTTGTAAGAACATTTAATAATGACTTATTTAAAAAACATTTGTGGTTAAGTGGATGCGATGTATTGAACGTAGTGTTTTGTTTGGCGGAGAAACACCTTGGACCAAAACTGGAGTTACGGATTTAAATCACATAAACGAGAAAATAAAAAAACATGCAAATTCTGCTGGACACATGAATAATGTTTTGAATTTAGCCATGCAAGGCACTGCAAAAATTGCGACAATGCTCGATTCTGCTCATCGACGAGCAGTGGCAGCACACAATGAAGCGGTTTCAAAAAACAGGTATGTTTTAAACATTATTATTAACTATATTCGTTTTTGTGGAAAATTTCTATTTAAAACGAATAAAGACATTTTTGCGCAACACCATGTGCCAGGAAAGACTGTCGGCTTTGGCTATGCTCTCCATTGAAAAACTTATTACAAATATATTAAGTAATTGAAAAATTTGCACAATGTAAAAATCGCAGAATTGAGCTCATTTACAAAGAAAATTAGGTAAGTTTTCAAATCAATAAAGTTAATAAGAATAACCTTAATATGAGATAAATATTTATCTCATATTAAATATAACTATAAATATTTTCATGGGATATTCTTATTATTCTTATGATTATCGTTATTTTTATCTATGGTGCACCCCCAATCTTAGGATCACGCACCGCCACTGCTATTAACGATATTCACAACCTCATCAGGAAACTGTTCTTGAAACTGTCCTTGAAATAAAAAAGTCTTCGAGAGAATACGACGATTTCCTTCTACTTTCCATCTATATCTGAAGTAGGACTGAGAGAAACTTTTTATGTTGGTTTTATGTAAAATGTAACAAAACGACAAAATGGGCAGGCAAAAAGCTATTCCTAGTTTCAGTTTTAGAATATCCTTTATTTCGGAGAAAGCATAGAGACCCCCAGGATATCTCGTAAATTTCGTTATTGTGTCAATGTTTAAGATAATTAAGAGCGTTTACTAAATAAGTGTTTGCCGTACGAATTGGTTTCTAGAGGTTTTTTTGTAAATTGTTCATTCCGAACCCCAAGTGGCCACCTGTGGCAATAAAAAGGGCAAGGAGTGTACGACGCCTGGTGCCAGGGGCGAACCAGTATCAAACTCGCGGAGGGTGGCGGCTGGCGACAGTCGAGATAGGTGATGCAGAGGAAATGATTCAGTGGAAAATGGGATGTAAATTATATGGGAGGTCAAGCTACTAAATACTTATATATTGTAAATCCTTGTACACCGTCTATCACGAATGTCGAAGGTTGTTAATGGAGATGGTAAACTTACCTGCTACGCCACTGGGTGGCTATGGAGACGAGGTTCGCACCTAGTGGTAATTTAGGGTGTTCTCTAGAAAATTTACCATGTTCATAAAAACGGATAAACCCGAAAACTTCAGTTCTTTTCTTCCTCATGGTTCTTATGTTGTCGTGTTGGCTCTGATTAATCCTTGGTTGCTATTATTATGGTATTTGTTAGGAATGTTATTGTATGTGTTGACAAAGGCCTTCAAGTATTAATTGGTTATTATCGGGAATAAACTGTACTGGGGATTAGTTAACGGCAATTATTATAGTTGTTTCGGTTAAATAAACTCCCTACATTTACATGTGTTTTATTCGCCCGACTACCAAAGGGGATCTAAACCACGTTGACCAATTAGGCGTTATCGTAAGCTAATGTTTTTCTTGGACGAATTAATCAACGAATCCACATATCATGTGTGCGATTTAAAAACCGCTCGGTAAATCTGGAAAGTAACAAATAGAATCGGGGTCGAGAATTCCTCCCCTGGATGGCTGTTACAAAAATTTTAAGGAGTTCTGCGTAGAATATGCAAACTGTGTTTGTTTCGAACTTTGATATTGACAGTTTTAAAGCTGTTAAATATCAATCAGATCTCAACACAATCATTTTAGGCCTGAACCTAACAAGAACATATGATTGAATTATCAAAGCCTACTTTGGGGTTAAATTTTGTTGAACGCTCGATATTTACGTCTTTATCTAAACTGTACAATGAGTATCTTTGAAGTAAACTGTCATGAAGAAAACGAATGGGTAAGTCGTCAACAGCATGTGACCTCATATTTAAATGTATTTCAAAAATTTGAGTCAACATTGAACTGATTCAAAATTGTTGGTACGCACGGTATGAACAGAACACCAACGGAAGCGTACTTGAGTTCAATGAACAAATGAAAAATATAATTTGTATCAGTCAGGGTCTTTAAGATCACGCGAATTTCGAACTATGAAGCGATAGGTATACGTTCTACTATTAGCGTCTGACACTATGCTCTGTCTATATGTGAAGTAAAAGAATGTTTCGTATTAAAGGTTAGACCAAGACCTTTATAAATATTAATAATCGCACTTTGGCAGTTCTATTAAACATATGAAATATGTAAAAACCCGTCTCCTAAAGAAATGCCCTTAACTTTACGTGAATTTTTCAATCTCGTGCGGTCAAGTTGAAAATACGCGTCTGTTTACCCCACATCAAGGCTTTGTTCGCGTGACTTGTGGAATCGAGTTTTGGGAATGGTTTATAAGGCAATATTTACGCAGGTACACAAAAATTCGAATTCAGCATCGTTTCCAGCCATGGTATGCACATTAAAAATACGAAAAAATGCGTAAAATGTAATAAAAGATGCAAAACGGTGAAAAAAAAATGCTAAAATGTAACTTTTTGCAAGAGTACCTTGGGAATAGAATTTTTCTTACTGATTAGTCTGATTACTGATTGCTGATTTTTCTTACTTTCTTGCTAAGTAGCGCTGGTGGAAGTTGAGATTATCATATTTTCGTAAGGAAGCAGGCTCACGTAAGGAAGCAGGACTTACACCATATTTTAAGGGGTGATTCCTAGACCTAATTAGAATGCTGTAATAGCAAAAAATTTCAAATGAAACTGTTAAATTTTAATAAACGTCTGCCTCACCAGGAGGTATTGGAAACAGATTGCAAAATATTTGCGGTTTCTTTTGTTTTAGAATTACCAAGTGAATACCAAAACTTTTTATTCTTGTATTATTTGCAAAAATTTCATTTAAAGACACAGATATTGTAAAATTTTAGAGTATTTCGTTAAAAAATGCTGGGATGTAATAACAATTCAAATTACCATAACTTTTACAGATCTCGAAATTTCGCAACAAATCATATTTCACACATTCACAAAGTATAAAAAGATTTTGTAGTTTTGTGATTATTAAAAAAATAATTTTTTTGTAAATGTTTTACAAGCCGTTTCCAAGAAAATTTGGTGGGGCAGACAAGAATTTTTTTTTTTTAAATTGCTCTTTTTTTAAAAAAAAGTTTTTTTTTACCATTACAGCCTACTACTTAGGTCACCCCCGAATACATGACGTGGGTTCCATGCTACGTTACGAAAATACAAGAATCTCATTTTCCACCAGCCTCCACTGGTTATATTTTTTCAATGTATATTTTCACTGTTATATGAATTGTAATTTTTCTTTTTACAAAAACTAATTGTTTCCGAAAAATGGTTTTTGATTGGAAAATAAAGAAATTATCATTTCACAATATCAATTTATATCCATAAAATACAATTTAAATTTTTTTCAAAGTTAAAAAAAATATTTGATGTTTTAGAGATTCTGAACATATTTCTTTAAAAGTATTTTTCGAAATTTTCGAAAGTGTCAAAATAGGTACTAAGTAGAAAAAGGAATAAGTATTGTACTTGTGTATTTCTGTGGTAAGTGTCTAATCCTTGTGTAAAAAACTTAGAAACTATTGCGAACTAATTTTCTTAACATACTAGTGCGAAAAAATAAAATTTTACGAACTGTGAAGGTAGCACGCTTCATTTACACGTGTGTGCGTAAAAGTGATACTTTAGGAATGGTTGTAAAAAACATTGACCCTTCACATAATTAAGAATTTAACATTTTTTGTATTAGGTATTATGGTTTGTTGAAATGATACATTCAATAGCCTACTTGAACAAAACCAAAATATACTTATAAACGCGCTGCTTTTAATTTTAGAGCCATAAGTCACAAGAACTTATATCAAAAAATATACAGGGTATTTCTTATTTTAATTAGGAAATTGTTCACGACGGTCCAAAAAGATTGATATAACATAAATAAACATATTTTTCTCATTTTTATGTTCATATGCTTCCCTTGCAGATCCCTTACCTTTTCGTAGTAGTAATCCTAGTAGGTTTCGTTCCGTATTTCGTGGTATTTTTATTCGTGCTATTCTGTACAGGTTTCTTTGTCGGTTTATTTTTAGGTTTAAAACTGCTGGGTTTCTTTACCCTGGTGACAAACCCTGGCTCGGTAGTGAACTGCCATAGCGACGACGTAGATTTGTCCCCGTGCTGGATGGAGTTCAGGTTCAGGGAGGTGATATATCCGGGCTCTGTGGAAGACTGCCACCCGGGTTTGGTGTAGTGAACTTCGGGAATGCTGTTAGCCACGTCGAAGGTATCGGTACTCATTGGCCTGATACTGTGCCTGTGAAGAGAAATTTAGGGGACCTATTTTTAGTTTCGCCATAAGCAAAGGGAAGAACGTCCTTAAAATTCAACATATCAGTCCAAACAACATAATTTAATACATAGAAACTGTACCTAAATACAGAGGTAATGAAAATCTATTTAACGACAATTAAATGACGTGAAAATATCTAATAATTTTAAAGTCATTATCAGAAATGTATTTATGAAATATTTATAAAATCGTATTCCTTGAAAATGATGATATCCTAAAAAATAATTTTAAAAAATAATGTAGTATATTAAATGTTACAGAAAAATGTAAAATTTAATAAAAAACGTGGTAAAATAGTAATACTCTGAATAATGTTCGAACGTAACTTTTGAAGTATTTCTACATTTATACGAAATTATAAGACTACTAACCTTATCATCATACTGTTTTTTGAAAAGTTTGTTCAATTAGTAATGTCATATGTAAGAAATACGAGTAAACAAGTAGATATTTACAGCGAAAAGGAGTTTTCAAGATTTTAAGAATATAATAATCCCATAGAATTTCCATTTCAAAAAATCCGTTAAACGAACCTGAAAATAATGTCTTTGACATAGACTGATGGTCTATTTTTATTAAGTATTCTGATGGAAATACATAATATATAAGACGATTTGAAGTTTATTACACTATCCAGTTTACAGCAATCCAAATTTAGAAATAAAAAATTAAGATTTGAAAAAAATATATAAAAACTGATTAATTTAATGCCTTATTACTTAAAATAATTTATATAAATTAAAAAACATTATATTACATTGCTTATAAAAAATTAACTATTAATTAAAATGACGGAAAACACACCTTGGACCATTTAAAAATCCCATTTAAAGTTCCCATTTAGATCTTATTTATGGAAAAACATGTAAAGTACTAAAAGACTTAAAAAATGCGAGCCATTTCCAACTATCATAAACCGAAACGCGTATCTTTTGCCATTCAAAAGTTATTTAGTGAACCATATCTTTTTCATAATCCTCATCGATACCCAGAATATATAATCGGACATGAAATTTAAATAAATGCACTTTATTTTAAGTTTTGGCGAATGCGCTGGGAATGCAGGAATATAAACAAGTTGTACTTGATAGTTACATCAGTGGATTGCAACTCGTTGGAAATAGAAATAGAAAGAAACAAGCAAAGAAAGAACATTTCTTTTTATAGACCATCTCGACTCCGTACTCCCATTTTCAAGAAGTCGGTCGGAGTCGATTGATCTCGGTGTTGATAGATATAATGTTTGTATTATGGGGAAAAATTATATTTTATATATTATATTTTAATTCTAACATCTATAAGTCACAGGAACAATACAACAAATGTGGAACTTCGATTTTGTACATATATTGCAAGACACTTGCAAGAGGTTAATGATTATTAATGAACAAGAACATAAAAATTAAAATTGTAATTGAAATAAGTTTTAATTCTTTATTATCGCCACCAATATTTTTAATATTGGTTACTTTTTTTACTGTTGATTATTGATTGTTTAATATAGTTTTTTTTTTTGTAAATAAAGTACTTTCTTGTTTACTTTTTAATAGGTCATGATATAATCGAAATAATCAACTACTATTATTATCAAATGTTTATTATTTTATTTGAACCTTTGAGTCATCATCCTTTAATAAAATCTCCTAAAATGTCTCAAGTTAACTTTCTGAATAATTTTTCTGCTGCTTTCCCACAATTAATAATTTCTATACTTCACCCATCATATTTCAAACAATTTAATGTTTGCTCAGGTACGATAATATTAATATATTGAAGTATAATGTAAAATATGTACAATACAACTCCTACTTCCGCGGGAATCGGTACAGCATTTAACAGAACAGACAACAGAAAAAAGTATATAAAAAATAGAAAAGGCATATTCAAATGTATTGTAGAAAAAACTTTGAAAACCTGTTTTCTTCAGAAAGATTTCTATTAATTTGGATTTTGCTCGGAACAGCCGAACTATATCGAATATCTTTATAGGGTAGCTCATGGAAGAAGGATGAGAAAATTTCTTTCTTTTGTCCTTACAGCGTTCCACTGCTGAAAGTGTCTAATGTTTTTGTCAATTCCGATTGGTGTTCAGACCAGCCGAATATACACAAAAAACCTTTACAGAGTAGCTCATGGGAAATAGAGAAGAAATTTCCTTTCTTATATTGTTACAGAGTTCCACTGCATATTTTTATTACGTATCTAATGTATCCACCTCTGGTAATGATCCATCAAACTATAGTTACGAACATCCTTCGCAGATTCCTGCTGATATTACCTTGGAGGCGTAGTCGGCAGCCTCGAAGATGATCCCGGCCTCACATTCATAGATGCCGCCAGCGTCTGTCCGACAGAACTCTGCGGCGAAGCTGTAACGGGTCTGCTCTTCGTCGAATGGCTTGGTTGAGGTCGACTGAAAGCAAAAGTGAAGTGTACGTAGGCGTTGAACAAATTACACAAATAAACGACATATCCAGTTAAATAAGACGACGTCGTTTTGTCGGTTTCAGCTTTTCGATGTCGGAAGGATGTCGAGGAAAGTAAAGTTACTATCAGATTGTTAGAATTTTTTTCTTCGACAGGAATGCGGAGTAAAAAATGTCTTGAGCAGATAAAAAAGCTTCGAATATAAAATGATGGAAAGCTTAGTAAGAGAAAAAGTATGACTTTCTCTCTTAATTCTCTGACTCTTCACAAACAATGAAACGAAAATTTAAAAACATAAAATATATTAGGTCAACAAAAGGTATAACTCAGTTTCCACTATCTCCGATATCTATTTTGATATTTTTCTGGGTATTTTTCCTATTCAGTTACGAGTATTACTTAAATATTTACAGATCTCTTCCAAACACTACATTAAATATAAAATTGTTTGTCTCTTAGGTATGTATTTTTATTTCAACTGTATTATGTTACTAAAAATCTCAAATAGTTAAAATACATATATGTACAATATGGAATAAAAATTTAATAAAGGACATAAAAACTCAGAAATAACAAAAAATGAGAAGGAATATATATACAGGGTGAGTTCGTGAGAATTCCCACCCTCTTTTTCTCCGTTAACTTTAGAGCTATAATTTTTTTTTACAGGGGTAACTTATTTTTTCTGAAATTTCAGAATATGGTATCAGAAAACAAAAATGTAGCAGCTGTTTTGTTCATATAAATTTGTTTATATGAAACATTCTATTTATTTTAATTGTTGAATTCCGCTTGTTCTTCTGATTACAATGATAGATTTAACATATTAACATATGTCATACTTTCTGTCACATGTTTTTGAAATATTATGCATTAAATATATAAAATAGAATACGCGGGAATAAGACATAATTTATAGTAGGCTGTGGATTGTTACTCTGTTGTCAAAACTAAACAGAAAAATTGCTGTCTTGGTTGTTTATGTCAGTGAAACATACGTTTTAAAGGCTGTTAGTGTTTAACATTTAAATAAATTGTCATTTTTAGCTGCTGTTGTAACCATGCATATTCTAACCATGTCATTTTACATTATTATTTACTGTAATAAAATAAATATTTCGCAAAACTGACAAGTATTAATAATTAAGTATTAATGATCGTCATTAAAAAATATGTTAAACAAAAAATCATTACTAACCCTAAAAACGTATGTTTCACTGTATATCAGTGAAGCATACATCAACACAGAAAGCAAGACAGTAACCGTTATGTTTATTTTGTAACCAGAAGAAAAAAACGTATTTTGACAACAACCAAAAATACAGTGTGTCCCGTTAAAAAAAAGTTATGTTAATTAGACAGCTGTTACATTTTTGTTTCAAATGTTTTTCTGTCAGTATATTCTGAATTTTCCGGAAAAATAAGTTACCCCTGTAAACAATTTTTTTCGTGTCTTCAATAATAACAGAAAAAAGGGGGTGGAACTCCTCAGGAATTGCATAAGTACAGGGTGTACATATGCAATTATGGAACATGAAATTCTTATATTTTTGTCATGGAACCCACACCAGATGTTAGGGAGTTGTCACTTGACCCAGATGAAAGGCTAGAATAGCGAAAAAACTTCGCAAAAGTTTGGTCAATCCCCAGAAAAACTTGGATCTGGGACGTAAAATATTTAAGAAATTTATTGTTTCTAAATCACCAAGTAAATACAGTCAAGGAAAGAGTATTTTGATTCTTGTGCCTTTTTCGAAATTTCGAGATCTGCTAGATTTATAGAAGTTTTTATTTGTACTTCATACTAGCATTTTATTTCTGATTTTGTAACTATAACTTGAAGAAAAATTATTTTAAAATTTTGCAAAACCTAGAAATTAATTTTTTTATGAAATTTATTTATAAGGTCTTGGAAATGGCTTGCAGAATATTTATTTTTTTATTTTTTTCCATAATCACCGAGTAAATACAAAGCATTTTTACATATTTGAATTTTTCGATATTACGACACCTAGAAGGTAATTTAAATATTTATTTCATCTCAACATTTATTTTCGTCTTTGAGATTTTACAATCGTGCAAAATGAAAATTTTGCAAAACCAGCATGAATAAAAAGTTTTTGTATGCACTTGATAAAAAAATGTGCAAATATTTTGCAAGCCATTTCCAAGATCTTCTGGGGAGGCAGGCATTTTTTTGAAAAAAATTTTCACAAGTTTCATTTGAATTTTGCTATTACAACCTTCTATTTAGGTCTAGTATCACTCCCTAAAATATGATGTGGGTAATAATCCTCCAAATTCTGTTTTTTTTTTTGTTAAATTACTTTTAAATTACGTGGAACAGGTAACTACGTGGAACACGTGTATTATCTGTGACTAATGAATACTGAATAATAATGTGACTAAGTAATAAAATATCATTCACAAAAAAAAAGGAAAACATGTGATAAGAATTGTGAAACGCAAAATAATATGACAAAACATAAATCTCAAGAACCAAAGAGAAGAAAAAACGAATACTCTCTTACAATTATAAAACATGAAATTTATCTATTATTTTTGTATGGCCTACTTGCGTAGCGCCGGTAGCGTTATCTGCTGCACATCACTGGCAGCTGTTAGTGTTGTGTACCAAATTCTAAAATGAATGAAAAAAATCGCGAGTTTTCATTTTTTATACATCTCCCGCAATGGACGAAGAAAGGGAAAAAAGTGGATTAACACTTGCAAATGAAGAAATGAAACAATGTGTCAACGGTCTGCCAACAAATCCACTCCACTGACGTCATATTATATTATTTTTTCTTCTCAATTTTAATTGATAAAAACCACATTGAATAATCGTTATAATTTTCACAAACAATTTGCTTTGATACGGCTGCAAGTAGAAACCATCTACAGTGCACTAACAGTAGCTTTACCCTTGTCCGCAACAGACAAAACCTGAAATCATGCTCATTTCTTTTGTAGCTGTGGCCGTGGATGCCTCAAGAAGTACAATCTGTTATTATTAGTTTGTGAGTCATATATCTTGGTGTATCAAGTCAAAAATCAAATCATATCATATCTACCTTGTACTACGTTCGTTGTGCGCAATTTGTAGGCAAAGCTATTCTTGGTGTACTGTAACAGTTTATAATTTTGTTCACTTAGATGGCGCCGCTGTAGTTCACGGCAGATAGCCTATAAAAAGACATCAGGTAATTTGGCAATATTATAAACGATTTATAAGTATGGATTTGCTGTACAGAGTACCTAAATTGAATGAAGCTGCGATAAAAATTCTGACAATAAAACAGTTACTTTAAAAGTCTTTAGCGCATTTCAGCATTTAACAATAAACAACGATTACGAATACTACGCATTCAAATATAATTTATCAATAGCTTGCGTACCAGCAGGTAGATGCCATATTTGTAATTTATTATTACTACAAAGATAATTTTGAAATAGCCATCGTGGCATGATAATCACTGTATACAAATTATGTAAACAAATTGTGTAATCGTGTCAGAAAATAAAAGCCTTTCAGTGAGAAGATTTATTACATTATTTCCAAGTGTAAATACATTTTCAATAAAACAACAACAAATAACCAAATAAATTTATAAACTATTTCGGAATACCTATTTAGTTTTATCTGAAACAGCAGAACGTTAGGAGAAAAATATACTTGTATAATTATAACATAATTATAAAAATGTTAATTTACCTTGTTGGTTTAGGTTTACTAGCACTATATTGACTAACTGGCTTGCTTGGATTCCTATTGTTAAGATTATTCTGACTAGGAGGCGTGTAGAGCACCTGGGGATGGCCTTGCGGCTGATGGCTGTGACCTTGAGGTCGATGGGGCATCAGAGCGTTGGCTGTAGCGTTATGGGCACAACACGACCCAAACATGAATGTGTCGACACACATTCCTGAAAAAAAGAGAAACGTTAAGTTTTAGATACCTAAACCGAATTGCTATTATCTACCGCATGCATCCGAGTTACAAAACCAAAGGGTGTGTATTTGTAAGTGAATTTCTGTTTGGGATAAATGCTAACCAAATATGAGAGTGAGGGGTACATCGTGAGCGAGGTGGTGACATGACCTGGGCTCTGTTCTCATCTGGGCTCATTACGTAGGTAAATTCACCCCATTTTGACAAGGATGTTCTTGTGGCATCTTTATCAAATGTAGGGGCTGATAGAATTTCAAATTCTTGTATCTTCTTAATGGAGCATGGGCCTCATATTACTGGGTGCTAACTGATTATTAAATCTTAATGTTAGTGTAACAAAAATCTTCGAAGGTAACTTGCGAAAAAAACATATGTTAAAAAATAGCTTGCAAATGTACACATTTTGTGTATTTTATCTTTGTTTATGTGGCATATTAGAAATTTTGATTTCCGTTATGGGTACGGTTATATGAATTTATTTGAGGAAAATTAAAACTCTACAAGCACCGTAATGTAAGAATGATTTCCGGTTTATCGTCATTCAAAAGCACAAGTCACCGATCCGGATTTCGATCTTATTAGTTCTCATCAGTGTGGCATATCTGACGGCGAATAACGAAGAAAGAGCATGTCGGCTACAACCAGGACAACATGCGGTGGTGATATCTTGGAGGTATCGCCCTCTCGTGGCTTTAAATGGGACTATTCATCAAAAAACCAACAACGTCGGCAACTAAGTAAGTCCGTTAAGCTCATGAATGGGGAATCATTTTCTTTTCATGAGCTTTGTACGTTTTGTCTTTGATATCTGATGCATAATCTGATAAATATCTCATTCAGTTTCTGATTACCTTATCCCATCATTCTTTCTCTTGACAATACCAGCTTGTTTGTTGAAACTTGCATCGATAAAAATGTGTTTCATAAGTGGGTACTCTCTGCCAGAAGATTACCTGAAGTTTTATTGTATATTATGTCATAAAATTAGAATGTAGGTAGGTATTACCAAACCAGGACTGTGTTTGGTGACGCAGTGAGCCAAGGCAGCAAACGAAACCAAGAGCTTTTAATGCCGTGTGCCTGTGTGATATACAACTGCTTTTCGCCTACCATCAATTAAATCAAACCAAAAGTATATCATATATCACATTTATAAGGCAATTAATTGTAATAATTAATATTTATTATGCGTATGGCATCATAAATATAATTATTTATGTACAATAAGTAACAATAGGGTTCAAAGCCGTGTGACAGTTATTTGAAGCGATAGGATGATGATTCGTTTCTATAGCTTCCCCTCTGGTGGCGTGTATAAAGATTCTTAGAAATTATAGAATTCATCACCACTCTTCCCCATTTATTAATACATTAATGAAAACCCAGCATGAATTTAGCGCTGATATGTTCTTCAGGTATGTCACTCATGCAGGTATGTTCATGGTAACTATCACATCACCACAGTCATTTTATGAAAATGTTTTGAGATTTCTGGAAGCCCGTGAATTTCCTTTTGGGATATTTTGCGATCTCGGCAGGGCACTGACTGTGTTAATCATGAACAGTGAACTTTTAAGTTGCATAATCAGAGCATATGAAGTCTAGCGTTGAGTTATCAATTTACTTGAAAACAGGAAACAATTTGTTACTAAAAATTATAATGCAGAAAATGGTTTTGTCAGGACGTATAAGTCAATTTTAGTCACCGTGTTATTTTTATTATACTTATAGAAATGATATTGCCACAATCTTATCTAAAACGCATTATACACTGATGATGCATCTCTGAAATGAATTTCGAACAAATTAAATAACATACTAGAATTTGAGTGTAACAATTATATAAATGTGATTGGTTTGCCCAAAGTTTTATGTCAGTGCTAAAAAAACGCAGGTATTTACAAGAGGTTTTATTCTAGTCTAAAAAAAACTAAAACATGGACACTGACGTATTAATGAATAACACGCCTTTAGTTAACCGATATAGAAAATATTATTTTATATAAACAATTGACTTTATATAAACAATTTAAAATTAAGCTGAAAAAATATTAATTAGATAAAAAATTTAATTATTCTGTGTCTAACTATTTTTCTGTGTCCTAGTTTGTAGGTATTGACTATTCATATACATGTACACGTCTAAAGAAAATGATATTATTAAATTATTATTATCTCTAATTTTACTTTCTTAAAACTTTTAATACACCCTTTATTTTCACTGATAAATTCAAATGATGGAGGATACAGATGCGGATAAATAACTATTTTTCCACACAATGGCAACTAAGTTTGACTTTCTATCATATTTTTAGTATTATAGTATTTTCAGTACTATTTATAGTATTATTTAGCTTAGTACTTCATTTTCGTTAAAGGTAAGCGAACAAATAATGCCACAGACGTGCAATCGTAATGCTTAATAACAATTATATCTGTGCTATAGATTTTTATGTCCTTACCTATGTGGTAACCTTCAGATTTGATGCACTCGTAGACGAACATGCAAGTGCCTTGTTGCCCGTCCACCCAACACGGTTTCGGACTTATCTGATATGCTGAAAAATAAAAAAAATACACCATTAAATCATCCATCAGGAAACGTTACGGTACTCGGCCGCAATAAATGTATTTATTATTTTGTGAGGTCAGTTCTTGTGGAACGCTGATCGACCGAAGGAATCGTACGACACATGGCATTTCTCTCGTTTTTTTTTGCCATAACGTTCCGCCACGTACGGTGAAAAATGCGGCACGAATAACTTTTTGACAACGTACATGGAATGCCCATAAAAGAACGCGAATTAATGGCCGGCATTTACGGTACAGTACACTTTTGTTAGTGTTTGAGAATGATCACTCGTCGAAATAGGCACTGTTGGATGTACGATTAGAATTATACAGTGAGAAGCAAAAAGTCTTGAATAAAATTCGTAATTTAATTACGGCTGGGATTTGGATAAATCGCCGAATTACAGTGGGTCAAAAAAGTATTTGAACACACTCTATGCATAAGGTATGGAGTGTCGTTGGTATTAGTAATTATTGTAATTGGTATAGTAACTATTAGTAATTGAGAACTGCGGCTAGCATCACAAATTAGTATAGACCCCGGATATGAACTTAACGTGGATTTCACGCCAATAAACCCATAGACTGCCAGCGTGTATACATAAGTGTAAGCCGGGTTCCATATTAGACATCAAAAAAGTATTTGTACACCTCAGGATTCTTGGGACTTCCCGCAACCGGGATCGTCGCCAGAATATTCTAACCCTGTCAGTTGATCACAGTACTCACAGTAGCATAGACAGAGCAAGCGGTGTGCATATTCGTTAGAAAAAAAATCAGAAATGGTATCAAAAGACGAGGGAACTTTAACTGTAGAAGGGAGACAGATTATAATAAAAATTACACAAAGATGGGAAATATTATGCGAAATTGGGAAAACAGTTGAATACCCCATACAACCGTAAAATATACCATTGATAGATTTTTAAGCCACGGAAATGTACAAACGGTTTCACGTTCGGGCCGACCTGCAAAATTAACAAGAAGGATGAGCGCTTTATACTAGAACAGTTCGACAAAATCCCTTTACAAGTGCGGTAAAATTAACATCTGAATTACAAAATAGAATAGGGCAGACGGTCCACCCAGAAACCGTAAGAATTCGACTCCGAAAATATGGTTATCGAGGCTGTGTGGCTAGAAGAAAACCATTGCTCTCTAAAACAAACAAGAGAAAGCGATTGGAATTTGCCAAAACATTCATAAACAAGGACCGTACATTTTGGAATATTGTCATTTAGATTCATCATAGTGTCATTTAGATTCATCTGACCAAATGACACTATTCCAAAATGTACGGTCCTTGTTTATGAATGTTTGGCAAATTCCAATCGCTTTCTCTTGTATGTTTTAGAGAGCAATGGTTTTCTTCTAGCCACACACTCGATATCCATATTTTTGAAGTCGAATTCTTACAGTTTCTGGGTGGACCGTCTGCCCTATTCCATTTTGTAATTCAGATGTTAATTTTACCGCACTTGTAAAGGGATTTTGTCGAACTGTTCTAAATATAAAGCGCTCATCCTTCTTTGTTAATTTTGCAGGTCGGCCCGAACATGAGACCGTTTGTACATTTTCGTGGCTTAAAAATCTATCAATGGTATATTTTACGGTTGTATGGGGTATTCCAACTGTTTTCCCAATTTCGCATAATGATTTCCCGTCTTTGTGTAATTTTATTATAATCTGTCTCCCTTCTACAGTAAGTTCCCTCTTCTTTGATGCCATTTCTGATTTTTTTTTCTAACGAATATGCACACCGCTTGCTCTGTCTATGCTACTGTGATTACTGTGATCAAATGACAGGGTTAGAATATTCTGGCGACGATCCCGGTTGCGGGAAGTCCCAAGAATCTGAGGTGTACAAATACTTTTTTGATGTCTAATATGGAACCCGGCTTACACTTATGTATACACGCTGGCACTTTATGGTTTTATTGGCGTGAAATCCACGTTAAGTTCATATCCAGGGTCTATACTAATTTATGATGCTAGCCGCAGTTCTCAATTACTAATAGCTTTATACCAACGACACTCCATACCTTATGCATATAGTGTGTTCAAATACTTTTTTTGACCCACTGTAGGTTAATATTAATTGTTGTCTTTTTGCGGTTTTACATATCATTATTTACATCAATTTCTATATGAGTTGCTACATGTAGTATTTAAGTTCAAAGTAGATACATACCAACAAAATATTTGGGTTGGAATGGATTACAATTAAGTTTATGATTTTGGCAGACTCTATAAACTTTTTTATAAACCATAAAAAAACGTTGTATAAACCACTTTTCGAATTATCACGTCATATACAGTATGTCCCCTGATCGAGTTTAAAAGAGGAAACAATTTTGTGTTTTTGATTTCTCAGAAAAAGTCACTCTTGATGATTTGCCCTGCTTGATTTCAAACCCACAAAACGCAAATTACATTTTGAGTTATATACTCAAACGGTTCTCGAGATAATACAATTTTTCTTCATAATTTGGACTTTCACAAAATTTTATAAGTAATTCTAGTTAGCGGATTTAACCCAATCATTTCGTTGTCTAGGATACTATATGCTACAGAAACTCAATTAATTATTTAGCCAATTCGAATTACTTAGTCTTTTAGTTTACTTTAGTCTTTCTAACATGTTTTAATCATTGAATTAAACAACAATTGATTATAAAATGAAATCAAAACTAAACCAGAATTGTTTTATTCAAATAATGCTCCTCCTTTTTCTGCACCAATTTCAATTCGAGCTCTAAATTCGTTAAAACTATTTCTAATTTACTCAATTGACAAGGACTTGACTGCATTTTGAATCCTTGTTTTTAATTGCTCTTCATCATTTTCTAGTGGTTCACGATAAACAATTTGCTTTAAACGTCGCCATAGATAGAAGTTCAATATTGTCAAATCCGGGCTTCTCGGCGGCCATAAAATGGGACCATCCCTTCCTATCCAGTGTTCATTAAATTTGGAATTGAGCCAATTACGGACAGTAACGGCATGATGCGCAGGGCACCCATCTTGGAAAAACATTCTCGTTCGATAACTAAAGGAAGTTCATCAAGTTTATCTGTTAAAAAATTTTGTAGCATCTCCAAATATGTATTACAATTTAAATTTTCTTTGAAAAAATATGGACCAATAATGCCATTTGTATATGAAACCGTACAGAAATATTGTCTTCGAGAAGAAAAAGTAAAGTGGGGATTTGTTTCACTCCAATACCGGCAATTCTGAGAGGAAACGACGCCCTTTGTTGAAAAAGTAGATTCATCAGAGAACAAAATTCGGTTATGAAATCCTTCGTCATTTAAACCTCTGTTGCCCATCTCCAAACAAAAATCCAAACGTTTGGCTTCATCACCCTCCTCTAAGGCGTGCCTGAATTTTGGTTTAAATGGTAAAATCCGGTTCTGCTTGAAAATTCTCTGTAAATGCGATTTATTTATTTCAGTTTCAATTGCCCTTCTTCTAAGTGATAATCTTGGAGCTTCTCTCACGGAATGGAGGGCAAGAACTGAAACAGCATCATCTTCATTCAACAATTTTTTTTTATTTTTTAAGTCTAAAACAGAGCCTGTTTCTAAGAACTTGGTCACCAACTTCTTCGCTCCGACATTAGAAATGCTAACTTCTGGGTATTTTTCGTAAAATTTATTAATAACAATACGATAGCACTCTTCTCCAATTCGGTAGCATTGTTCTAGAGTCAACATTATAGCATATAAATAGTAACAAAATGACGAAGATTCGATTTGAAGTTGCATTGACTTATTAGTTGTTAGCAGTTGTCAGTGATATCTTGCAATGAAATCCGCCTACTAGAATTTTTTTAAAGATTTGTGAAATTATAAAGTCCAAATTATGAAGAAAAATGGTATTATCTCGAGAACCGTTTGAGTTATATAAAAATTAATTTGCGTTTTGGGGGTCTGAAATCAAGCAGGGCAAATCGTCAAGAGTGACTTTTTTCTGAGAAATCAAAAACACAAAATGTTTTCCTCTTTTAAACTCGATCCGGGGACATACTGTATATGTCTTTCTTAACCCCTAATTTTCGAACTAGAACTATAAAACTAACGGACTACGAAAAATAAATAATAAATACACAAAAAATCACTATTGAGTTTCTCAAATCAACCACTAGATGGAGCCAAAAACGACACACTCTTACACTCATCTGGACTTATGCTTTCGAATAGTACATAATTTATCAGAATTCCTTCTTGGACCAAAATGGGCATTGTTCTTAAAGTCACTGTCTATGTTAAGTCTTCCAAAAAATTGGAATTGGCCGAGTTAAGGTATTTTTCTATTAATTTCCTTGGACGCTCACTATATGGGGAAATACATAAAGCATACTGAAACGTCATTTATTGAAAATTCTGGGCACCATCATGATAGATTAAAAAAAGTGCTCGTTCACTAAGTGACTGAAATAAACTCATTACAGTAAACTGTATAATATCATTTAAAGGAGTGAACGTCATTGAAACAACATATGAACTGGAGTTAGTTCCCCCAAAAAATTGAAGTGGTGAGAAATTTCTTAAGTTATCGGTATGTCCCTACATACAGGTATGGAACACGTTGACTTTTGGATGATAGATTAAACGCTGAATGATTCGGTGTGGAAGCGAATAGTCCACGCATTGGGCCGCTTATCACTGATGCAATTAATATTGCACAGTTAAAATTGGCCAACGGTACAACACGGACAGCTGAATAAAAGCATTTAGGAGAGGAGCATATGCGCAGAAGACGGCTTGTCGTTTAAAGATGTAGAAATTCTAACCCTGTTATGTATGCAGGTGAATGTACGAAAGTTCATTCTTATACATTCTATAAGTTCTAAGCAAGGAACATCTGCTTAATATAACAAAAAATCCATCGTTTTATTAATATTCCTATTTAGTTTTCGCTACATTATAACTCGAGTACATCCGAGATACCCTGTATAATAAATCCTGCAAAGTATATATATAACCAATCATGTCGGGGTTATTAGCTAAGACATAGATTACACACTGATATTACGATTTTTGTCTGCATTGCGGATGTCTGAACATAATTTATGAAACGAACATAAATTGGAATTGGTGAGAAGTTATCGCAACGACTGCGACTGAGCATTAATATAATGAGCTGGATTAAAATCCTATTAAGTACGAGCCCACATGAAACATAGCCTGCATCTGTAAAACAAACACTATTTACAATTAATTTACGGCAGATAGCTAATAAGATGCAGGATTGCGTGTTAATAAGAAATCGACGAAAAAGTTCGCGATTACCACAATGTAGGTAATGCAATCTGTTGTAATTAACTCTGCTTATGAGGTGAGAGTACTAATTAACTTTTCATAGCCTTTGCCTTTTGCGAGTGCATCTATTGAAGAGAACAGTTACAAGCAATGTTTAACCCTTTTTCTTGGATACGCTTCTTTTTAAATGGGATATGGGTTATATGGGCTATTGTCAACGATTTCTCTGGGGATTCCAATTTCTTATTCATAGGATGTCCGAGTTGGATACTTGGACATTTTTTGTTGACAGATTCAATATATATAATTCCTCCAAGGTAGGGCTAGGCATAATTAAAAAAACGGGAACCCATTTTATGGATTAATATTGTGTATTAAATTATACAATAGATAATTACGACAAAGATAACTTACTATACAGATTTCAGAAAGTCTCAAATAATGCATATATCTTATTAAATCACATGGACGGCTCAATTACTTGATTTGATTCCCTGTGAACTCTTTTATGTTAAGTGATAGAGTTACGTTAAACATCGAGTATAATAATAAACGGCCAAATAATCTGAACTACTTAAGAGGTTAAGTTATTAGTGTAATAACAATAATAAGGGATTATGTGTTTGTGAATATAAGAAGATACTTCATTGACAGATTGGAACTGTGTCTTACCAGTAATATAGACTTTTGAACAATAGATACAGTTAATGTGTTAAGGCAATGTAATTTTCATGATAACTACTAGTTTACTTTATGGGTTATCATTAAATATTAAATAATAGATTGCCGCCTACTTACCATATTAACCAACTTTTTTAAAAATTGAATTTTCTTGAAATACTCATTATGCAACTTCATGAAACTTTTATGTAGTCCTAAGTATGTAAAACAATGGGTTGATTCCTAATAAATAAAAAACAAAACAAAAAATAAAAAATAAAAACCCTCTTTAAATTAGTGCTATTTAAAAAAAAAAGTGGCTATCGCAGCTTCAAAACTGTAGGATAAATAAAAAAAAAATTGAGAATCACCATAACATGCAAAAAAAAAATAAGTCAAACGAGTTTCGTGTCAAAACTTTCCTGTAAAATAAGTGGATAAAATATGGATATAGGCATTATTCCAGACTTTTTGCCAGACCCTGTATATATTTTCATATACATACATATTATGTAAACGCAAACATTCTAAAACATGTTCATAGTGACTACAGACAAATTTAAGTATACATTTGATGTAAAACAATGTATGGAATTGAATAGTAAATATTAGAATTAATAAAGGACAAATAATATCAGTTATTCACGTATGAATTTTGTTTCCACAACCAAGTAGTTAAGAGCAAATATTCGAAAAATGGAAGTTTTGAATTTGGACAAAAGTGTTTGTTTTAGTTAACATTTTCTTGTGTAGATGATAACTCATGAATACCTGTACATTCTTTGAAGCTGGTTAGATCTTGAGCTTATTCGGTTGAGCGGTTGGGAAACAATAAGCGTTTTCTATTGTTTAATAATTCCCAAGGTTTAATAAAAACTTGTAAGAGGGCCTCAACGGGACCTATACATTTTTATTTTTTACGAAAAAACAAAATAGTCATATTTTCCACTGATGAAGTGTGTGTTATGTTCAACACACTGTTAATGATGGCTAATCGTACCAAAATCTGGATATAAACATGAAGAAACATTCCACTTTATACCTTTATAGGATGAATGGTTTAGCTTTGTACATATGACATTGCCGATAGTATTTTATTAATTGCGTACGGTATGGATGAAAGTCGTTTTTTTTTTGCACATAGTTCTATTTTTATGTCCGTTTTGTATTCGCTTATTTATCCTGTTTTGCATATCAATTTAACTACATTTATTTTGTTTGCATACTGCGAACAATCTACAGTTGACTTTGAAACTTAAGTAGTATTTTACATAAACATGCTCGTGATAGTCGTTGGTGAAAGGAATGTACGATATGAGAAGAAAACACTTTTTATTCATTTTAAAAACAGTGTATTAATATACAGTGTGGAACAGATAAATTGAATAAATTCAGTAACTCCATTATTATGCATTTTTTTAGAAAATTCTGAGATACGTCAATTTCTAATTCTAAAATGACATCTTGCGACGTAAAAATGTCATCCCTAAATTCAACCCATTTCAGGTGACAGCTACAAACCCCTAAATTTTCAAATTGGAAGTAGAGGCTTGTGATACTTTATTTGAAAGGTCTTTTTCATTCTTTATTCAAAACTGCTATAGTTTTAAATTTTATTACAGAAATTAAAAATAAAAAAAAAAAAGTTTCTCCAGCGTAGGAAATTCGTTACATTAAAATAAAACATTTATACGTAACACTCTTTGTCAATTTTAGGTTCTGAAATGTTAATAATAACAAAAAATAAATGTCTGTAATTGCCGACATTCAAAAAATTAAAAATAAAATCAGCAATAAAAAGAAAAATCATCCCAATAAACTCAGTGATGCTCAGAAATTGGATGTAATGCTTATTCTTGAAGAAAATCCACATACATACGTCGAGTCGTCAAACAGCTTCAGCATTAATATTAGCCATTCCTCGATTCTCCGCGTATTGACAGAAAATCAGATGCACCCATATAAATTGGTACCAACTAATGAGCTTGCGGATGAAGATTTTGATAGACAAATTCACTTTTGTGAACAAATGATGCAAACGATAGATGACAATACTTTACAAATAGAAAATGTTTTATTTTCGGATGAATCTACATTTACACTTCATGGCCATATTAATCGCCAACACTGTCGTTACTGGTCGAGAGAAAATCCTCACTGGATGAGGGCACTACACACGCAAAACCCTGAGAAAGTTAATGTTTGGGCAGGAATAATTGGAGAAAATATCATTGGTCCCTTCTTCATTGACGGCAATTTGAATGGAGAAACTTATTTAGCGCTGCTCCAAAATAATGTTATACCGACGATGGCAAACTTGTATCCAGCTGAAGTAAACCCACAACTTCCAGGTAATGCAATATGATTCCAGCAGTATGGTGCAGAAGCATATTACGAAGTCAATGTCTGGCAATATCTCCACACAATCTTTCCAAATCGCTGGATAGGGAGACGTGGTTCTGTAGAATGGCATGCACGATCACCTGATCTCACACCGTTAGACTTTTGTATATGGGGATATGTAAAAATAATGGTCTACAAAACCAAACCCGACAATTTAGCTGACTCAAGAAGAAGAATAACACTTGCAATTAGGTCGATTACCCCGCAGATGTTAACTAACGTTAGAAGACATTTCTATTTACGTCTAGTATGCTGCCAAGATGCTGAGGCATGCATTTTGAACATCTGCTGCATTAATAATGATTTATTTTTTATTTTAATGTAACGAATTTCCACGCTGGAGAAACTTTTTTCTTGTTAATTTCTGTAATAAAATTTAAAACCATAGCAGTTTTGAATAGAGAATGAAAATACTTTTAAAATGAAGTATCACAAGCTCCTACTTCCAATTTGAAAATTTAGGGGTTGTAGCTGTCACCTGAAGGGGGTGTAGGTCACCTGTATAATAAAACAAATATTTCTTTAGTTATTAATCCATAAGACAAATTTGACTATATGTACAGATACTCACAAAAGTATTCGGCCACCCTTCTATTTCTAAGAACGAATGTACAAAACACAAATTCACAATTAAGTGAGACTGCATAATATGCGTAAATACGTTCCTCCATTACTCCTTGATTAAAGGATAATTACAACGTAGACGCAGAATAAAACATTCGCTGGGATTACCCGACCAACGCGTTTGACATATGAAAACGGACACACAAAAGTATTCGACCAGTTAATTATGCAAAGCTGTAGTAGATAATGCAAGTAGATATAGTAGGCTTCTTGGCCATAGTATTAGTGTGTGAAAGGTTACATATTAACTAGTATAGACTGCGTGCCTCTATTAGACAGTGTACCCTTGTCACGCAAATAAAATGCCAAAAGTACGCGAAATCACCGTACCAAAGCAACTCAGCTCCAGCAGCTTATCTCCTTAGCAAAAAAAAATATTGTACAGCGTAAAATTAGCAGAGACATAGGCATACCACGAAGTCCTGTACAGAGTGTAATAAAAAAAATTGAAATCGATAAAACGGTAGTAAAAACAACACTATCACGGCGACCCAAAATATTAACTCAAAGAGATGAAAGGCAAATTCTCTAACAAATAAAAGAAAATCCAAGTACTAGTGCCATAGGACAATACAGAACAATATGTGCTAATATTCAGGAGAGTACTGGAAAGAATATTAGTACTGAGACAGTGCGTTTAAACTTAAGGAAAAAGCGCTACCACGGCCGAGTTGCCCGAAGGAAACCTTGGATTAGTAAGGTCAACAAACAAAAAGACTCACGTTTACTGACCAGTATGTGAATGAGCCTGAAACTTTCTGGGATCAGGTTATCTTTAGCGACGAATGTAAATTTGAGATATTTGATTCGTCCAGACGACAAATTGTATGGAGAAAACCTACATCGTTAAATTAGGAAAACTTAAAACCTACCGTAAAACACGGCGGTGGATAGCTCATGGTGTGGAGCTGTATGGCGGCTGCGGGAGTGGGTAACCTTCATTTTATTGAAGGAATATTGAACCAATATTGTTACATTAATATATTGAAGAATCATTTATAGGCCAGCGCCGAAAAATTGGGATTGGGCGATCATTACATCTTTCAACAAGATAATGACCGCAAGCACTGTGCCCGTAAAACGCGGAAATGGCTGCTATACCATGTACCGATCATTGAAAACACTGCCGCAGTCGCCCAGTACTAACCCTATCGCGCACTTATGGTCACATCTAAAACGATCTCTGCAAAATAAACTAATTACCAATAAAGAAGAGTTAAAAAAATTATCTCTCAACAGAATGGAGTAATGTTACCCCGGAAGTGACCCGTAAACTGGTGCATTCAATGCCAAATAGGCTGAAAGCTATTCTGAATTCTAAAGGATACCCGACAAGATATTAGATGTGCCGTTTTAAATTGTTTGTACCTTTCCTATTTTATTTTTCTTTTGGTGGCCGAATACTTTTGTGTCATGTAAATTGGACATTATCATGTTTTGTTGGAGTTTTTAAATTGTGTCTGTTTTGATTACTTTTTTTATGTGGTATAATAAAGCATACTGTTCATATATAATTGTGTTAATTTCTCTTGTTTGCCAGTCAGTGATAACTACTCGTATTTCTTGTATGTCAATTTATTAGCGATATCTAGGGTGGCCGAATACTTTTTGTGAGTATCTGTATATCACCATTGCGAAGGAAGTGATTCAAGAAATAAAAAAAAATGGGTCTACCCTTGACCCTTGACAGTCACCTCTAATATATAAGATTCACAGAGGACTTGAAATTCTATCAGCAAATTTTCGAACTAATTTCGATCATTTTAAAGCGAGAAAGAGACCTCAAAATGTCGGGGACTTTTAACTTTTTTATCTGAATGATGGTACGGAGAGATATTAAAAACTGAGATAATTAAAGATATATTTTATTTATTACGGGAACTTGTAGTAATCATGCAATACCTGCTCCACTAAGGAGAATTCATTCCTTTTCAAAATGTTAACCGTTTTGAAAGTCACAATTCTTTCTCTCTAAAAACAGTTTAAAAAAAATTGTGCCCATATTAACTCAACTGCAGTGAGTGTGCTATTAGAAGTGCTACAATTTCCTACCTGAAATAATTAACAACGTTCCACACTGTATACGAGAAAATGTTTTATATCCTTATCCGCTGATACATAATAAAATTAGTGTAACAGATAGAACGTTACCTCAGCAATAACCGGTCTTATTTTTTCATCGCGATAAATGCTTTTAACGTTTTGCATCTGCATCGCATCATTGGTCAACTATGCGCCAATTAACGTATTGCCTACGTTAAACAATTAGTAGGTGCAATTAGCTAATACAATGCTTCAAGCATATCGGCGAGAGACGACCTGTGGTAGCGGTAACGCAACTGTATTTTCTCTCGTTGATTCCTCGAGATAGCTCCAGTAGCCGATGCCTCACAGTTTGCAGTTGCTATGTCCGATCTTATTTAGAAAAGATGGACATAAACGTGCGTGACAAATCGCGAAGTTTATGTTTTGTTTAACGCCATCAAAATGGAAAATATAACATAACTCGCTACATATAACCTGCAATCAATATTCCCAGGTTTTTTCCCTAATCTTAGTTCCTCTTGTTTTTTTTTTCGTATACAGTGTCGCCATAAAATCCCATATGATTCCATATGGGATAATAAAATCACATATGGTTCCATATGGGATAATAAAATCACATATGGTTCCATATGGGATTTTTAATATTAGAGTTTGACCAAAACTTTTGGTGACAATCACTTCTGCCTCCAAAATAACTTAAAATGCACCAATTCAAAGTTGACAGCTAACATCTGGCAGCTGTCAATTTTGTCATTTACCAAAAAAATATTTACAAAACTGCCTGAATTATTAATATCTCGAAAAATGCCACTAAGAAATCATGCTTACTACGACTTAAAAATAACAAACAAACAAGTGCATAGTTACGTGTTAAGACAGCCAAATTGTAATTAAAACCATTTTTGTACCTACTAACAAAATAATGTTTAACAAAAAAAAAAACAGTTAAAAAACAATGAGTGATTTTTTTGGAAATTGTAAAATAATCCACGAAGTACCTTTATTTCGATTAACAATATCAATAATTTTCAAAACCAACGATACCTACGAATATTATTAGCACAGTATGCATTGCAATGGCAGACCACTTTGAAGCGTTTTAAATGTTTTCGGATCAGTTAGTTACGGGAGTGAATCAAAAACTTCGAAAACATAAAAATTTTTTGGATATCAAAATGTTTCTCTCAAAACCGGCATATAGGCGTAAAATGTCATTAGAAACATAATTTCTTAGTGACATTTTTCGAATAATTAACAATTTAGGCCATTTTATAAAGATTTCTTTGGAAAATCACAAATTTGACAGTTGCCAGATGTGAGTTGTCAACTTTGAATTGGGATATTTTAAGTGTTTTTGGAAGCAGAAGTGATTGTTAGCAAAAGTTTTTAACAAACTCTAATATTAAAAACAATTCCCATATGGTTCCAACTTTATGGCGGACACTGTATATTCGTCCGTACAGGTTTAACCTTCTTAAGGCTCTTCTGTTCAAATTTAGTATACAGTCGTACTGTTCCGGTCAATATGACCCGACTTGTTATTTTTTATACCAATTATAAAACAGAATACAAACATTATATAGAGACATCCAAAAAAAAAGTCATCAACTCTGGCTATGAACGAGAGAGATGGAAATAGCGGTCATGTCTAAGCTTTTCGGTTATGTCAAACATTTGACAATTGACTGTCACAATTTGTAAAATAAACAATGGCTGTCATATGATGTGACAGTCTTGACAAGTAAATAAGGTTATAAATTCGATTAAGAATAGAAATAAGTCTTTTTTTTCTCGGCCAACTTTGATGACGTTTTTTTTTTTTTGGATGGCTCTATACATTATTACAGTAACTATAAATCGGAACAGGGAAACAAAAATGGCTAAATTCATCAGCTTATCAAACAAACAAAAAATATAGTTTTCATGATTTTATACAATCTGGACAAAAACACACAACTTGAATGTACCTTATTAAAGTGTCTCTTACTATTGTTAAGTAAAATGTTTGTCTTGTCACTGCTTGACGGACAACAAGCACCGAGTTTTGTAGGCCTGAGATATAAACAAGTACAAACTTGTACTCACTTATCGCAGCTTGTGTTATCTTGCAGTTACTTCAGCCGTAACAGACTGTGCATGTAACATATGACAGTACCAGAGGTAGTATTAAAATTATTTTATTTAGTTTAACACGATGAACTACAAAATTATTGATCTATGTTACAAGTTTTTAATACCCTTCCTCATTCCTAGCAATCAAGCAACTATGATCATGTCAATTATTTAAATAATTTTAGAGAGAAAATTAAGTCAATTATTAATTTATTATACCTCAATACATTAGTTATACGTACTTATCGGTAATATATCGAAGATTAACCCCACTTCGACATATGAAATACAAATGATGTTGTCTTATTCATGAATAAGAATTGGTTTCCGGGTATTGTATTGAACAAAATATAGCATAATGTACCTTGTCCTCTTTGTGAAGAGTTGATAGCGGCCCCTGGGGCTGTAGACCACACCAATATGGCGCCCACAATGGCCATCCAGTGCATACTTGATTCTGAAACAATACAAAAATATGGGTAGGAACCTTGCTTCACAAAGAATAATTAATAGTGTTCTCTGCTCTTAAAACACCCACCGTAAAATACTATTAAAACTTAATACACGATCATTAATCCAAATATTTTATAAATATTATACTACTTGTACAGGGTGTTTCTTAAGTAATCTGAAAAACTGAAGGAGATACTCCCTCAAGTAAGTTTATGAAGAAAAGGTCATATCAAGTTTTTTCCTAAGTGACTTAATTATTGAGATACAAGGTGCTAAAATTTTACATTTTCTGATATACAAGGCGCATTTTTTATTTTTTTTTCCCGAATACTTCTGGAGCAGACCAATTTTGAATCTTTAGTGCTTAACAAAAAATATTGGTTTAGGTAGAAAACGTCATCTTAATAATAATGACACAAGCCACATTAATAAGTATATGAAGTATATCACACTTTGTCACCAAAATTAGTTGTCAACTAGCTAATAACAGTACAGTAGAGTCTCGATATAGTAAACATACCGTGTAGGGAACTACCTACTGCAGTGAACATAAAAATATGGACATTAACCTCTGAATAGTGAACAACTTGTGCCTCGCTAATATGAATCCCTACGAATATGTCACATTTTTATTTCCTTTAAATATATAAACAAGAAACAGTATACAATCGTTACAAGACAAGGAACAAGCAATGGTGCATCACTATTGTGTATTTTTACTTGCACAATAAGTAGTGAACAACCTTGGTGGACTGAAAAAGAAATTCATCAATTAGTTCATTATATCGAGATTCTACTGTATTTTTAATAATTATCTATGTGTTTATTGTTTATTCAACGTTTTTGATTTTCACAATTTCGATGACAAAGTGTGGTAGAAAGATTTTTTATAAAATAAACTCGGTCAATAGAAAAAACTAAATTATCATGAAAAATTGAGACTCTGAGAGTTACCATTAAGGTTTAGTCCGTAATTTTGTAAATCATGATATATAAATATCTCTTTCAAATTGATATCTCAAAGCGTTTTCGATATATCATGCACACAGTAAAGGTTAACAGACCGACAGCGACAGAACATTTTTTTCGCTTAAATTTAAAATCTCGAATTCTCTCGTTTTAGAATTATTTAGCCAATAAAAATATTTTCATCGATACTATACTTCCACTCCACTACATGGATGTGTAAAAAATTCTACTGGTAAAAATTCAGTTTCTCCTTGGGCATACCATACCCAGTGCGCACCGTGAGGGTTAAGTTGGTAACACTGCAAAAGCTCCATTAGAATCGACGTCGTCTCACCTATTCCGCCTTCCGACACGGTCAATATTCAGCCGATAAATGAAACAGGGAAAAACCACATCTTCCAGTCCAATTAGCTACGTGCCGTTCTGTATTGACATCAGGTGGACTGAATTCCTGGTAAAAATGTGTCCGCAAGTCATCGTCGTCTGCGAACAATGAAACGGCGACGGCCCCAGGGCACCGTCTGATCCCGTTTCCGACTATTCCTTTTTGTCCAAAATTATAACACGCGAATCGATCCGACGATGTACAAAGAGAAAAATATTCAATTATGCCGCAATGTGTACGGGTTGCTAATCAATAGGGATCGAATCTGAATATTGCATTCCAGTGACGGACTTAATTCTATCGGAAAATCTATTGATAAATGACAGGCAATTTTGCTATACCGATAATAGGCAGTGAAAAAAAATACACAATAAGAGATACTAAAAAAAGGTTGCGAGTTATGTGTCTCAATAATCGACTGAAATAATGTGTAAAAAAAATAGATAATGCAACTGGATAAAAAACGGATTGATCGTATGTTCAATACAATAATTTGTTTATTGTTTATAGCTATTGACCGAAAGATCAAAGATGAGGAAAACCCTGGTTAAGTTTTAAATGTGTATAACCCTGGTACGTTTATAAATTACCAAAGGACAATTTTCAGGAGGTAGCAGGCTGCAAGGTTTATCTTTTAAACTAGAAACAATGTCTATTAAACATTATCATACCACAGACATTGATATTCTCCCTCCAGGAATCATTACGATTGTGTCAGAGGGAGAGTACACATAGAAAAGATGTAGGACACATAACCAAACCCTGTAACAGGTGCAAACTTCCACGGGCAGGATTCGAACCCGCGCGGATATTTGCTCTTGGAGTTATCGTCATCTCCCACTGGCCGCTTTACCCACTCAGCTATCGCCGCGGGTATGAGGTACATACAGAAGTTGTAGAGCAGTACTGTGTTTTGTAAATTATTCAACCCTCTGGTAATTGCATATATTGAGTGGAAAAATTATTAGTCCCAGATTCAGGTAGCGGAAAACCTGCATTTCGCTACCTTCAAGTCAAATAAATAATGACGATATTCGAATTCGAATGAAAAACATCAAATATTCATACGTGGTTTTATGGATTCTAGAAGTAAAGAAATTTAAATAATAATACAAGCTTCTACCATAATGGGTTTTGAAGCATCTTGGGGAGTAGGGAGCCTTTCAAATTGTTTATTATGATTTAATGTTTGCTGTGATTTGGCGTATCGCCATAATTTCATCACGAACATGTTACTCAAAGGTCCCAACAAAATTTTATCAAGAAAAATGTGGGTAATATAACAAGTAATAATTCATTAATAAGAGAATACTTTCCTGTTCATCGTCATTCACTTATTAGAAGTCACAGATCCGGATTTCGGTCTTATTATATCTAATACTAGCGACCCGCCCCGGCTTCGCACGGAAATATAAAAAAATGGTTATTGTGGGTTATCCCTAAGAGATAGACATATACCATCGCGGACTTTTTTGTAGACCTTTTTAAGGTGTACAATATTGTACTACATTATTTTGATCTATCTCGTAGGGTTCAGCCAGCGTTTGCAATGTAAGCGCAAATAAATGTGTTTATTTACGACATCACATTAGAAACCTCTAAAATTATCAGTGTTTCTCTACTATATTATGCATGTATTATACATGTAAACCTTCCTCTTGAATCACTCTATCTATTAAAAATAACCGCATCAAAATCCGTTGCGTAGTTTTAAAGATCTAAGCATACATAGGTAGGGACAGACAGACAGCGGGAAGCGACTTTGTTTTATATTATGTTATACGAATACCTTTTCTGAATTATTATGTGGATTTTTAATTGACCATATTCGACAGTTTTTTGAATATGACCACCATTAATAGAAAAATGGGCCTCATCTATCTATAACATAACAGTGTAACTTCTACCACTCTCAATTAGTTGGCATTTATTTATTGGTCCGAGATTTATATGCTTCCCAGCAGAAGTTTGAGCGTTCCGAATACGTACGTTCCTCTAAATAAATTAATAGGTACAACATTTCGATTTGTCTCGCATAACGAAGGATGTAAAGAAGACTTGATTAGTGCTGCAAATTTTTAGAGAGTGTTTCAATGGAATTTGCTTTTGGGAAAAATAATTATTTAAAATAATCTGTTTAAAAATATATTTTATTGTGCTTAATTTGTTGTGCGATTGCGTTGTCTGAAATGTATATGAACTTACAACGATGAAAGCACTTATCGAGATACCCCTCAGGGTGATGCAGAATCACTCCAGAGTCAAATTCGTTTACATGTATTACCGGAAATGTAGAAAATTCTTCAAGAATAGTAATGAATCATTGCGAATATTTTTAGGCTAGAAAAAAAAAACAAAAAAGTGTAAATAAAGACTAACTACCATTAGTTGAAGCATTACTAGTCATCGTCAATATGTTACTAAGTGAGAGTTAATTAATAAAACTATATTTCTGTGACTTGATTTTTTTTTCTGGTAGACAAATGACAAATTAAGTACCTATAAAATAATAATATTCAAATATGCTTTAGGTAACCACCATAAATCGGCATTTCGTAAAAACCACTACACTCAATAAAGCGTTTATATCGATATTTTCATTATTTATTACAGATTAATAAATTATCTACATTGCGCTTAAAGGTACTCATAACTTATTTGCCGACACGCAAACATGTACGAGCGATAAAAATCCGTAAGACAGCCATCATCAATTAGTCCCTCTCTAGGTCTTCAAGTTATGACCTTCTTTTAGATAACAGTTGATTGCAATTATTAGTTGAATTAGACCAGCTAATTAATTACTTTCTCCTCGACTTATCATTGTCGATTTCAGTCTGAGTTGGAATTCGAGTTTCATCAGATACATTTCGCGTTGTCATTATTCATTAGGTAGAAATCTTCAGCTACCGTTTTCTTTTCAGTATTTATTATGCGTCGTAGTGTTACATAGAAACTGGTCTACATCGTTACTCATTGATTTTTCTATTTTCACCATAACAAGCTATTCAAAAAAGGCCCACTGAAATTTAGCAGACATAGGTATTCCATTTTATGAGTTTTTAATGAGTTAAAAATACGAGGTGTGTAAATTAAGTTATGAGACTGATTTTTTAATTTTGTTAGCAGAATAGAATTATAATTCAGTACTGTCTGCTTCAGAATAACTTCCTTAGGAAGCCACATAGCACTGGAGACGGTTTTTCCATTCCTCATAGCAGTGCTGGAACTCATATACTGGAATAGCCTTCAACTGGTCGGTTACAGCCGTTTGAATGTTTTCAATGGTCCCAAAGTGACGTCCCTTGAGATATTTTTCAATCTCGGGAAGAGAAAGAAGTCACAAGGACTCAAGTCAGGTGAATTAGGAGCCACAGGAACGTTTTTACTGGCTGAAAACTCGTTTACTAAAATTACTGTGTGACAAGGCTCATTGTCATGATGCAACATCCAGTTGTTCTCTTGATGTTTGGTCTCATACGCATGACACTTTTTCGTCGTTTTTGAAGGCCTTCCGCTGTGTGGTTCATCTTCAATCGACTCTCTTCCTTCTAAGAAGACCTTAAACCACCAAGAAACCTGGGATTTTGAAAAAAACACTGCCTCACTGCGTGTTGAAGTTTTGCAAAAGTATCCGTTGCGCTGTGTCCAAGTCTGAAGCAAAACCTGATAGCACACCGTTGCTCAAAATTAATGTCAGTCATTTTTAAAACGCACTAGAAAAATCCGGTCTACGAAAAACAGTCACAACGAAGAAATAAATGACTCTAACAAGTTCAAACTTGTACTGAAGATGCATTACATGTTAACCTACCGCCCTTCTAAGTCCCGTCTCCACAGTGTTCCTAAATCGGCAGGCGCTACGTTGCCTGTCTCATTACTTAATTTATACACCTCGTATATCAGCCACCAGTGGCACCATCGCAAAAAAAACGTTGACAATTATTTTATCTCGTGAAATGTTTGAAACTGTGCCTCTTGATCAGCTGATTAAAAAGAAAAAGGAGACAAGAAAATTTATAAGGAGTCAACATTGTCGCCACGAGAAGAAAACAGAGTTACTCAATTTGAGGAACATTGTGGTGATGGCAATATTTTTTAAATTATATTCCCATATAAAATTGTTCATTTATTTCTTACATTTGGGTTTAGGTTTAATTTAGTTGCATTAATTTGGTTGCACCACCAGTGTCCTAGTCTAATAGAGCCTGTATAGCTACAAAGTACATGGTTATTCATTACAAATTACCCACCCCTATTGCCTAATAAAAATTGTGTGCTTATGACTGAATTATCCCATTCAAAAAAAATATTTTTTTAATGCGATACCCTGTATATTAATAAATTTCTGAAATGCTCCTTTTTCATGATTTCAAAAATATACCATATATTACCCCTATCTTATACCGTTTTTGAGTTATTAAACGTCGAATATTTTAGTTAAAATAGTTACTGTAAATATGTAAAAGTTAACATTATTAAAGTAAGTTATGAAAATGACACCTATTATGTTTGATAAGTGACATTTCTTTAATGAAATAATCGAAATGGTTTACAGTGAGGAAGAAAAAGTCCAAATATTTATTTGTTATATACAAAATAACAAAAATAGATGTTCAGCAAAAAGAGAATATATGATGTTGTATACAAATCGTCCAACACCGTCAGAAAATACGTTCAAAAATATTTACCGAAAAGTGAATAATACCTTCAGTTTTAGTAGAAAAAGCGTGTAGTTCAAGCAAAACAGGAAGAACAGCTATTATAGTATATCTATACCTACTGTTTCATTTCGAAGGTAACAAGGTTCAACTTTTAACAAAGGCTCATAAAAGGAAAAGGCTGGACTTTTGCCGCCAGATGATTCAAAAGTTGGATGAAGATCCCGATGATTTTACTAAAATATTATGGACTGATGAATCATCCTTTTCTACAGTAGGAGTTTTTAATAGGAAAAATCGCAGGTCGTGGGAAAACAAGCACAACAGAATAAGATTGAGAAGACATTGTCAATTATGCATTGACAATAATGGTGGACACATCGAACAATGGTTATGAGTTATCATTTATTTATATTTAAATTTCCTAAATAATTTTTTCTTATATATTTTGTATGAATATTTTGGACTTTTTCTTCGCACATCTCTCTCTAAACAATTTTGTGTTTCGATTAAAGAAATGTCAGTTATCGAATATAATACTTGTCATTTCCATAGCTTACTTTAATAATGTTAACTTTTCTGTATTTACAGCAACTAGTTTAACTAAGATATTCGAAGTTTAATAACTCAAAAAGGGTATAATATAGAGGTAACATATGGTATATTTTTGAAATCAGAAAAAAAGGATCATTCCAAAAATTTAATAATATACATTTTTACTACCTATTTAAAACAAATATTTTTTGTATCCCCAAAAATCCGCAGGATAATATACTTTTGATAGCAATTTAACAAAATTCAGTCATAACCACACAACTTTTATTTAAAACTTTTTTTTTACAAACAATAATAACGATGATAAGGCGTGGGTAATTTATAATGAATAACCCTGTACATATGTGTGTACAAACAGGGATGGACCCAACAACGTTCCAGACCGGCTTAATTACAGGCGAACGAAAAGTGATAGCGGGTTTTCGCTATCCGTTGCAACTAAAATTGTTATATTTTACTGTGCTAGTTGTCATATGGTAAATTCATTCAATGCATCCTCGCTTATCTATTCATTTTTCTAGAAAAGTTTCTTGAAAATAATTTTTGACGAGTAGGTATACCAAAATATGGTAGTGTTGAAATCAGACACCGTTTCTTAAAATTTGGTCATCGTCTTAATTGGGAAATATATCCATTAAAGCGGGTATAATTATATTGCGAAGTAGTCTAAGCAGGAATTAGAATAGGTCCTGAAGCAATCTGACCTTATAAGGACGCATTTTATTTTCTTTGAGGGTCTTTGTAACTGACCTTTCGCTGTATTATGTACGAGGAAAAGTTTTGGAACTGAAGTTTGCGCTTCTTCTTGCAGGGCAAGAAAAACTTCTAAAGACTTTTCATCGTTGATATGTGGTCAAATTGTAAAGAGATCTAACGGCAGTTGACTTAGAAATGGGATTTCGTTCTAGTGAACGACCGTAGAACTTTTCGAAATATTGATTTAAAAAATGGCGTCAGTTTAAAGAAAAAAAACACGTTTTTTCGGAAAAAATCGGCCGAAAATCGGTAAATTTTCATAAACCAAAAAGTTCTACGGGCTTGAAAATTTAATTTTTTAGTTACAGTTAGAATTTCATGTCAATTGGTTGAAAATTGTAGGCGCTAGCTTTACGGCCAGGTCGAAAACCATGGTTTCGAGAAAAACGCGTTTAACGTTTCAAGTAGATGTATACAGGGTGTCTGAGCTTTTAGTTTACAGACTTTATTTGCTCACCCAGGATAGTTAGCAAAAAATGTATTTACAAAAGTTACTTGAATTCATGAGGCCCATAAAATGACATATTCCGTTTGACATGTGCTAGTGACCTTTAGGTTATGTCAGTGTCAATATAAGTTTTTTAAAAACAACACCCTGTATTTTTCGACATTTTTTGGATATACCGAACAATTCTACACATATTTCATGTAACATACCCTATACCTATCTTCAACCGTTTTCGATATTTTCAAAGTCAAACAGCTATTATTTCACAATACAAAGAATTTTCAGTTTGCCTTGTTTGCCAGCTCAATTTGAAAATTTATTAAACTAATTGCTTATAATTACTGAAATCTCCCATTGATCTGATTAAAATTACTTTTAACAATACATCTCAATTGTTGCAAAACTGACAAGGCAAACTGAAAATTCTTTGTATTGTGAAATAATAGCTGTTTGACTTGAAAATCTCGAAAACGGTTGAAGATAGATATAGGGTATGTTACATGAAATATGTGTAGAATTGTTCGGTAAATACAAAAATGTCGAAAAATACAGGGTGTTGTATTTAAAAAACTTATATTGACACTGACATAACCTTAAGGTCACTAGCACATGTCAAACGGAATATGTCATTTTATAGGCCTCATGAATTCAAGTAACTTTTGTATATAATTTTTTTTTTGCTAACTATCCTGGGTGAGCAGATAAAGTCTGTAAACTAAAAGCTGAGACACCCAGTATATTTCGATGGAATTTTTTATTTACCACTAATCGGCAATGCCTAGGCCATATAACTGTCTTTCTAATTCAAGGCTTTCATGCTGCCCTTCTTGCTGTTTCTTGCTTTCATGTCATTCTAATTCAAGGTATACTGTGTTTACGAAGGAATAGTGACCCCTACTACACCGATATCGAATGCGCACAAATTACTAGTTAAACAGCACAATGACTTCACCCAGAAAATTGAATTTTTCAAGCACTTTAAAAATTTTCCCCCACATAAAACCTTTTGGATATAATTTCTGGATAGTTAACCCTGTGGGCAGGGCGCCACCAAATGTGACAGAAAGCGGGGCGCCGGATCTCACAGAGGGCCGGATCTCCTTTTTTTTTTTAATAAATGGTACTACTTTTTTTAAGAAAGAAAGAAGATATGTGCCAGAATATAACTTTATTTGTAACTGAAAAAGAAAACATATATGTTCAGTAATAAGAAAAACATAGAAAACAAATTCTTAAAACATACTGCAAGAAACTCAAGGTCTTTATAAATAAATACAAAAAAAGAAAAAACAGACTGTTAACTAAAAGTGTTTTACTTTATTAACTCAGAATAACGTTTAACATTAATTTTCATTGGTTTTTTCCAATTTATGTGCACTGCGGACACCAAACTATGAGATGGCTTAAACGTAGGAATTTTTGGCATTTTTGGCAATGAAATCTTGTTTTTGAATATTTTGGGCAATAGTAGTATCGTTTTCTTGTTCCAGGGAGAATTATTTTGTGTTCTTGGCTTGATAATGTGCCAGCAACTTCTTGCCTTCTCTCCCAAACAGATGGAGGCATTGTCTAACATTTCGTTTGTGAAATAAAGGGACCAGCATTCCAGAGGAGATTTGGCGTTTTTTCCATTTTCTTTTACTCCTGGCAAATGAACAATTAAATTGTATTTTCTAGTTCTTACTGTTTTTGTAGAGCAATGTTTCTTCCATCGGGTGATTCCATCTTTACCAACAAAAGTGGGAACAACAAAACTCTTGGTATATTTTTGGGGGGAATATTTTTCTGGCCCCCTTTGAGCATCATCGCAGTCTTGCTCTGATTCACTGTCAGTATCTCTTGATTCTATAACCTCTTGTTCGGAAGCTAATTCTTTTTCAGCATCATCGAACTCGTCTTCTGACTGTACTTCATCCCAAAGCCGAAGAAGTCTTTCTTGTTCTTTCTCACAGCTCATCTTCTAAAACATAAAATGGAAACTGAAATTCTAAAGGAGTCTGTAATTGGATAGTTAAAATACTTCACGGTGCAGTGGTTCAGACCACTGCACTTATTATTGAAAAAAAATATAGAAAAAAACATCAACTTACCAAGAACAAAATAAAATGATCCATGTGAAAATCAATGGTGTGAGCCGGGGCGCCGGGTCTAGCAGACTATTTGGGTTACAACTTTTTTAAGACTGCACTTCTATTTACGACACTTATTGTACCAGTACTAAAGTTAGATTTAGGAAGGTAGATGAGCGCAGATCGTCACGAAAATTTGCGGAAACACGCCGAATGTTTTGAGAATCGCAAAGTCTCACAGACCTGGCGCCCCGCATGGAGGGTTAAGGAGTCATTTGAAAAAGTGGCCAATAAAAAAAGTGGTAAAAAAATTTACTATGGTCAAAGAGGTCGTGTTACCCCTTAAGAAAATGACAGATAATACTACCATATGACTACTAATGACATTACTGAAAGACAGAAGGTGCAATAAAATAGAACTATTTTTTATATAGAAGAATTTTTCGTTCGTCTATAATTAAGCCGGAACAATTCTGCATCTCCATATACATGTACAAAAACTTTACAGTAGAAAGACTGGCAATATTGTTTTCTATACACGGTGGAGACTTTAACTGGAATATATTCGCTAGCAGGGTGGTGAATGATTTTTCAAAAAATTTACGAGACACGTCAACTTTTAAATGTATTTACCTACATTTTGCAAGTAATGTGAAAAAATATAACCCTTCAGGGGTGGCTGAAACCACCCTCGACATGATTTTTTTCAAATGCAACCCTATGGCTTGTGACCCCTCATTGTAAAGCTGGTGGAAAGAGGAATCCAATGCATTGATCAAATTTTAATTTTTAGTATGTTTGTAGGGTTGCATACAATTAAAACGTAATTTTATAGTTTAATTTATTTTTAACGCAACAATTTCGTACTCAAAATGTGTGTTGTTTAGTTTTGGAATGTAAACCTTACTTTTCATATGTCCCCACAAAAAAATCCCAAGCAATTTTTTGCCACAACTGATATTTGTTATTTTTTGCTAGTTTTTACACGGCCGCAAAGAGTAATTTAGTTTGTATGCTGTATTCAGAGTTTGAAACGAAGTGTTATTTCAAATTGGTGAAAATGTCTTATTTAACTGAATCACTAAAAATCGAAATTTTGATGATGATTGGATATGGTGATAGGGCGCGAACTCAATGCGAAATTGTTCCCTTTGTTTAGAGAAACGCATCCTGACTTGCTACCACTAAATCAAGGTACCATTAGTAAAATTGAGGCACAATATCAAGAGATGGGTCATGTCAGGAAACTACGGAGTAAGAGGCAGGCTGTTGTTGATGACGACACGAAGTTGAATTTGTTGCTTGCTCTAGAAGAAAATCCAATCACTCCAGCCCGTCAACTGGCCCGTGATAGTAATCTTAATCATAAAACTTTAAATATGAGAAAAAACGCCCATATAAAATACAAGTTGTTCAAGAGCTACTTGAAGATGATCCAGATCGACGAGTGGAATTTTGCGATTTATTGATGACTTGTATTGATCAAAACCAGTTATCTTTAGAGTGGATAGTTTACACTCTCTCAGTGCCCACAGAAAACTAATGTGTGGGCCGGAATAATACAAGATAGAATTGTAGGACCATTCTTCTTTGATGACACTCTTAATGGAGCAAGATACTTGCGTTTACTCCAGCACGAACTAATGCCAGTGCTATGTCATTTATTTCCAAACCCCTTAAACCCTAACTTGACCGACGATAGGTTATGGTTTCAGCAAGATGGGGCCCCACCACACTATGCTGCCATTGTTCGTCAGTATCTGGACAGATTACCAGATTACAGTTCGTCAGTATTTTTCCTGGTAGGTGGATTGGGAGGCGAGGTAATATTGAGTGGTCAGCAAGATCTCCAGATCTTACACCACTGGATTTCTTTTTGTGGGAACATCTTAAAAGTAGGGTTTACATTCAGAAACCCAACAACATAGCAGATCTGCAGGAAAGGATAAGAGAGGAAATCGGAAAAATAACACCGCAAATGTTGCATAATGTAAGGGACGAAACCTACCACAGACTGGGATGCTGCCAACAAGTGAATGGTGCATATTTTGAACAATTGTTACGTTGAAAATAAATTTAATTTTTAAATTGTTTTAATTGTATGCAACCCTACAAACATACTAAAAATTAAAATTTGATCAGTGCGTTGGATTCCACTTTCCACCAGCTTTACAATGAGGGGTCACAAGCCATAGGGTTGCATTTGAAGAAATCATGTCGAGGGTGGTTTTAGCCACCCCTGAAGGGCTATATTTTTCACATTACTTGCAAAATGTAGGTAAATACATTTAAAAGTTGACGTGTCTCGGGAATTTTTTTGAAAAATCATTCACCACCCCGCTAGCCAATATATTCCAGTTAAAGTCTCCACCGTGTATTAAATAATTCTTCTGTGCACCTGTTACAAGAGTCAGGCATCATTTCGAACACTCATTTCGGTAAACGACACCTTATCGACCATCGAATGCTGTGACCTTTTCGAGATATCCGAGAAGCTTACCGACCACAATGGCGCGTGTGCGCAATATTAATCTGCCGATTCCGATAAATTTCCGCTTCGCAGATTTTCGATTTGGTCACGTAGTTGAGACGTAAGCCGACGATTCACTTCCACGTTTTCTGCATACCCCGTTTTAGTATCAACCGTAAAAGTGAAATTCTTCGGGGAACTGTGAGATTAATAGTAAAAGGCGCTCGGATAATATTTATATCGCTTTGTGTTGTTCTGTTCCGTTAAGATAATAAGTGAAGATAACTGTTCAACTTGTGTAAGTAATCACACCGGTGGTTAGCGATCAAACATACTGATTCGAACGGTGCGTAAAGGAAACTGATAATTCATTGCAGAATGATTAAAAATGAAGTGGAATGTGTTTGGTAAATGCGCCGTTAAAAGTAAAAACCACTTCGTTTGTTCTTGCGGGTTTTGCTTCACTTCACGTAGGTATATTTTGTTCTCTTCGAAAAAACATTTACCACGTTATCGATACGGTACGAATATAACAGGGTCGTGCCGTGTTAACTTAGATATAGCAAATATTACCAGCTAAAAAAATATATGTGCAAGAAAGGGGTAGGCGGTGTAACTTATAAAATAGCGGATGTTCAAATCCGCCGAAAAATGCGGAGTGAGGAGTATTCTACTGCATATCCATTAGCATTACAGATCAATGATCCCGACGATCCGACGCCGGGTTGTGCTTATTGCCAGCAATTACGGCCAAGACGTAGCCCATAAGACACCGCCGGCCCAAGTCAATGCGGGCATGACGTGTACATATGTATACTAGGGTGGACCTTAATATTTTTTTTTCGTTTTTTCTCAGCGGGCCGGGTGAAAATCAGTTCTGGGTACCTAAAAACTCGTGCGGAAACCAAAACTGCCGCGACCGGAGCCTTTTTTCCCGTGCCGCAAAGCGCCGGAAGATTCTTATGGGATTTACATGCTAAAAATCACTGAAAACGTTCGATACGCTCAAAAACTATGAAAATCATCAAATCTGATAGTCGCAAGGATATATTTCCATGTATTTTTTTCCTTCTGAATCAGATGGAATCGTCAGATTTCGTTTATTCGTTGAGTGAAAAAAATTATGAGCGAAAAATTGCGAAAAAACCAAATTAAACTAAAAAATTTTAAAAAAAGACGAAATAATTTATTATGGTGATTGTACCTGACTCTGAGGAGTATTAAGCAAATCATGATTCAAAAGTAGAGGTAAAAACCTACAAGGGTTTAAAAATTGTTGAAAATTTGAAAGTAGTCAACGAAAAAGAGGAGTCAAATTAATGTCTGATTTTAAAAATATATTGACAAAATATGAGCAACAACGACAGTATCTAATGCCAGTGATGAAAGATCATCGTAATTTATTCCCGACTTGCGATAAAGCCTCTCTTATGAGCAAACATGAATGAATTATGAAACTCTAATAAAAAATTCTTTTGAGAACTCATTTTCAATGAAATTAATGTTTCTTACTAAGTACATACACACTTCTGATATTCACTTCATTTCAGAACGAATAAAATTTATAAAAAGATTATTTACATTGAATTTATACGTATAAAAATGAGTTAAAATAAGAAAAGATGTAACTTATTATGGAATCTTAAAAAAATAATTTTCTCGAACAGAATCTCAAAGTCTAGACCATTTGTCATTGCCTGGGAAGAATAAGGTACGCAGCTCCCCAACTCCAAAGTATGATGCTAACCTTACAAGTACGTGTACGAACGTCGGGCACTATAGTATGTTCCAATCCGAAATTCTCTTATAATCAATGTAAAATGACTTCAAGTTAAAGGTAATATTATATTAAGATGATGAATTATTCCTATGATATTGAGCATTTCATACTACCGTTAAATTATGCAAGTCGATGCAGGAGAATCTATCGTTTGAGAATCAGGATTGAAAAAACAGAAAAAATCGCCTTCCGCCATATACGCTTCTGAATTTTGCGTACAACTTGAAATGATCGTAACTCCGGTTCAGAGGCACCTACAGACTTCAACCGGAAGTCAAATTGTAGGTTTTTACCTCTACTTTTGAATCATAATATGCTTAATACTCCTCAGAATCAGGTACAATCACTATAATAAATTATTTCGTCTTTTTTTAAAATTTTTTTAGTTTAATTTGGTGTTTTTTCGCAATTTTTCGCTCATATTTTTTTTTATTCAACGAATAAACGAAATCTGATGTTTCCATCTGATTCAGGAGGAAAAAATACATGGAAATATCTCCTTGCGACTATCAGATTTGATGATTTTCATAGTTTTTGAGCGTATCGAACGTTTTCAGTGATTTGTAACATGTAAATCCCATAATAAACTTCCGGCGCATTGCGGCACGGGAAAAAAGGTTCCGATCGCGGCAGATTTGGTTTCCGCACAAGTTTTTAGGTACCCAGAACTGATTTTCACCCGGCCCGCTGAGAAAAAACGAAAAAAAAATATTAAGGTCCACCCTAATGTATACAGTAGAGTGTTTAAAAAAAAATGACTATTTTTTTTTTCTCAGAGAACATTGAAAAATCTTCAGAGTATGCCTAGAAAATGACCCTGTTAAAATATGAGCCCATAATATTAATATTTAGAGGTGGCGATTCTCAATTTTCTATTCCCCATTTAAATAACATGGGAATTTTTTTTTCTGAACTTTAGAATTTTATTACTCAAGGAAGAATCGCTGGATAGTGATACTCAGGATAGTTTTTTATAGGAAATTGACCGCTCTATAAAAAAAGGTCTGATTGAAGATTTGCGTGAGGCAAGCCGTTTCGGAGTTATTAAGCCTCAAAAAATGAACTGTTTAACCCTTTAACGCCCAAGTGCACTGTCGAGACATGAACTTAGAGGCTCATATTACTGATAGAATAAAGTTAAGGAAAAATAAATAAAACCATGTAGGTATCCCTTTGTTTCCGAGGTCGCTCGTTCGAATGGAATCCTTAAAATTTGCAAAAAAAAATGATTTTATTGATTTTTAACAAAAACTATTAAAAAATGCGATTTTTTTCAAAATATTTTTTTTTTCATTCGCAATTTCAGCGATGTTATCGTCCTTTATACCACTCAAAAATAAATAGAAACGTGCACTCGAGACGTGTACTTGAAGGAAACGTAATGAGAACAATTTAATTTTCTCATTTTTTGAGGTTAGAATAACTAGATATGGCAAAATTCAAAGGGTGATATTCCTCGTTTTTTTTACCAGCTGCTGGATCATTGACGCAAAAGAAGGATTTTGAAAATTATTAGTACTTTGGGGGTTTTTTGAGTCGCTGATCACGATCCTGATGTCAGAATTTCAAAATTCAAGATGGCGGATCCAATATGGCCACCATCCCGAATCAAATTTCAAATTTTTCGATTATTTTGCCTCAAACTTTGTAAACTAGAGGTTTTCGGTGTCGCGAAATATCATGATCCCGATGTCAGAATTTCAAAATTCAGGATAGTAGATATGACATGCCGATCATTTTGAGGCAAATTTCGAAATCCTGAATTTTGAGGCTTAATAACTCCGAAACGGCTTGCCTCACGCAAATCTTCAATCAGACCTTTTTTATAGAGCGGTCAATTTCCTATAAAAAACTATCTTGAGTATCACTATACAGCGACTCTTCCTTGAGTAATAAAATTCCAAAGTTCAGAAAAAAAATTCCCATGTTATTTAAATGGGAAATAGAAAATTGAGAATCGCCTCCTCTAAATATTAATATTAAGGGCTCATATTTTAACAGGGTCATTTTCTAGGCATACTCTGAAGATTTTTCAATGTTCTTTGAGAAAAAAAATAGTCGTTTTTTTTAAACACTCTAGATACAGGTAAGTGTGGGCATAACTTAGGGATGATTCTGTGTCACTCTTAGATTCTTAAGGGGTTACCTGCAATCATAAAATTGGAGAAATCGATTTTTGGAAAATGTCACAGTGCGAAAGTATGGTCTTTTGACTATTCAATTCCAAAGTTTAAAGTCGGCACGAGAATAAGAACCTATTTTTCTCGACCGCCAAAGCGAACGCTGCACCCCAAAGCGCAGCGCTCGCTGCCAGCAGTCTGGTCCTCTGTCTCTTATTATTCGTGCTAGCCTACTGGCCTGTTTAAAAGGTCAGAAACGTATCATGTATCATCGTGGCGCCATCTGAAATCATTTTAAAAAATATTTAAAGACGAAGAAGGAAAACCTTTGAACGCGTTTTTCTCGAAACGACATTTTCCAAATCGGTAGACAGGATTACACACACTTCTCAACAGATTTTAATGAAATTTTTTGGAATTGTTGGCGATAACATTGGCTCATGATTAAACGCAGGATTTTAATTTCTGATCAAAATTAATATTTTTTTTAAGGTTAAAAAGGTCGAATTTTAGGCCAAAAAACAGCTCTTTTCTTCAAACGGTCGCCATTTTGCATAGAATCATCGTAAATTAATTTCCAACGTTCAATCACTAGCCGATTCGATGTAGAATAAGGCGAAACTTTGCTTGTTTGTTTCTGATTACCGGTTGACGATGAATCATATGACACCGCGCGTCCATACCGCGAAACCGTCCTGCCGACGACAGGTCATAACTCCGCCATTTTTTACTATATATGTTCATAAAATTCACGAATAAGGTATTTAAACGTACTAATTATTGTTCTTTTAATCTACTGCATACTTTCAGAGAACAAAAATACCAAAAATGACGTCCAGAGTAAGCTCGTGACTGCAGGTAACCCCTTAAGGGGGGGATAGGGTTTTTAAACTTTTGCTTTTTGCATTTTTTTTATTTGATTTTCTGAATGGAGAACCTTTCAAGAATATTGTGTGAATATTTGAGATGAATCGGAGCAAAACTAACGAAGATACAGCGGTTTAAGCAACCGCGCCTCATACATGACTATTGCGCGCTATTGTTACCTGACAGCTGCTTCGCAAGGCAGGATTCGTCGTAGACAGGAGCAAAAGGATGCTTTAGACATCATGGATGATAGCAACATCCTTTATGGACCTGGCTTCGATGATTCAGTGTGAGGTAAGCCGATAAAACTTGCTTATGAACGAACGTTTTATTCCAAATTTTTTAGTGTTCAAAACTTTACAGCGTTTTTCCCACAACTCGCGTTTTTAATGTCGGTGTACCTCATAACTTCAAAACTACTACACCGATCCTTTTGAAATTTTGAACACTATTTCTGCACATAATTTACGAGGTAATAAGTTTTTTTTATATCTTGTTAATATTTGTTAATATTTTTTATTTTGCAGTAACAAATTAGCCGATTTTTTTTCGCAAAAATCGCGTTTTTCACTTCAAAGTGTTCCCAAAAAGTGAAAAATAGAAATTTCGAAAAAACCCTCCCAGCGTTACCTGGGGAAAACGATTATCTAACGAAAGAACTTTGATTTTTTAATTTCAGATGATCCAGCACCGAGTTATGATGAACACCGCAATTGTACTTTTTTCCGAGACGCTTCCGAATAATTGCTGTCATTGCCGTATTTTTTTAATATTTTTTCATGAAAATTTTACACGATATTCTTCGAATGTTATACTTTAATGTGCCATTGGTTTTAATAAATAGATTTTAACTGTGTCGTGAAAAGAAATACAAAAAATATGACTTTTTTGCCCGAATTAACCCTAACCCCCCCCCCCCTTAAGGGGTCTCTCTTATGGATTACTCAAAAAAATAGAGTTTTTAAACATTTCTTTTTTCGAATCTATTTATTATACACAAGAAAAAATATTACATATGAAAGTACAATTCATCGACTATATAAAACAATTTTTTTTTGTCTTTTTTTTGTCTGCATATCTCCGCTGCAACGAAGCGCCAAGTTAACACTTTTTTGAAAAAAACGACGAATTTACCCGCACTCTAGCGCCACTCCTGGTGAAGATATCTAGAAAAAACACATTAAAGTAGAGGTTTCAAACTCTACAATGAACCACCGAAAAATACATTTTTTCCTCAAATTCTAAGAATGGCGCGCATTAAAAAAAAAGTAAAAAAAAACGCTTTTTTTTACTTTAAAACTCGCGCCAAACGATCAGTTTTGGCATAGTAATGAATTTTAGAGGTTCATTGTATGGAAACATTATTTAAAAATAACGCGTCATTTTAAGCTGATCGGACAAATATATTTTTCTTGTGAGTGTTGCGGGCAAATTTTAAAAACACAGTTTCGAGAAAAACGCGTATAAAGTTTTGAGTACTAATAATTCTAAGATACATTTTTTACAGGAATAATAGCATATAATTTATTCATCATCTATCCCAAGACCATATAGCCTTCCTTCTCTTCTTTGGTAGCTTTTTGCAAAACACTATCTCTAACACTCTCAGCAGCAATTTTTATATTTTGCAAGGCTCCATAACAGGCATTATTTAAAAAACCATTAGCGAAATCCATGAAAGACATGAAAAGCGATATACCGCGTATTTCAACACCAATTGAACATTAAATTGCGAACACTAAACGACGATTTATCTCGTAACTATAACTATTAATTTTTGGACACGAATTTATGAGTCATGCGACAATCACAGTTAATATTTATCATCATTTATTTCAACATTTATTTATTTATCATTTAATTATTATTCATTTATTCATTCACTTATCAACATTTATCACAGTTAACATCAATTAACATCTTATTTGAAAATTTTATCTCACTATAAAAACTTTTGCATTTTATAATACATGCTAACATAGTAAAAACCATCTCGAACGTGATTATGGAGTAATTTTGGTACTACCGTTACTTATACCTATGGCTATAACTCAAGTTTTATTATAGATATTAACCTGAAATTTTCACACACATTCTTGAGATTATTACCAACAAATTTATGAAAAGAAATCGATTTTTTTCTAAATAATCCATGAAAAAGACCCCTTAAATATCTACCTCTCATGCCATCTTCAGACATTTCAATAGACTTAACGTATTCCAGGAAAATGCTCGCAGACTTGTGACGAGTGTGTTTGTCACAGATACACTACAGGTTGTCCATGACATGATGTACTGTATGATATAGTATTGGTACACCCATTAGGGTGATGATTGTCGTTAAAGATTATTGATCTTGGAAATATCGTATTTGTTATATTATTCTGGAAATACTCTGAATTAACCTCAAACACACAGTACTTATAATACCTAATAGGTACTTAAAATAACTAATAACAATTTACCCCACAGCATTTTTAAATACACAGTACTTATAATAACTAATAGCAATTTACCCCAAAGAATACTCTTCCTAGATGTGCTGAAATATCGATAAAAATATAGTTACTGCCACTGATGTTTAACGTCAAATGAGCTCAGTATGTTTTAATTTTTGACATTTTTTTTCATTGTCTTGCGATGTTTGCGTATGATACACAGATTATATACTAAAAACTAAGGAATATAGACAAAATAACGTATCTTGAAAATTTAATGTTGTTTGTAAATATAGAGAGATAATTTAATATCGACTTTTTAAGTTTTATGAGTTTGTCAGGTTCAAACATGTCATATGATAGTATAATTTCTTTTCAGATATTATCTTTCGTCATATGCGAATAAATAAAAAATTGTGGCTTCGAAAATCGTCTGAGAAAAAATATATGAGCAGTGTGATGTAGACCTCCTAGGAAGGAAAGGTTCTGAAAACGAACTCATGGGACCAGAACCTGTTTTTGCCATTCTATAAACCTTGGTGTGAAGCTGACACGGTTTAAAAAACGACACCATAATCACTCATTAAATATTCCAAGGCAAAACCAGCAAACCTTTGATGAAAGCACCATAAGAAGGCACACCGCTGATCTTCAATAGGAATCAGACCAAACGGGTTACAGGGCTACTTACTGGACAGTGTACTCTAATGGGACTATATAATGAGGAAACCATATGTAGATTATGTAATGAGGAGGACGAATCAACTTCTCATATCAGATTCGGCAGCTAAGCGTTAGCACGCTAGAGTTGCAACAACTCATGGGGGCCACAAACCATAGACTTATAAAAGCTAAAAAAAGGCTAATCAACTTATAAAAACTAACCTACAATCATTCGCATAATGGAGTAGAGCTGCAATTTAAACCTGTCCAGCTGCACTGTAAACCAAACCAAATCAAACTATCAGTTTGACATATTAGCTTTAACTAATTTAAGGTAGTAGAAGAAACTTGTTCCTGGAATTGCTGCTTTAGTTGAATTTCCTCCAACACGTTTGCTTGTTATAACACCTTAGAAAAGGCTTCAGAATTATTTATTTCAATCACTATTCTTTGACTTTACTACGGTTAGCTTGGTAGACTTGTCATACTATATATGTATACCTATGTTACTGAGTCGATAATCCCTTCATCATTGTAATTTTAGTTAATTATTTTTTCTATTTTAAATTATAAATATTACCTTGTTTCCCAGAACTTATTACTTTCTTCTTTAATTTAATTTTAAATGAAGATCTCTCCAACTTTTGTCTGAAGCATTTTTAGTGAGGCATTTAGCATTTTCAACTTAAATGGTTCATCCTGTATATGTAATTGGTATCACTAGTAAATTTAAGACAAAAAAGTTGAATATTATTTAATTATATGGTGAACATGAATAAACTAATTTAAGGCAGTAGAAGAAACTTGTTCCTGGATTTGCTGCTTTAGCTGAATTTCCTCCAACACGTTTGCTTGTCATAACACCTTAGAAAAGGCTTCATAATTATTTATTTCAACCACTATTCTTTGACTTTACTGCGGTTAGCTTGGTTGACTTGTCATAATATATGTATATGTATACCTATGTTGCTGAGTTGTTAATCCCTTCATCATCGTAATTTTAGTTAATTATTTTTTATATTTCAAATCTTTCCAACTATTTCAAGATCTCTCCAACTTTTGTCTGAAACATTTTTAGTGAGATATTTAGCATTTTCAACTTAAATGGTTCACCCTGCATGTGTAATTGGTAGCACTAGTAAACAATCCTTGTTGAAAATTATATATTATACATAAGATGGATTGATTTTAAATTAAAATTATACTCCGCCTTTAACACTTAATAACGTTAATAGATACTTTTTTTGCAAGGCTCATGTTTCAAAATATACAACGACCAACCAAATAAAATAAAATGTTTAACCTTCGACCCCGCATTCAGTTATTACGTTCCGCTAAATGAGAAAGATGATCGTCCTGAAACTGGATATTGATGGGAATATCATCGGACATTCCTACTGCAATTAATTATATACGGCCAGAATATTTTTACATAAATTATAGATAAAGGTAGGCGTTTTATTGTGCGAAAGTGTGGCTGCTTCCATAAATAAATTTACAATATACTTGCAAATCTTTATTACGAAACGCCGTATGGGTAAAAGTGATCAGACGTTTATGTAAATAAGGTATCGCAAAAAACACGGGTTTTTCTGTAATGATGATTTAGTCGCTTTACAAATTTCAACATGTTGCGTGATAATTCATAAATACGGATGAATTTACTGCACGCACCCTATAGGCCACATTTTTACAGAAATTATATTCATTTATTTTTTCCTACGTGGCGTGGCCATTTTTATTATTTTGTTACTTAGTTTTTACCCTTCTACGCGAATTTTATTTAATTTATGTATAATACAATGCAAAAAAATTACAATAATATATCATTATTTTTAATTTCTGAAAGATGTACATAGGCTATTATAATTTTGTAGCAATGAAATCAAGAATTTTTGTCATTTTCATTTTCAAATTTTAAAGTTCATCTCTAATTGTTATACTTAGGTTATTATCACAGACACTAGCAGCTGGTGGAATTAGAAAATCTCGTATTTCGTAAGAAAGCATGGGAACCACACCAGATATTAGAGAGTTATTAACAGACCCAAATGAAAGGCTAGAATAGTACAAAAAACTTCAAAGGAGACATGCTAACTTTTTTCTTCAAACTAGTGCACCACCATGAAATCTTAGAAAAATGGTTACAGAGTGCATAAATATTCCATAAAGGGTACGGATTGCCGAAAATTCCTAGCTGCTCGCAGTCGATATATCTTTGCATCTCTATGTAAAACCCTGTGTATTTAAATGTGTAAAATCACAAAAACGTCACAGATTTTGACATCTATCATCCTACCACTTCCGAACTATTGTTTTGAAACTAAAATTATTTGTATTACACTTCTACACTAAAACTACGTCTAAACTAAAATTATTTGTATTATTACACTTTTATAGTTATTGCTCTTAATATGTATGTTTGGTTGATCATTAGAAATCTAATATCTTAAAATTCTATATAATCTTAAAAATCTACTAATCATAATCATAACATAGTATAAAACGAAGTCGCTTCCCGCTGTCTGTCCCTACCTATGTATGCTTAGATCTTTAAAACTACGCAACGGATTTTGATGCGTTTTTTTTTAATAGATAGAGTGATTCAAGAGCAAGGTTTATATGTATAATACATGCATAATATAGTAGAGAAACACTGATAATTTTAGAGGTTTCTAATGTGATGTCGTAAATAAACACATTTTTTTGCGCTTACATTGCAAACGCTGGCTGAACCCTACGAGATAGATCAAAATAAAGTACTACAATATTGTACACCTTAAAAAGGTCTACAAAAAAGTCCGCGATGGCATATGTCTATCTCTTAGGGATAATCCACAATAACCATTTTTATATTTCCGTGCGAAGCCGGGGCGGGTGGCTAGTTACTTATGTACTATTAATGAAACTTATGTGAAAAACAAAAAAAACGTGTGTGACCTGCTACAAATGTATGCATAACATAGTTAAATAAAATGCCTATGTCTATGCCTATAAGTCCTATCGACTTGGTTATTTACAGGAAATTCACAATTCATCAAGTAGAAATCAAGTCAAATTTTCATTTTTAATTCTCGTATACGGATAAAACATGCTTACGTGCCGATTTCATAGTTCTCAACTTCAAAGCGATTGTACATATTTATTCCAAAAGCCTTAAAATGGTTCTTTGTCGAGTAAGCGAGGTGATAAATTACAGGTTATTGTCACGGCAACTAAATCGAAAATGAAGTCAGTTGTCGGTAGGTCCTTTTTTATTACTGTGTGCTCTGATACAGTCCGCCTTATCCTAGAATATCAAATTTTGTTAACACATTTAATATACGATAAACCTATTTACTTCATCTATTTTTATCAGCGTAGGGTCGTTTTTTTGCTTTGCTTATTTTTAATTGATAATTAATAATTATCGTACATTTGTAACGAATTACATGTATCATACAACAAAACACACTCGTTTCCAAAACTGAACTATACTTATAAGCAAGCTGACGCTGACAGAGCGTTTGGTGATCACCGAGACAAATACCTTGCTCTAGATCACATACGAGTATCTCAATCCCGATGAAATATGAAGATATTTCTGAGAGCACCCAATTCTTAAACAGATCATCACAAATCATAAAGTCAGTGACAGGTAAATACATACCTACATACTTGCCCTAGTCACTCTTCATCCACAAAACCACTTAATCGTCGTTCTGCTTTCAAAAACGCTGCGTAAATAACATTTTTGCTCCAATTAACTAATTCTATTCCGGAGTCTCGTTTTAATCCAATCGCTCATGAATCGTCCGCTCCTTTTGTTAGTTCAGTTACGCCCAAATTCATTTTGACATAACTAGAGTGCGTTTAAATAGCGCACCGTTAAATAGTTGCCAACCTGCCTTTCATTTTCCTCTCTTTGTTCGATCCGCTGGAGTTTCGTTTTTTAAAATAGAAATACGGGCAGGTGGAAGGTGTGTCAAAGTACCGCCAGTGCCTTGTTTGTATCTGAAGAGTTCGAGCTAGTAGAAAGCTAACAGGTGGATTTATGCCCTTTAATTGATAGCCTTAAAAAATGAGACGTGGGTTTTTGAAAGCACATTCTGTTTTGTTTATTGGGAGATTTACATGTATTGCCGGTATACATTGAGTATTGAAATATTGTGAAGGTAATAAAGAAGGGGAGAATAGTTAATAAGGTAATAAAGGGAGTAATAGAGAAGGGAAGATGAGAGGACATGTGAAAAGCCATGCATTTCATTCAAAATCCATTCGTCTAGCGGTCACGATAACGATGAAGATATATTCTTCGATGACCTCACGGTAGCCTTTGTGGCAAGAGATATTCTATTACATGAACATGAAGAATCCCACATCACTCCAATTTCTAGAAAAATATATAGACCGAAAACACTTTAATCCAGCTTCACTAAGAAACCGAAATATTGACCACATATACGAAGATGTATTGCAAAACATTCACAACGACGTTGGGGGAAATTTTGTATTTTTTAATTGGTGCATTAAAACCTAAAAGTGCTAGTAGCAACCATTTAGTGACTTCTAAGATATTAGACAGAGCAATTGCAACCAAGAGCAAAACAATTTTAGAGTTTGTGAATGAGTGGTGTCTATGGCCAAATCAAGACAATTCTAAGAAAATATTAGTAATTCTAACGGGCGTGGCTATATATGCGAAAGGCAGATGTGTTAACTGAAACTTTGCCAAATATTAGTGTCATTTTACGTATGCAGTTCATATACTTAATCGAGTAGCAGAAACAATAAGAGTCAGTTTTTCTGTAGTTAACGAGATAATAGCAAATGTGAAAAATGTTTTTTTAAAAGTGTCTACTGGAAGAGACATTTTTAAAAAGCTCTGCCAGACACACCTTTACCTTCTGAACCAGTTGTCACAAGATGGGATACTTAGTGGCGTATTTTTAGATTTGATCCTAACGAAAGCAGTACCACAACAGTGCAGAACTTACTGGAACTATAAAACATGAGATGATGTCCGTGACATTAATAGTAACTATTTCATCTGTAATAGTTACGTTAATGCAATAAGAAAGAATTGGAAACATGGCTTCTCATTATGTAACTATCATTTTGTAATAATAGTGGCCATAATTCGACTCTGTTGCGGCTTGCCAGAATTTACGGGCTAGCAACAAATAGAATGGCGAGTAGATAGAGACATCAAAAAAAAAACGTCAACTCTGGCTATGAAGGGATGGAACTAGCGGTCATGTCTAAGCTTTTCGTTTATGTCAACATTTTGACAAGTGACTGTCACAATTTGTAAAATAAAACAAACGCTGTCATATGATGTGAAAAGTCTTGACAAGTAAATAAGGTTATAAATTCGACTAAGAATAGAAATACGTCATTTTCTCGGCCAACTTTGGTGACATTTTTTATTTGGATGGCTCTTAGTTAAAACTAAGCCATGCTGATATAGTATATCAAGGAAACAAAATTGGAAAATTTAGGAAAAAATGTGAAAAATTATGAAGAGATGGACATATGAGTCCATGATGAAGAAATGTTCTTAGGATGCCCTGACACAATCTGCATTATGTATTAGATAATACTAGAACTATTGAAATTTGAGTTTGATCAATATAGTGAAACATACTAAGAAAAGTTAATCAATAATCAATTTTTGTTATTTGCTTACATTTTTTATTTATTTACATTTTATTTATTAAGATTGTCATTACATTCTAACCGATTACATCTATAATGAAGATATTTAGACACTTTTCAAGGGGACTTCACAACTAAGGTGACCGATGCGACCATAGCTTCGTATTCCGATCAACGAGTAAAGTGGAGCGTGAAATTAAATCAACTAGTTTTATCATCTAATTAACAGAGACGCGACATCGCTACTGCAACAAATTAAATAGAAAGGAAAAGTGATTTTCTTTACCAGTGCCTCCGTTCATTACCTTCATTTCGCAGCATGAAACGGCAGTTTAGATCGGTATGATGCGAGAGAAGAGCTAATCATGTTTATCGACGAAAATGTATGGGGAAGTCCTGGTAAAAGCAGGTTTCATGTAAAAAACGGTGTTGGTTTATCGCTATTATTCAGGTATCAACTTTTTTAGATTAATGAGGTGTAAAGTCGACATTCTGAAGAGCTAACTACATAAGTTACTTTTTTTCCTTAAACCCTCAGTAAAATCGAACGTTCATAACTAAGTACACTCAATCGTGAAAGTAGAGATTATAGTGTATCGTTTAGTATAGAAAATACTCGTATTTATGTATAGAAAATACTTCATGGAGCATGTATACCTATCATGACCGTCTACGCAAAAACGGAGAGACATCCAACATATTCAGTTCTGTCAGCTTAGCCTGGAAGCCCAGAAAGCCTGGGTTGTAAGTACTCGTATATATAAAAAGAGAAATAAATATGATTTGTAAAATAAAAATTTGTACTGGTATTTCATTGAATAGTAACACTATTTGACAAAGAATTTTTTGGGGAAGTTGGACAAATAACGAACCACTAATTTTCTGCCGACGTTTCGTTCAATTTACTCAGACTTCCTCAAGGCTACAATTGTATAAGGACATTTTTAAAAATCTTGGAGACAAAGTTACATTTATACAATTATTACATACCTACGTAACAATGTTATTATAACAAAATAAATTAAATAAAAACTTATAAGAAATAAATTAAATAAAAAATTTAATGTGCAAAAACGCTTTGTCTTATAAAAATGTATAAATTCAAGAGCTGTATACGTATCTGAAGAAAATACGAAGCATTCACGCAATTATTATATGATATATTACTTTTTATATTGTGCCATTTTCAGTCTGTTTAGCGGCTCCAAACTGGTAAATAAATATATAGATAAATATGGGATATTTTTGTAACAAGTATTTGAAAAAAATTATAAATAAATTCAACATTTTCTTAGAGATGTTGTCTATGTTACAGTTAAAACCATGTTTAAATATAGTGATATTTAATCAATGTTAAGTTGTTGAATTTATATTAAAGTGGATGCCACTTTTATGTATATCTTACCTTTTAAAGACACTTCACCATATTAGAATTTCTTAAACATATTAAGTACTATAGAAACCGGTATTTTAAAAGATGATTTTGTTCTGGATTCCATTGCAACTATCACAACTTTCTTTGAGAAGCTGAGGAGCAAAATTGTTTCCTGTCGCTTTTAAATTTCTGGCGGCAGTTAGCGTATAATTTCTGTGCATTAAACTCCCAACGTCATTTTTTCACGGTCATCGCGATGAAATTGCAACGGCCTAGTGGATTCTAACCTGTCACATTAATAACCGGCAACTATTTTTAAGTCAATTTAATTCCGATACAGCAGTTAACTCCAGGCGCGATCGCTCGAATTGCTCGCATTATTTTAACGACGCCAGTTCCTACAATTTAACAGGACTCGATTCCTTGTTAAGCGCACGATAAATCTAGTTGTCGAAACGAATTAATATCGCTAGTGAGGAAAGGGCACCGTTAAATTACACGATTCTATGGAAAATTGAAAGTCTTCCGATTCTTACCCGCAGACGCAGACCCTACTTGAGCATTTGTTTTTAATAAAGCGCATTAAAAGTAAATGCTCAGTAGACTGACACTATGGATGAGGAGATAGATATACTTATATATACGTCTGTAATCCAATATTCACAATGATATTTCGTTTTCTTGCGCTCACAAAGTCGAGCAAAAAAAGTCAACATGAACTGAGCAAACATTATACCAATCACCACAAATAATTTCAATCTCATTCATATTGTGAACATTAAATTGTAGTTGGTGTGTATATTGTTCGATTGAATGTTACTTTATAAAGGGAATACTCAAACTGTCTTCGTTCTCTTCACATATAACGAACATGCAAACATGTAGAAAAAGGGAATTGTAGAGCAGTGCCATTTCAAATAAATAAATAAATATAACGTACATGTGACTAATCTGGCATTACGGTGTGAGGATGTACTTATATTTTTCTTAAAATCTGGGCTACAGTCTAAGAGTTAAATTGCTGAGTTTACTACTGGTAGAGTATCTTCTAAGCTAAGAGCACCTGATGTCTTATTCGTGTGACCTTTGTTATAACTAGTGTCCGGAATGTCTCCAGCAACGCAGGGTTCGACACTCTAAAACGCTATGATAATGAACGTATAAACCGTATTTTTTAAGCTCCTTGTACATTATATATTCATGTATTGCATTCCCGTGTTACATAATAACTTAATACTCTCCAAAACCCGTGTAATGCCACTTATACGCAGTAGTACGTTATCCCTTTCCAGTCGTCGCGGGAAGGCGGGAGAGTCTTACGAACTTTATCACGCGTGACAGCAAACATTCCGAAGCCTCGCCCTCTTCCTACAAAAAATTGCAAACTCTATGAAGGAGTGCCTGTTAAAAATATATGATTTTACAAAAGAGAGTAAATAGAAAAGTGGAATATGTAAATTTGCTGCTAAATAATAATTACACTAGTTCACAAATTGTAACTTTTGTCGTTCCCCAAAGAAAATTTATTTTTTAGGATGCGTGCATAATATATTTAAAGATAACAAATGTATAGACATAATTGTTTTCCATTCTTTCTTGTTTGTAAAATTACAAAAAGCTTAGGAGTACAAATAAGTTTCCGCTGTTTGACAAAAGTTGGCACCACCAGTAAGGTATGGTTAAAATTGTCAGATGTAAACGTCATTATCGTAAAATATTAGTGATTTTTTTATCAGTATAATATATTCTTTAGTGTGCGAAAATGTCGAGTTTTGAGCCGAATAAGCGTAATTTGCAGGAACATTTGATGTACTTCTTTAATTTGAAGAAATCTGCAGCTGAGGCGTATTGATTGCTTGTAGAAGCATATTATTATGGTGAGGATGCCTTAAGTGAGAGAAGTTGTCGCGAGTGGTTTCAAAAGTTTGAACGGTGCATTTGACATCGAAGACAAAGAAGGCCGAAAGTGTACGAAGGTGTGGAATTGGAAGCATTATTGGATCAAGATTCGTTCTAAACGCAAAAAGAACTTGCACTTACATTAAGAGTGACTCAACAAGCAATTTCACATCGGTTGAAATCATTGGGAATGATTCAAAAACAAGGAAAATGGGTTTCATATGAACTGATGCCGAGAAACGTTGAACGCCGATTTTTCACATGTGAAATGCTGTTTGCCAGGCATAAACGAAAGGGTTTTCTGCACCGTATAGTCACTAGTGATGAAAAATGGATCCACTATGATAATCCAAAAAGGAAGAAATCATGGGGACTACCTGGCCATGCTTCAACATCTACAGCAAAGTCAAATATTCATGGAAAAATACACTCTTCTTGTGTATTTGGTAGGATCAACTTGGTGTCGTGTATTATAAGGTGCTCAAACCGAACGAAACCATTACTGCAGCTATCTACCGAACACAATTGATGAGATTGAGTCGAGCACTCAAGGAAAAGCGCGCCCGTTACTACTCCAGACACAGTTATTCTCCTGCACGATAATGCTCGTCCACATGTTGCGGCGCCGATCAAAACCTATTTGGAAACACTCAATTGGGAAGTTTTATCACACCCGCCGTATTCACCAGACATTGCTCCTTCTGATTTCCACTTGTTTCGATCGATGGCGCATGACCTGTGTGAACAACATGTTATATCATATGAAGATACCAAAAATTGGGTCGATTCGTGGATAGCCTCAAAGAGAAGCATTCTTCCGACGCGGTATCCGTATATTACCGTATGGTACGTATGTTAGATGGGAAAAAGTAGTGGCAAGCGATGGACAATACTTCGAATAAAACATTAGGTACCGCCCTTTCACAATAAATTTCCAATTTTTTATTAAAAACGGCGAAAACTTATCTGTACATAATATGTTTATGTAGAACCGGAGAGTAAACGAATGTGAAGTATAATCATATGGTTCCACCAAAAAAAGAGAGTGAGTGGTATGTTTTTAGTTTTTTATTTTTGTGGAAAACCTGTCTATCCTAAATCAGGAGTTTACTAAATGAGACACAAGCAGACGCTACCGTGCCGCTACACAAATCAGAGCGAATTGCTCCCACTCTAGTCCTTGACTTTCGATATATCTTATTTTATCCACCAGTGAGGTATCACTTGATTTTCTTTTTCTTTTTATGACTACTTAGATAAGTTTATATACTGTACACTTTGAAAATATGACGTGATCGAACTTTTTTGACAACACATTTGGATTCGTCACTGGGGAAAACCCCATAAACTACAACATATTTAACAGATTATTAACTTTGTACGTCTTTTTGCTTTACTGACTATCATTAAGTCTAAAAGCAATACCAGGTGCTTGACATATTTTTTATTAACTGTATCACACTGGTATATACAATTAAAGAGAACTGGTTTATGGATGTCATTCTGCTTTTAAGATTATATTTTCTTTCAGCCTATCATGTAAATGAAGATTCACTGAGTAAAAATTAAAGGAAGAACTAAAGTCTAGAAGTAAACTGAGAATTTATTCCAAAAATTCCACATTATTTTCACAATAAAATACCAACTAACACCTTTATGTACTGTTACCTTCTGAATCTATATTTTCAATAGATTATATTATTAAAGTAATCTTAAAATCTCCATTATATTGTTGCGCCAGGTGTTGTTAACTAAATAATATGATTACCAGGGTCCGGAAAAGTGTGCCAGAATGCAGGGTCGAATTCGTAATCCGTCATGTGAGAGACCAAAAAGACAGGAGTAAAAATGTGTTATAATGTACCGACCTCGCTTGTGTCGTTCAAAAATATCGACTGTCTGCATTGCTTGAGCGTACGTTGCCACAAACAGTAGTCTTTCTGCATTTCTTATCGTTAAACGTGAGCGGTTTGGCCTGTCCTTACGGCTGTAGAAGAAAAATGATCGTTCTACATTTACTGGAGTTAAAGGTGCAAATAAAAAAGCAAAATAGTTCACATGAACAGAGGACGACACACTCTACACGGATTATTTTCACGAATTACGCATCGCAATTATTTGTGTCACAGTTGTTTGTTGTCACTAACATCAGTACATTATTATTGTGTACATCTACAAAGGACAATGCACGTGTTACTACTATTTCATACTTTTAGCCACTGTTTACAAAACCGGTTTACTAGCCAGCAATGTCAGGGCCGAAATATCTGAAACACCTAAAATTCGTATTAGAACATTAATGACCTTATTGCCGCAAAAATATGTTGTTTCGTCCACTGTCAGCCACAGAAATTTATTGAGTATGTTTTCTTTGATATTTCATGTGTCTTTTCCCGTGACACGTTGATATGTCTTCTGTAAATACTGTCCATCGGCTCGCATTGAGGTAATGTAAACTACTAACCGTCGGCGTCGGCTTGTAGCCACCGGAATATTCGGCCCGAGATATGGCTAAACTGTAATGCGTATCCTATCTTCCCGCATGGGACTGGGGTACTAGTGCGTTACCAGGATCGGTCAGTGGTACCTATACACGGGCAAGAACAGCTTGTACTTTAATTATCATAGAGTTGTATAGCGCCGACTCTGCGTCATGGCACACTTTGCGGACCCTAATAATTACCTACAACGCGAGCAGGTATTATTGCATTTACATAAATTTAAGTGTACCTGTTACCTCCTTAGCATATCTAGGTTTTCACTTTTAATTTTCATAAACTAATTTTTCACCTTCCGCGGTGGGAACGATGTTACCTAATTGAGTTTTTTTTTTTGTGGCGTATAACCGTAATCGAGAAATGAAAGGAAATAATAATTGTTGGCCAATGATGTAGTTGGCAAGTAATTATGCACTAATTTGTTACCATTACACGGTTTAGCTGTTCTCCTCATCAGCGAATAATAATCAATAATGGAAAGTTCATAGCATATTAGGCATGCATAAAAAATTGACGAGTAGAAATGCAAAAAGCGGGCACTGCTTTTTTCTACGGCGTGCGGCCCAATTTTTTTTTCGGTTACAGTCGGCTGGATGTGTTAGTGCAAGAGTCGGTAGGAGTCATTAGTTTTTTAAAGGAGCAAATTAAAATTATTAAGGTGTGGAAAGAAAGAACTAATATTCCACTGTTATGTTTGGTTGAAAAATATAATAAGATAAATGTGCGTAGAAAGTTCCAATTAAGTCAATATTAAGACTTTACAGAAACAGTTAGAAATCTTCAGGGTGTGCATAAATTTGGCTACACTGACTTGTCAGCGTCTTCGTTGGTCAAAAACAAACATTTAATCGTAATGCCACTTTAAAGAGACCGATTGTAGAGACCGATTTTTTAAAATATACAAACATGTTCTAAATACATATGTAGGTATGGTACATCCAAAATTTTTCGACATAGAATAACACAATAAGGAATTTGAGAACATTTTATAATATACAGTTGTCATGAAAATAGTGAGCTGAACTGAACAAGTAACTGCAGATAATATTGTTTCGGGGTATTCGCCCTCATCAGTGAATTACAACTTAAATAAGATGAAAAAAGAAAATTGGTTCTAAACCAGCAATTTATTCTTTTAGACATTATACTAACCAGTTTAAAGTTGTGTCATAATCAAAACCTACGTACACACGTATGTACTTAAATGAAATTGTTAAGTTTAAAACTCCTCATATCAGTGGCGTGCCCGTGGGGGTTTTCTGGTTAATGGTTTTAACAGTCAATAATTTTAGTTAATGCCAAGTCTGGCCTATTGTAATAATGTTTAATTCGCTTTGAAAGAGATCTATCTTCAGCTACCCTTCATTGTCATCCTAACCTTCCATTCTCGTATATTTTGTAAAAATGAGATATATCTGTAGGACCAGTCACCTAAAATCGACTCTACCTTTATTTTTCCTAATTTTCATCGTGTATATGGTAGTTTCCTGACTACAAAAATGAATGATTTATTATATGTCCATGATTACTTCAACTGTTTGACATGATCGAGATTCATCTAGGTATACTATTACGTATTTATTACATTTGCAAGTTTAACAAAATACCATAAATCAGGACAGCTGCCAATATGAACATATAGAGAAGATATCTTGACATATCTCGAAATCAGTTGAAGTAATCATAATACTCATACACTTATGGACACATTTAGGAAACTGTAGAAAATGTTTTTAAGTAAAAAATACAGGGCGTTCTATAAAAAAACAATTTTTTTCGCATCCTTAGCATTTGAGTTTCTTTTTAAAATTGTATAAGTATGCAATAATTCATTAAAACTCGTAAACCTGTGTAAATCGTCATCCAAATTTCATTAACCATTCAAAATATACGAGGGGGGAGAGGAGTTTTGACTAACACTGTGTAACTATATTGCACCAAAATGTAAGACTAAACAGAAACATTAGGTTTGTAAAACACTGCTTCATACCATCTAGTGTTAGGTAGGTCCAATCGTAAAGATCGTTTGTTCTTATCAATACAAAAGAATGAGTGTACACTTTTATAAAACAAGAAGTCTTGTGTATACAACCTATTGCGTATGTTTTAAATAAAATGCCGTAACATTATTTCCGTATTTCAAACGACTATTATGTGCCAACGTACGTGGCGTATCTGCAAAACGAACATTAAGTGCAGGTGCATTATGCATCTGGTCTTATTACATTTTAAATATTAGATAAGCAGAGTCGTGGCTCCACTAAAAATGCTAGGTTTAACGCACTCTGACGGTCATACCAGCACGAAAAACAAAGGAAAGTCGTAAATATGGGCAGTTAAATGAATTTACGACTCCTTGTGTTGATGCTGCCATTACAACTAGGCCATACAAATAATGTTGTTAGCGAGAAATGCTTCACGCCAATCCTAGTGCAACACCGTTAACATTCGTTTGTTTTCCGTGGTTAATCAAAACCATTTAATTAATTTGAACAACCACTGTTTTCAGATAACAAAGAGGTTCGAATATACAACATTGTTTCCCGGTAACTGAAAATAAATTTAAAGAAATTTATCAACATTAATTTAATATACTTACAAATAGTAGATATGTTTTCTCTGTTGAATCTGCAAACCAATAACTTTTTTTAAATAAAATTTAAGATATGGTAGTCCTTACTACTATCAGTTGAAATTGCTTCCACTATGAATATTTCTAAAATTTTAGAAACATGCAAATTATAAAAATAAGCAGGTAAATGCTGGAAAGGTCCTTAGTTAGTAAAATCTAAGTGAACGGAAACTCTGTAGTCATATAAATGACTTTGGACAAATAACCATCGGACTTCTATAACTCATAAGCTGCACCCTGCCCTATAAGAATGTCTTCCTCATTATTGGATTCTATATTGATAACTACTTGTCACAAAACTTTAAAAGCGAATTCAGATTTCTGATTACAATCCCAATATTTGTTGGAATATACGAGTACTGTATCATCTGTAAAAGAATTGCAATATTTCTAATTTTGCATAAAACCTCTGCTGGTACATTTGTTACATACAAAACAGTGACTGAATTCTTAATAATACTATACTTCAATCGCTTTCCTCTTCTTTCTCTAGAATTAGCAGTCATTAGTCATTTATAAACCACCTATATTTTCTTAACAAAACAAAAAGGCGATACAGTTCTACTACCTCAAATATCGAGAGAAATGCACTTGACTTGAGTGAGTGGCAACACCTATCCCTTTTTTTATACGCGACCTTTTTGCAGTACCTTACCTTATTACATTGGATGGAGAATATAATAAAGCTAGAGCGTGTTGTGTGAATTACTTGAACAAAAAGCTTCTCCAATATACTTTCCTGGTTTGTTTTCTAGCTCCTTCAGCCGTTTTATCTAATTTTAGCAGTGGCTATAAGGAAGTAGCTTGCGGTAAAGAGCAGGTTTTTTAACGTCATCGGATAATCAATCCACTCCGTAAAGATGTTGGCAAGGGGGAAACTGAATGCTTCTAACTGGAAAATCATCTACATTCTGCAGACGTGCAGTTGTTTTTGCACATAAATAGTAATTATCTTGGGTATTTTTAAAACTTAATCGCGCTATTGAGACAACTGAAATTAGAATCGTGGTACCTCATTTCACAATTATGGTACCAAATATTTGAAAGTCAAAAAAATTAAATGGTAATAATGGTTCCTTTTGAGATATTGGAATTATGATGTACATCCACGTTTCCAAAAGATAATACATGGTTAGAAGTTTGACTATGGTTTAAAAGTTTAAGCCTATATCTACATATACAGGGTTAGGCAAAAGTGTAAGACAACTCTGCTTTAAAATAACAGTTCATCAGAGCTGTTTATGTATGTAATACAATTTTATTTTACCATTAACAACAGGACAATAAAAGTAATTATCTGAAAATATGTTCGAAGTGGCGAACACCACAAGAAGTAAACAAACCTTCGTTTTAAGTTATTCAAAGTCACTGGGTGCTACTTTATAAACCTTGTCCTTCAAAAATCCAAATAAAAAATTTTAAATCTTAAGGTCTGCACAAAACGGTGGCCATGAATATTCACTTTCAGAAAACTCAAGAGCCATCAAACGCTTAGCAGAATAGGGTTGAAGGATGTCTCTTGGCTTTTTTGATAATACTGTGTTGTGTTGTAAGCCTCAGCAGTGACTAAGAGTTCCAGTGAAAAAGTAGGGCCCTATTAACCCGAAACCGAAAATAAAACATCAAAATAGACACTTTTTGGACGTGCAGAATTAATCTCAGTGGTAAGTAGCCAACCCATACTGCCTTAAATACTTATTTAGTATAGGCTGTATGAGACAGTGAATAAATACACATATATTGATATGTAATCAATATAATATAGAAACTGTCTAAATTAATGTCTAAATACTGGAAATTTCACTCTTAACTACGTGTATTTTAAATATCAATCAAGTTATCGTTACAATGTAGTTTGTTTATTCAACTGAATCGAAAAAAATAAGTTTCCATTTACAGTGTGCCAGGCTAATAAATGCGTATGGAGCTCTTGGAGCGTTAAATGCTTTTAAAACAATTAGACTGTAGAGTAAATATATATCCTGAACCGTATTTTGTTTATGTGTATAACTAATAAATAAAACTTATTTGAAATGTGACACAGATGTTTAAAAGTTTTATGCATGGTGCTCACTGAACAGATACTTAAAATGTGATTTTTAATTACAAATTGTAAATCTACAATACTATACGGAAGTTATTAAATAACCGTCATTGTTTGTAAATTGGTGTCAGTGTCCTGTTTAGTTGTCTCCTATATGCACTACAATAAACTCTTAAAAAAACCACATGGAAAACATTTCATATTTAATTTTACATCCATACACATACAGGTAGTGGCGTAGAAACATAATATTGATTTTTTTAAATGTTACTTTTCTAAATTAGTCAAAATTGATGCTTTGTTAAGTTTAAGGAAAAATACCTCCTCGTTGTCCACTTGCTTGCCTGTTGGACTGTCTGTCGGCCTATTTTATTTTGTCAGTTATTATTTTTTGTGCTCAAGAATATTCAGAACACTATAAGACACGAAATGTAGTATAAATTTCGTCATTTAACAGATCTGGGAACAAATAAAGGTTAAAAGCATTTATTCTCTAATTCAGAGAAAGTGTACAATAACACTGTGTACAATAATCTTGTACAATAATCTTATTCAAAAATGTTACATCTACCTATTTATTACTGTACAGTTTGTCCAGAATTATTGGTGATGGATGTAGTACTGTCTTTGTAGTAGTACTGTACTGTCTTGGAAACTATGAGAGATACGGAAACGGAAAATTAGCAAAGGACAATGGTAAAAATAGCCGTTTTTTAACGCATCTGGGGCACGAACGAAACCCTACAGAAATGATTGTTTATGATTAGTAGAAGTCAATAATATTCATAGAAAACCCTAAAAGTCCGGGAAAACTAGTGCGCCATCATCTCAATCGACTGCTAGTCTACAAGACAGTTACAACAAAAATAAAAAGTTTTTAAACCCAAATACCAGACAATATACCTTTTTTTGGTTTTTGGGCCGCTGAATCCAAATCTGTGATTCGTTTAGCTCTGTCACCTCAAGATTTTTTTGAAGCTCATTTAATTATAAGGTCGACTATAGTAAACATGTTCCAATAACTTGTTCAATATGTTTTCAGGGGTCACCCGATCTGAATCCGAAGTCCATTTGATCACACTGTTGAGGTTCAAGGTCATTCCAAGGTCAATCGAGAGTCATTCTAGGGTTACTATTAGGTCAAATTAAGAATAAAACGCTGCACGTTCCTAACCATAGACATAATTATGTCTATGTTCCTGACACTTGTTCTATAAGTTTAAATCGGAGGTTCATTTGATTATACTATTGAGTTTTAAGGTCATTCGCCTAAAAAGACTATGCGAGAATCATTTAGCCACAATATGTGTCTCAGAATTGTCAAACATGTGTGTCTCAGCAAGAAAAAAGCACTATTATTGGGCATACTTGCGGATGTAAGGTAGGTAAAAGAACAGTAGGTTGCTGTTCGCACGTAATGCTGATATTGTGGTATTTTGGATACGCAATAAATCTGAACAAGATTCCTCGTGCTCCAGATCATTCACAAGTTTTTGATTTTGAAAACTATGATGAGAATGAGAGCGAAATTGAAAGCGATTATGAATAATGAAATATTGGTATTACCATACATCAACATCATCATCATAACAATTTCAGTAGAATTTTAAAAACAAAAAATAAATGAAATACCAAAAAAACATATAAAAATACTTTATAAAATACAAAAAGAAATCTAAAACAATACAAAATAATAAACAAAAAAATACAAAAAAGATAAAAAACCAAAAAAACAAAAAAATAAAAACCCAAAAAAAAAAACATAAAAACGATAAAAAACAAAAAAAATGTAAGGAACGCTAAAGAGGATCGCCTCCTCGTGGTGCGTTCTGAGAAACACTTTTTGTGGCTAATGATCTTCGCATAGTTAGGTGTATTTTTATTATTTTATCTTACTATAACCCAATGACCCTCTTTTGACCTTGGAATGACCTTGAACCTCAACAGTGTGATCAAATGGACTTCGGATTCAGATTCGGGATCAGATTTACTACAGTCGACCTTATAATTAAATGAGCTTCAAAAAAATCTTGAGGTGACAGAGCTAAACGAATCTCAGATTTGGATTCAGCGGCCCAAAAACCAAAAAAGGTATATGGTCTGGTATTTGGGTTTAAAAACTTTTATTTTTGTTGTAACTGTCTTGTAGATTAGCAGTCGATTGAGATGATGTACTATATAGATAGCGCACTAGTTTTCCCCGGACTATTAGGGTTTTCTATGAATATAATTAGCTTCTACTAATCATAAACAATCATTTCTGTAGGGTTTCGTTCGTGCCCCAGATGCGTTAAAAAACGGCTATTTTTACCATTGTTGTTTGTAGAAAATTTTATGAGTAACTTAACGTCGCTTAGAGAATGGTTCTACCTTTTTTTGTTTTTTTGAAATATTTTGAAAAAAAAAACGATAACATGTATATGCTTTTTTATTTCTACAATTTTTTAAAAATCCATGAATAAATTAATGGGGCAACTGTTTGGCTTCATGGGGCAACTGGCAATTTCAATTCTTTAATCGAATTAAGCTTCGACGTTTCGACTTTCTGAAACCATTATTAACTTTTTCTTATGCCAGCCATATCGGATGTTGCACTATTTAAAAAGTACTCAGTTTTCTCATTCAATACCTAATACTTAGCAAAAAATCGAATCCTACAAACAAAAAATCATAAAAACAATAATAAATTAACAATTGCAACAACACTTGTGACTCACCGGGTTTTCTTCTGTAAAAAAGGGGAAAACAATACCCATGGTATAATTAATTAAAATTGAATAACTGAACTCTGAGGTTATTAGAATGTTATGCAAATTATTAAAAATCCAAGAAATCCAATTAGAGAGGGCTGCCAACATCTTTTTTAAAACGTGTTGTTAAAAGCGACAGCCCAAAGAAAGCAGTTTCTCTAATCTTGTCAGGAACTTACTTGAGTTTGAACTTTTATTTACTTTTGCGACACTTTGGTCGAAGGGCTAAGAAGGGCTAAAAATAAGACGTTACTTCGAATAATACAACAGATTGCTTATTACTTACACTACTCACTACTCAGAAGATCCATTGTATGTGAGATGAAATCATAGTTCAAAATGTCAACCATTTCAATACATTTTAGACATATTTTTAGCAAGGCCTTAGCCAGCACTTGTCGTATTAATATTAATTATAAATGAAGTGCTGCTTAATATTAATTATTATACTAATCAACGTGTTAGGAACCTCCTTTAAGAGTGTACCAAATTTAACTTTTAGGTTGTAATATGTTTTATTCCTAGTAGTATCATTTTATTTTTACGATCGAGATACTAAAATTGTTTTTTATGGTTTTTGTTAGTAGGAATTTATTTTTTTTATATTATTTATAAGTATTAGGTATCGTTGCAACGATGCCTAATTTATGGTTTTTTTATACCTAATTTATGGTATGGTATAATGGCCCTAATAATGTATTTATGTATTTAAAAAATATATAGAAATGAGTTATAAGAGTTTCGGGTTTTCCAAAATATCTCAAAAACCAAAAAAAAATAGAAGTATCTTCTAATGGCGGTACTTCACTTGGCGTAGCGTATTCGTATACCTGTTGTATTTGCGCAAAAACGGCGATATGTAGAGAAGCTATTCGCTATATTTGCTTTATTTGTATAAATAACGCGAATAGCGCTAACAGCAAATATACGTTTCCGTCCACTTGTCGGTTTTCAATCACGCATCAAAGAAGTCAAATAAAGCGAATATTTGCGGTAACCGTCCACACTTGGTTCCACCAGCGCCGTGTTCGTCATGGTCTTTTAGTAACTTTGTACTTATGTAGATTTAACATGTATTGGTAATAAGAAGCATTCAGGTAATAAGCTGCTGTCGCTGTCAACACTTCCGTCACTATATTCACTGGTTCTGAATATTTAAACATATTTGGCATGTTTGATTGTTTTGCTGTATGTGTGGATGGCATGTCTGGAATATTTGCGAATACATCAAATGTTTATACAAATACAACGATACTCAAACACAAATACGCTACGTCAAGTGAAGTGCCACCATAATAGACGGCGTTAAGTTTCTCATCAAATTGTCTTCAATTTTGCCAATTTCACCGTTTTCCTATCTCCTATAGTTTCTAAGTTGGCAATACATCCATCTCACCAATTCAGAACATACGGTATATACAGTATACTCTAATGTTCTTGTAAAAAGTGAATATTTCTCGAAAGACTTTCCGCGTTACACTCTCAGTTGCTCCGTAATTGACTTGATAAAAAAATCTGTTAATGGTATACCATTAAGTTGGTTACTGAGGTGATGGTTGTTACAGTTATCGCTAAATTACCCTGTAGTCTCTGAATTGCCATCTATTTGATGTTTAATTTATTATTTAGCAGTTACTTTACTTGTACAGTGTTAATTTACATCAAAAGGAAATATTTAGCTGAGTTGCATTCATGAAATCACATGCAGAAAACGGTAAATAAGTACAACTACAAATTATAAGGAATTTGTTTCGAATGAAAAATAGAAATGATCCTACAAAAATATTCCTCAGTTACAACCTAACTCAACTAATTTAGTACCAAAGTAAGATTTAATGCAAGCGCGTAAAATAGGTAAATATTTCTGCTGGAATCGTATTTAGAAGTTAGTAATTTACCACACTTATGTCAGTATACTTTCATAACATCGTGATAAATAATGCATTGTGGCAACGCTTCTGATTTTTTAGACATATTTTGCTTATTATTTTAAAAGACTTTGAGTATGCACGCCGTTCTTATAGATATGTTAGCAATATTTCAACATTTTAGGTGTGAAATATACCCACATTGTTTTGACCGGTCAATTCTGTTATCTCTTATATCTCTGTTATCAATTATATCAATTCTGTTAAATGCTTTCAGATCCATTAGTTACATAGTACTGTTCATAATTTATACATGTATCTTTTACATCAGAAAAAGCATCTAGATTTATAATAAGGTAAATAAATTAGTGTAATAAAGTTATATTCAAATTTATTTGATGCATTCATTGATATGTATGTTTATTGAATTACAAGTTCTTCAGGAAATATTAAGTAGACTGGATATTATAATAATCAGGATAACAAACACAAGTAATGACGTGACTAACAATAAGTCTTTAATAAAATGCTTCGTTAGACAACTTTGAAAGTCTGTGTAGGAAGAAGCAATGAGACGCCATATTATGTGGTTATTATATTACGATTATATTTTATGTAGGAAATAAGCAGTACTTTCCCATACATAAATTAAACCGACAACAGTTTCGTATGCGCTTATAGGATTTTTCCCCTCCTATCAGATACGTCTAACTATATAATTTAAATAATTAAAGCCAACGTTAATTGTCGGCATTATCGCGTGAAAATTGTGTGAGATTGCTCCTTTACCACAAGCACTGTACCATTCCTACGAGTAAACTCCATCTGCTAATGTGAGAAAACAAGCCGTTAGCAGTTTTTAGTACCATTAGTTTAGTTAGGAAATGTAACAACACATGACGTGATGGAAAACTCTATTAAAAATGTGCATTAAGTCCACAATTATAATTAGGTATTTACGTATATAGATTGCACATATTTCCTCATATACCTTTATAAACTTTGAAATAATTAACGTGAGGTAACGAACGAGCGAACGAAAAAATGAGGGAGGAGTTACGTGTTAGCTCTACTCCAAGGTATTTATCGCAACAAATGTATGTAGAGTGAAGGCCAAAAAGTTTGCACAAAATGCAAACAGTTTCTTTCAAAATTTTTTGAAAGAAACTGGCTCAAGAAATTGATAGCTAACCTCCGATAAGAGATGCAACTCGAAAAAGATGTAGTTTGCACTTGTGTAAAAAGTGAATAGGCTCTACTGTCCGATTTTTTGGTTTAGGCGACAGTGGTGATTTTTTGACATGGTGAAAATTTTAAAAATGGTTTTATTCAAAAGGTATAGATATTTTTTAGAAACATGTTTATACTGCTTATCATATTTTTAATTCAACTATATCGTTTAGAACCAAAAAAAAAACATAGGATGTTTAAAAAACTTGAAAATATTATCGATAACCGTTTTTTTTTTATTAATTCAACTACATATATCTAACTGAACTGAACTGAGATAACTGAATCTGAGATATAAACTCTTTTCAACAATGGACAACTTATTTGTGCTGAATTAGTCTTTAATATATTTTTTTTTGTAATCTGTTTTTTTATTAATCAGCCATTAAGAAGAAGTCGTAGCGAATTAACTCATTTTTGAGTTAATGAGTTAAAACTGATATATTGACTGACTGACATTAAGAACAAACCCGAACTATTGGGAATGGCGACAAATGCAACCATTTGCATAATTTATTTGCTTTTGGTGTAAACTTTATTTACTTTTAAGTTATTTGTACGTTCTGGTTATATTCTAGATGAGTTTGCTTAGACCTCATTTTTTTTGTCTCTTTGTTACTAGATTGTAATGCCCAAATTCTAATTACAATATTAGATATTGAATGATATTTCTTGGATCTCTTCAAATTTACCTCTTGAGGTCTATTGCAGCGCTGTTGCTGGTTTTATCCGGCTTGGTTCTTTTTATCAGATATAGCCCAAGCAGCACGTCAATATTGATCCAATATTGGTCCAATATAGAAGATATATAGGGGCCAAACTAGTTTCCACATATTGGGCCAATAAAAAATGTGGACTTTTTGGAATATAGGCCCAATATATTTTTTCTAATATTGGGCTTATGAAGTTATATAGGCTACATATTATATTGTCCAAAAATATTGGACCAACAAGTTATAAATATATTGCCCCAACTAAAAATACAAGCGTTAGGCCAACATTGACACTCTTTATTATACCAGTATTTGAAATTCAAATCTCTTCTGGTTACACTAATATCCAAGATATCACTGGGGTTAAAACTATAAGGTTCTGCGTTATAATATGTAGCATAGAACCCAATAAATTTAACCCAGCAATATCTTAACAAAATAACTGAAAAGAAAGATGCCACCTGCTTTTTAATATTAAGAAAAGTAAAAATTTAAGAACAGATTTTTCTTTTTTTTGAAAAAATGTGTTACTTACTTTAGTTAATAGTGGATCTATTAACTTTCATCATAATTTTGATATTACTGTAGAATAAAAAATAAAACAAAATATATAAGGTTCACCAAACTGTATTAAAACTTTCTAACTAATTTTACAAAATACTATGCATACATTTTGCATTATGGTTACATTATGCATAGATGCATACATTATTCATCTTGGTTTTGGCTTTTCAGCTAAAAATAAATAAATAAATGAGTATTATGTCGGTGACACACATATGTAATTACATGACCATATACATATACAGACATATAACCAAGAAAAGGATTGTTTGCATTAGTCTTAAGTCATACATTCATACATTCATTAAAAAATGCTATTGGCAACAGTGCTTTAATTATTTAGAAACGAATAAAAAAATTGTATATAAAATTTGTATTGCATTATTTTTTTCCAACACCCCTTGAGGTTTTGCCACTCCGGTTGTAAAATAGTTCTTCACTGTAAAAATTTGTTTAATATGGTATTGTAGTATGCCAGAAACGTCAAATTAAACTAAAACTACTTGGAAGTTTTTAAAAAGCTATGAACTAGATCTCTTCCAGTTGTGTAGTAGATTTGTAAAACAATGCTTGACCGTTTATAGGAATTTTATGAGTGAAATGTTTTGCGTCCCCTTGGTTATATGTCTATGCCTATAACATTTCGATAGTTACAAACCAACCTCTAAGTTGTCTTCCACCGTCCCGGTCTCCAGCTGTTGCCAAAGAAACACCAATACAACGTGTAATCTCCAAGTCGGTGGCGTCAAAAAAGTTCACTTTAACAGCTTCTAAAAACAGACAGGTAATTTATTAATATGGCAGTCCAATAGGAAATTAATAGTATCAGTTTTGACTAAATTACTAACAACATGTACTATAAGCTAACATACCTAAGACCGCTTTATATACCGATAGCTTGGAAAAATCTTTTTTTTTTTTTCCTTTTGCTGAGTATTGTAAGCTCAGCTCCTTGTTCATTAGTTTTTTCATTATAAAATGTACATTCTTTTTTACGGTATCTCCACCTACGTGTGAAAGGATGTTTACCTACAATGAGAAAATATGTAAAAACTAAGAGCGACCGCAACAACAAAGTAATATACCAAATCTTCTAGGTCAGTAGCATTTTCAATTTTGTTTTCTAATTCTAGCAATTGCTGTGGAGTTGTCAGCGGCAATTTAAAATCAAGAGGTTGACTTGAACGACTTAGATTTGTTTTCTAACATATCAAGCTTTATTTTGATATCACTTATATTATTTTTTCATATCTGTAATATCATATTTGATGCCTGCTAATGCTTTAGTAATCTTTTTTTATATCTCTACTTATATTATGATCAGCAAGACCTGAAATGGTTACACCAAGATATAAATGACTAACCATGTACAATTTACGAAGCATTGAAAATATTACCTTCATTAGTACTGTCTGAAGTTGTCTTCGTAGAGCCATTTATTAAAGATTTACTACTTTTCGGTGTCTTGGTAAAACTGTAAATTATGTTTCTTTGTGAAGATGAATACCCTAAAAAACAAAAGTATATATATAACTCAATTTTTTGGAATGTCAACCGTTTAAAACTCACTTTTTTCATTTTAAATCTAAGAAGGGTAAACATCCTGGATGAAATATTTTCTATAAAAATGTTCTAGTCCTAACTTAGTCTTACCTTAAATGTGTTTTCAAAACTTTAAATATATATGTAAACTCGTATAACGGTCCAAGAAAACCTTTCAACTTCCCTATTCCCCTAGGAACTGCCTATAGAACCATCCTAGAAAAGGTATTAAGACAAAGAAATTAAGGAAATAGGACTAATGCTGGGTTCATGAAGCCAACGAAACTAAGAATTAAAAATTAACAATTAAAATTAAAATTACACTAAAATTTATGTACCTAGTTCATGGAAATAAAATTAACAATTAAAGAATTATGCGTAAAATGATATGCTGTGTGCCAGTTTATTTTTAAATAATGTGTTTTTATTGTAAAAATATGGACTTCCGCACTTCTTCCACAAAAAAATATAATTTTATAGTAATATTTTTACTTTACACATATGTAATAAAATAACAGCGAAAAAATATAACCTCAAAATTTATACCAAACGCCTGCGCAGACCACATGGCAAAAATTAAGAATTAACAACTAAACTAAAAAGATAAAAAGTTGGGCAACTTTGTAATTGCTTAATTTTTAATTTTAATTTAGTGTAGATTCCATGAACGCTTACATGGGTTTGTGGATAGTAATGTTTATATGTAATTCTTAATTGTTAGTTCTTAATTTAGTTTAGTTGGCTCCATGAACCCAGCATAAGACTAATACTAAAGACTAAGAGGACTAATAGGACATTTTTATGAAACAAGCATTACTAGGTACTTTTACTTTAATAACCAATCGAGTACCATTATTTGTTAAAATTATAAATAAAAGAAAAGTTAAGGTTAAATGATGCTGCATAAACCAACCACCTTGTTATGACCCTCTAATCTTGACAACATTCATTTAAGTATATACTTAAGGGTTGATTTATGAAGACATGATTTACCATAATAAAATCTATTGAACTACAAACGATAAATGTGCATTAAATCAACCCTAATTAACAAAACGTCGACTATAAGATTAAAATTATACTTATTACATAAATACTCACTCAACAACTTTATTTTTTCACTTCACACTTCACTTTTTATGCACCAGTACCACTTATAACGGCCGGCGTCACCTACTTTAATAACCAAATACCAAATGTTGCTTTTCAAGTTTTTCACGTTATAGGGATGCCGGCTAGCCCGGCTCGTAGCTCACAATGCTCAAATGCTCACGTGATCCAGCTGCTGACGCCGCGTTGCCAGATTGCAATTTCAGATTTAAAAATTTCAAGACATTATTTGACTATTTTATTTGATTTTGACAAAAAGTGATATTCATTAGGGTTTTAGTGATCGTAAAAATATTAACGCGTTCATTTAAAATAGTCTACAACAATAAAATTTGGTGCTTCTCAAAACTTAAACTGCTTAAACCATCGTGTAACTAAAATGTTTTACGTATGAGTTGGCAACAACTACAGACAACAATCAGCGATTCCACAGAACACGTGATTAACGCCATGTTAAATCGAATGAAAGGAAGAAGTGGTCTTAGGACTTCTCATATTCTCGTCTCTTTTAATTCTGTGGTTCACCGAACTGCCGGAGATAGGCGCCACTAATCATTGTAGCGCCTTTATTTGAATATTTTCGGAGAAGTAATTGCATCAAAATTGCCGACAATTTTGTATAACAGTCTAGGAATTATTGACAATTTCTAGGAATAAAAAAGTACTACTTTGCTGACATGTTACATACAATATTTTTTCCACAACTGTCAAAAAAGCCAAAAGCTTTTTTTTAAGCAAAAAGTGTTTTAAGAGTTGGAAAAAATAACCTTTTTTACACTTTGCGTAAAAACGATAACAGTATATTTTGTAAAGAATAATATACTCATTCTGACACACATTATACACAAAAAGTCATTTTTTCACGTTTTTTTGACATTTGTAGAAAAAAGAATAGGTGTACATTACTTACATAGATGTTTTTAGAGATTTTATAAATATTATTCTAACTGTATTATTGTAATAGAGATGCATTCTCAGATTGGCCCGATATTTGTTAGGAAATATTGGCCCTATAGTGAATAAACAGTATTGGAGATATATGCAAATGCCAATATTAACATGCAAAATAAATACTGTATGGGGCCAATGTTGTAATAAAATATTGTAAATACCAATAATGGGCCAACATTGATAATTACAATAATGGCTAAACAAAGGTCAACCAATATTGGCGTAATATATGTCACCAACATTACATTTGTAGAACAAAAAACAATGTTGCACCAATATTGGTACAATATTGATTTATCAACTGCAATGAATCGATATTGAGCCAATATAGAAACAATGATCAGCCAATATATTGTGCTACTTGGGAGAGGCTGCGGAATCTGATAAAAAGTGAAATGAACTCTTTTTTATAGGTATTATATTTAGGCTTTTCCTTCTCCAGAATTTGAAATGCCAGCTTTATAAGTCCTTTACAATTACATAGTACGTGAACTGATGTTTCCCTTTTTCCCGGCAGAATCTGCATGTTGTCTCTTCTACCAAACCAATTAGGAACGTATTGATCGGCATTTGATATGATTGATATTTAATCGGCAATTTCCTGTATGAAGACTTATTACAATCCGGATAACCTTTCGATTTTCCTCAATATATCTTCTGTAAATTTGGACGATCGTTATTTTACGAACTATATCGCCTGCCTTGTCCATATTTGGAAAGTTTGTTCACCATTACAGTGATTTATTTACGAACTGACACTTTTATGCATGGTTTTGCCACCACACAGAGAACTAGTTTCTTTCTTTGGCTAGTATCAACCTTTTCGTTTTCTTTATCTTTTCGTGTCCTTCGTGTCCTGGTGCCCAAGCCAAAATCACTCTGTTTTGACGTCCTAATTATTTAACACCTCCACCCAGTCCCACTCCTAATTTTGATGTAGTAATCTTCATATAGTGACGATGACCTTAAAAATTCTTAATAGGCGAAAACTAATTGCTTTTCGACATTCTTATTTCTAGTGCTTTGGGTTAGGTTAAGGTACATATATTTAGGCATATGGCGGCTTTTGTCAGAGAAGAAGCGATTTTAAAAGTAAAGAGGTCGTATTCCAAAAGCCAACGAGTATGTACACAATTTATCGCCACTTCAGCTATTAAACAAGTTATTTAACATTCATTAAACGAATGCCATTACATAAACTGTATAAGGAGACCCGCGGACAACTAACGTGTCCCCCATTACTGCCACTGCTGCTTGATAACTTGCAATTAATAATAAATTCCAGTAAAAACTTCCAAGACACGCAGTCTCTCCTCTAAGACAAGTGATAAACAGGAAAATATTATGGGCCGTTGAAGCGGTAGTAGAGAAAAAATAATTACTATGTGGTTACACGATATAAACTAGAAAATTTGCCTCTTCAAACATTTGCATTTCTATATTTTGTTGCAATATCATTTGATGATTAAAATTACCACACCTATATAATTGGATACCTTAGTTCACCAATTTGTCACTATTGGTGACTTACTAATAGACAATGACATTATAATTTTCTTTTGAGGATTTCTTGAAATAGTTTTCTTTAATACAAGAGAAGGAGTTGGTGAACCGGTACCAGTACCACATCCTTCAGCAAAAATCTTCTGAATTTTTTCTTCAAATGTGGTTTATTTTAGTATAATCTGAAGACTCATTCTGTTCGACATAAATTCATTAAATATAAATAATAGTGACCCACTTAAAAAATAAATAACAGTTTCCACTGTTCTGAACTATTTATTTCAAATAGGCACGTATTAAAAAATAATACTTTTATAGGTATTTATTAAACTAATTTACTGCCATTCAAATTTTTTAATAGGTACTAAATTAATTTTTAAAATATATAAGAATATGATTCTAATTCCTGTGACAACACGCTACCAAATCAAGTTTATTTCATATTTCTTAGGTTAATTCTAATCTTATCCAGTATCCACACCGTAATGCATACATTATGTATTGCCAGGAAAGCGAAGATACCCGAGTGTTTATTTACATCAAAGAAAATCTTCAAGAGCAAAATCAATAGCGATTTTTTTTCAAATGACAATTCCTATATATTTTATACTAACTTATATCGGTTTATTCTATATTGATCGTTTTGCTTAAAACAAAAAATCGGTCCTTAGGTAGTGGACATGTTTTAGATTACTTTTGTATACAAATGATAATGTTAATCAGAAATTATTAAAGTAGGCCGTGATATGAGATGCCATTACAAAATAGTTCCTCAAATATTTTAACACTTGATATAAACAAGTGTTAAATATGTACTAACAGAAAATTACGAAAGTTACTTACCGATTCATTCAGCTAACAAAATTCAAGCCACAAAGAGCCACTGTATTTTCTTTTTCTAGGAAGTCTTTATATTGAATCCATATTAATTGAGCTGAATATACGGCCCTACTTACGAACTTAGGTATATTTTCGCGTATACAAACAAACGGTGAATCCACCTATTTAAAACTGTTACCCCACTCAACCGCATAGCCCGCACCAATTTCACAAGATCGTTCTGTTCAATCGGTCATGTTGGTCTTGCGAGGTTACTGAAACAATGATGATGAGAAACGAATCTGCGGTCGAAACGTAGCTCGCGCCCGAGGTCTGCCACGACCGATGCGTGGACGTTTTCTGTGGCTCCCCGGAGGATCGTATCGGGCAGCGGCAGAATGTGAAAAAGACTTAACGGAACAGATAACAGGTCCGCGCGTCCTCGGCTGGTATTCTCATCTGTGATCCAGTTGGACGCCCCCGCGGATATATTGGTCACTCAAGTCGCTTCCGCTTCTAGTAATTTGGATGTTTTTTAATAGACCAGTAGAAATAGGGTTCGAACAACAAAATAATGGGATGGGTTGGAATGGGGCGGGTTTTTAGGGGTTGAAACCAGTTTTTCGCGATTTATGGTTAAACTGTGTATCCTATCGAAAAAAAATTGTAGGTATTAAAAATATCTACATACAACTTTTGTACCTACCATTTTTACCCTAACCTCAAAATTTTTCGGAAAAAATGCGAAAACCGGTTTTTTCGGTTTTTAATTTTTAATCAAGCTCAAACTTTGGCAAAATATACTTTTTTAGTGTCGCAAAAATGCAGTATTTTTTTTCGGACGGAATTTTTTGTTCAGAGGTTTTTGTTAAATTTCATTTTTTTGAAAAAAAAAAGCAAAAATATTCAACTGCGATTCCTCCTAAAACTACGTCTCCTACAGAGTTAAGTTTTGTATCACTTACTCGTTATTACGTCTACTTCCGATAAATATTAAAAAAACGGTAGGTATACTGTAATGGAAAAAATGACCGGAAAATTGAAAAAACCGAAAAAATGGCTTTTTTCGTGGTAATTTGCATGTTTATCGAAATAATTGTTATCAATTTTCCAAACCATTCTAATTTTGTTATGTTAATGGGAACTAGAGAGGTGGGTTTGGGAGGTTTGATAGCGACCATTACCAAAAATTTCTTCCATGAAACCGTTCCAGCCTTTGGTATTGATATTGGAGATTTAGAATATAGCCAAATAAAATCTGTCATCGGTATTTCCACTGATTTTTGGTCTATATTTAAAAAAAATGTTTTCAATAACGACGCTTTTCAAACCCTCCGATTGTTGTTTTTCAAACGTTTTCAGTTCAATAAAGCCATGACCACCGATCTCCATTGAAGTTTATTTACCGGACTTCGGAATTTTATTTCGATTTTTTTCGATAGGATGCACAGTTTAGCCATAAATCGTGAAAAACTGGTTTCAAACCCTAAAAACCCACCCCATTCCACCCCGGATTGCAGCTGTCGGTTCGATTTATTTTCCCCTGTTTTACAATAGCTTGTTTAACAATATCCCGCTGTCAGATTGCTGTAACGATTTTTTTTCCTAATTCTGACGCCTATTTCTACTGGTCTATAATAACCATGAATTGAACATTTTCAAATTGTTATTAGACAATATATCGAGTGACACCCATAATTTCCTTATTTATTAAAATAAACTTTTGAAACAACTACGCACCCACCTTATGGAATTTGGTGACCCGTAGATTTGTCGATACTGTGATTTATTGTACGAGTAATTCATAATCCCCTTCATGCAAGTTACTAAAGACCAAAGGTCCAAAAGTACCTTATTGACCCTCTACAGAGGGTAGGTATAAAGGGGGAATTAAATCAGTGGTAAACAAAAATGTGTCAATGTCTCATTTTAAAAAAATTCTTGTAGGATAATAACCTAGCAGAAATAACATCTACAAACGTTGTAGTGGACTTATGTTGCCATCAATTGGTCACTTAAGGTTTGACCTATTGATCATTTGAGGGCTCTTTGAAAGTCAACATTTATTTTTTGAAAAGTGAACTCCTATTTTCGACTCCGGATTTTGAAAGAACGGAAAACTTTACGGAAAATACGTAGCCAGCTTATTTTTCGAAGACATTTAGAGGTTTTTAGAAACCACGCCTGACCTACCTCAATCTCATCCAATAGTACTTATTCATCCTGCACAACGAGTAGAAAGGGTGAAATAAAACAGTAGTTCTCAATAATGTAATTGATCCTATAACACAGAAGTACTGATTTGCAACTGATTTATACCCTCTTTACCTACAGGGTGAATAAGACACTTTTTGGACCTTGGGCCATACATACTTCCACCCAGGAGGTTATGAACTATAACTTTACAGATCAGCGAAATCGAGGGGTCTCCAAAATCCATATGGTGAGTGCTTTATAGGAGTTATGTAGCTAGTAATAATACTTTTTTTATCGTAATCTGAATTTTTACAACTTCCGGTCTAATCGAAAGTCGACCCAATTTTCTTAATTTAAATGGAACGCTAAATATTCCTATTTTAGTTTATCTTGGTCGCATTAAAATTATCTTTTTAAACATGTACTACATGCTGGCATTTATTTTATTTTTTTCACTGAGCATCAAAATACATTTTAATATTAATAAAAAGTCAAGGCGCTCGTGACATTGTACCTACAATCCTTTGAAGCTTAATATACTATGGAATCGAATAACAATTAAGCCTTTATTGACATCATATTTTTTAAACCCAGTTAATGCCTGCTACTCAATTCGTCTTTTTTTGTAATTTTAAGAAAACAATGATTAACTAACATTATTTTAAAAACAGGGCAGGGACACCACATTTTTATATTAACTAGTTATACAATTCTTAAATCTCTACAAAATACAACTAAAAATGTCTATCTATTACACTACTAACGCTCTTTTGAACATGAATAATAAAGTACCTCCATTTACTATCTTTAACCCTTTATAGGGCAAAACTCCGGGGGCTATTTTTCAAAAATAAATATATGCCAAAGGTAAATATATGCTGGGAATGTTTTGAACAATTTTAGTGAAAATAAGTTGAAAGAAGAAAGTTGATTTTTTTGAGTTGGTCTAAAATGGGGTGGTACCTAAATATGCCAAAGTTTAGCGTTCCCGCAAAAACCCATACTAATATGGTTAGTAGTCCATATAAATTCTAAGACTTTAAGTAGGGTAAGAAAAGCTACCGTTGTTTTCTTTTCTTTTACTATTTGTTGTTTGTGAAATATGTAGTGAAGGTAACTACTGTTCCTACAAATACCCTATAGACCAATTGAAATGTTTTATAAAAAATATCTTATGTTGAAAAGACAAACTTAAACTTAAAAACGCTTTCTTTGATATACAAAACTCAGCACTATTATTTTTTGGCAAAACCAGAATGGTTACAAAATTATTTTTGAATTTCCGTACAAAATGTTGTCGAATGGTACAAAGCATATAATATTGAATATAAAGTATGTTTAACCTTTGCTATTTTGTCTTAATACTTCATAAAGCAAACTGCTGCTATAAAATAGGTCACAAAACATCTTTCGGCCTTGAGTAAATACTGAGATAAATAAAGACGGTATTATGACAACAAAATGCCTAGACGTGAAATATTTTAAATATCTAATAGCTCTTCTTGACAATAGCACCTACACCAAATACTTATTGGTACTTATTTGTAGCACAATTTTTTTTGGCAATAAAATATGTAATTGGAAATAATTACACACGTTTATTAGATTTCAAAAGTTTTGCAGTCTGTGATGGACAACTTGTAGATAGTTTGAATACCACAAAATTCTAATTTGGTAAAAAAAATTGGGAGTACCTCAGACACTAATTCTAATCTACAAGTTACATGTTTTAGTACATGTACAAGTACAAATATTTTTATAAATCAGGGATAAATACTAATACCGAATTCACTATTTCAATTTGCATTAGTTTAAAAATCATAAATGTACTTTGTATACAAATATATCCTCAAGAGTATTTTTAAAAAAGGAGAAGGGCGAAAAGAACTTTTAAAAAGATACCTACATTAACAGTTTAAAAACCAGTTTAACCTACCACTTAATAGCTCAAAATACGTTTATTGGAATTGGAGCACCAACCGCCATTACGTGCAACATAAATTATTGTCACAATCTTTATTATGATGACTTATTTAAAAATCAAGATTTCGGTAGTTTTTTTTACCGGTCTTACTTTTTTTGAAATCCACGTATTGAATTACCACTGGGACTATTTCTGAAATTATCACTCTGTATACAGAGTATAAAATTCCGGTTAAGAGTATGAAGGATATCAGCGCGTTTTTGTTAATTACTATTAACAAAACAAACAAACAAGAGGCAACAAACACGTACTCCCTTGATACCTGGCTAAGAACACGGTGTCAACGATTTATTGTGATTACAGGCAGGACCGGCCTAGAAAAATGTCGCGCGAAAACATCGCGTGCAAAACGTGGGATCTAACAGCATATTAGGTATTCATTAATTTTTTAAATTCGATAAGACACGCAACATACAATAAAAAACGTTGATGGCGGAAGTGCATTAGTACGGAATTTCTTGTATTAGTGTGTTTCATTCAGTCGCCTGTGTCATGCAGATACAGAGGCGATGTACAAGAGCACGTTTTGAAAGTTGCTCAGAGATTGTCAGAGAGTGGAAAACATTTTTTTTTTACGATCTAAATAATGGTTAGTTGATCCATACTTAACAGGTACTACCATATTTCCGGTATTTTGATAATATCGTTTAATACAATAATTAGGTTTAATTAATTATACATTTAATAAGCAGTTACTTAGTGTCTTTCTATATCCAGCAAATATTACATGTAAATTCATATAACTTTGGATATTGCAAACATGAATCCAGCCTAGACCTATACAGGGTGTCCCAGAAAAACTGTACGAGGTCTCATTTAAAAAACATAAGTTTAAAATATGTAAGTTCTACCTAAAAGCAATTTATCTTATTTATTGCTCTCCAATAACCTTACTAGTAAAGGAATTGTAGCTATATACGTAGATCATTCAGTTTCAGAATTGAGAGTGTTAAAGATTATGAGAAAAATTAATGCTTGAACACCATGTATCTCAGTAACAATCCACTTTAAATATTATGATATAACGCAAAAAGAGTATGTTACTTTAAAACATTTTGACACATTATATCTCAGTAACAACGCACATTCAAAGGTATGTTGTGCATTAACTTTTTTCATCGAATTAACTCATAATATATGTTTCTAAATTTATGGATATTCATCTCGAAACACCTGGTATACAAGATCCGGCAAACGGCTGAAATAATATCTGTATCTTTTTAATCATCATTTTTATAGAAAACTTGCTGACTCATTTTTATAGAAAACTTGAGGCAGACGTTGTCCTGCCCGTTCAATATAAAATTTTATGAATAACTTGACTATGGCGTTCCTTATCGGATCTTAGCATAATATGAACCATCGTCTCAACAAGACAAATATATTGTAGGAATATGACCTGAATCGGTCAAGTTAAAAAATCACGAACAGACGCATACACGATTTTTATATATATAAAAATAAGTTCTAATAAACTTTATTTAAGTAATATTTTTGTATATTCTGTAACTTTGAATTTGCTAGTTCTTCTATTGTTCGGTGGCTATGGAATCCAACTTTGTTCCTTTAGATACATATTACAATATATTTGTTCACGTTACCATACAGGGTACAGTTTGGAAAATTGTTGCCTGCGGCAGCAACAAATCAATTCTAACAAATAGCAAAAGAACGCCAGAGCAGTAAAAAATAGTTGGATAACTAAAACAATTCTCTATAAAATGAAGTTATTAAAAAGATACCAGCATTGTTCCAAATCCTTGGCAGACCCTTTATAATAGTAATACAATGAAAAAAAGATAAAGGTTGTGTTCGCATCAATAGCCTATTTCTGTACGAATAAGCATAGAACATAAACTATAAGTAATTATTTCTAAGGAATCTAATATCGGTACCTAAATTAAGACAATAAATTAAATGTAATACCCTTATTTCGTAATACTCTTAGTATGTATGTACGTACGTACATTGTCATGTCATCTCATCCTGTAAGATTAAATTAGAGAATAGTTGCGCATTTTGCAGTTCATAAATCTATTAATAAACGACCTTGTACTTATACTTGTATTGTACAGTTTAGAAGTTATCAATACAGTTCCATCGAAAAGTGGACGCCCTATATATTTCCATTTTTTATATAAAGTTTTCACGTCCACTTATTGCTTATACTTTTGTCAAAAGTTAAAATTATTTGTTATTTATTATATTACTCTGAAGATGGAGGTACTCACCAGCGAAACGTCGGCGTTTAATATTTGTAATATTTATTGTGAATTACTCTGACATCCAAAATTGCTTGTGAACTTTTGACACATATGTATAAATTTGCATTTTCATCTTTACTTCACTCAGTTTTTTTATCTTTAATATATTCACTCAATAACTAAAACAAAATATGAAGACAATATTCGGAAACGACATGAGCAATATTAGGCAACTTAATAACGTCTCTAATACAATATTCTGTTGTCCTTGAGGTAATCAATAATCTTTTCTTGGATCTCTAGTTTTCTTAAACAAACCCTTCATACCATACATAAATATAGAGAAATCCAAAAAAACGTCATCAAAGTTGGCCGAGAAAAAAAATACGTATTTCTATTCTTAATCGAATTTTTAACCTTATTTACTTGTCAAGACTGTCACTTCATATGACAGCCATTGTTTATTTTACAAATTTTGGCAGTCACTCGTCAAAAGTTTGACATAACCGAAAAGCTTAGACATGACCGCTATTTCCATCTCTCTCGTTCATAGCCGGAGTTGATGACGTTTTTTTGGATGTCTCCATAATAAATATTTATGTATATATTTTAAATCAACAAGGAACAAAAACATACAGGGTATGCAAAGAAAAACATAACAGACATTCTAAACTCTATCTAGCAGCTATTTAGTTTATTTGTACATCTAAAAGATTAGATAAAATGGCATGCAGCACAACATACAGGAAATATTGTTTCATGTATGTGTTTTGCGAACGAGTCAAATTGAAAACGAACGCGTTTATTTAGGTCAAGGTAGATCGAAGATAAAAATTTAAAACAAATATTTGTTTGTTCTTGCCCATCGCGTCTTATTTTCGAGTTCTACATTTCAAGCAAAAAAAACGGCAAGTAAAAGAGAGCAATGAAAGGAAACAATCGGTGTTAACGAAATAGCAAATAGCGTTTCATTCAAGTTGGGTTGATGTTTTCTTCTCGGCAAAAAATGTGTCGAAGACGAATTGTTATTAATGAAGTGTCTTTGTTTTATACAGATAGAGACGTAGACATGAACTTTCACAATGTTAAAATTATATTTCCGTGTTATTAATATCAATACCGTACTATTGAGATTAACAATTATTAATAATAGAAATACTCTGGGTACATACGTCTTTTAGTTATCTGAATATCAAAGAAACAGGCAGTTTCCGAACTGATTATCCCATTAATCTCTATATCCAAATCTCCAGTAAAGTTAGAATTTACCTGTATACGAGTATAAGCCTATTTAAGAATAAATTCCACATAGTTGAATTAATTTAATTTACATTTATTTTGTTAAAAAATGGGCCTAAAGCAGCATCGAACAATGTCAAATAAATATAAGAAATGACAGAAATGGACACTGCATTACACTGAATAAACTACATTACATATTACATACTCGTATCTATAGCATTAATAGTGTCATGTAATTTGAGAGTAACCACACTTACGATGTCTGCTAAATTACTGACAAAAAATCCGAATATCTCGAAAAGTATTTGAGATAACAAAATATGATTTCAGATTCTGAATTAGCGGTATCAGAAAACATGCTTGCCGATTTTAGTAATTGTGAAACTAAATATTTTTTAAGCATAAAAAAATAGCAAGGTCAAAAAAATATTTTGCAAATATTGATAAATTTGACTTATACATATATGACACTGTAGATTTAACGTTTCCAGTACTTCCCTTGGCAGACAAAAAATGTTTTCACTACAGTGGCTAATCTAAGATCAACAAGTTATGTCTTAAATTATGCATTTTTTACGATACTATAGTAAAGTGTAAAAAGTCATTGTTACGGATCGGTTCCCGTTAAGAGATCTCTTAATAGACCAGTAGTTTTTTCATTTAGTGCTTTATTTAGTTGACAACGTTCTGCCGATGATGTCAGTGTGATTGACATAACGTTTGTAGAGTGCAGTTTAATCTTTCCGTGTTCTTGAAAAACATTCACCTTTCTTGTCCCTATTTTTCCATATAACTCATGTTCGCTGAAAAAGTATACAAATCGTTTTCTTTTTTTCAAAACGGCACGTGTTGTGAACAAAAATATTGTAATTCATGTCTCAAACATACTGGATTACCAATTATAATGGAATGTATGTCAAATGCTTTTACTTGTTTCTGCTCATGTCTGTAATTAACTTTCCGTATGGCAACTGGAAATGTTGACTTTTGACAAAAAGTTGAAACATATTGGCTTTTTTATTGAACATGTAGTCATAGTCAGATGGGTTTTAGTTAATATCAAATATTTCTGTCAAATATTTGACTCATTTCTGTTGATATGTCACCATTAGAGCATTCCGTTTGTCAAATGTAAATGTTTTAAGTTGAATAGAGAGAATCATCTTCATGTACGCTATTGCCATCGTTCTCCAACGGAATAAGTAAACCGAAACAATGGCTTGTTTACAAGATGTTTTTGCCTCAATTGGAACGATGATGCCTTAATTCGTTTTTTGCCGGAGATGTGTCGACTGTTAAAATATTAATACATTGTTAAAGAACTGGTTCTCGGGCTGTTTTTGGAACCGAACGCGGAAATGAAATTACTAATATAATAAATGCGATATAAAACAAAATGAAATATCGATTTTTGTGTCAACACGGTTTAATGACATTATTATGAGGATGGATGTTATTAAATCGAACTAGAGCAATTTCTTTTAATTATTTTGTAACCGTCGCTGTCTTGTTTTAAATGTTTTTAGGGACTTGATGAAAGTTTTGTAGAAAAACGGAAAAATGCCATTATTTTAGACGCATTGCTATTATTAGTGTTCTATTTAAATTAGTCAATGTATGAACAAGGTAAAAGTGTTCCAGAATACCTGACCAAATTAAATTAAAACAGTGATTAAAAATGTAAAAAAATTAAACAAAAATTACTTAAAAATATGTATACGCGATATCACAAAAACTGTTATGAAAATGTTGCTACAAAATAAAGTTATATTTAACTAAAATATTTAAGAGATCTGGGACTTACTCTTATGCTGGAAGTATAATAGATGCCAGCTTGAATAAATATTTTGAATGTAATTGCTTGTTACTGATTTCTTTAATTCTACGGGGGATTCTAAAGACATTTCATGTATATCCGATACCTTACACATACATGCAACAATTTTCGAAATACGGTATACACCAACCGGATGAAATATCTCTCCAAAATTTGAAAGCAGTTAATAAAATGAGTGAGGCCTCAAAAAATTCGTTATCATCAACAAATCTGTCTCAAAGTCGCCTCAACAGGGGTGTTTAAGGTCGGTGAATATTATTGATGGATTATGAATGGTTGACGAAACATGAATGCTTTTTATTTGTCTTTGGGACCGATGTCTTTTTTTGGAGCTCTGTTATTCATGCTATTTTCAAAGATCTAAGCACAATATTGGATCCATCATGTTGAATTTTGCTATTTTGCTATTTTGCTATTTTGCTATTATAACACTCGATTCTTGATTATTGATAAACAGATCCAACTAAACATTCGAAACAGATGAAGGTAAAAATTCGAGAATGAGAAGCAGTTTCGTGGGTTTTTGGTCTTTTCAGACGCCATATTGAATTAGCCATCTTGAAGTCTGCTACTCTGACTTTTGTTTTTCAATGTGCGACTCAAAAAAATATTCAATCAAGTAATTTTCAATTGTTTCTGGTTCGATGTAACCAATGATGTGGTATGATTAGCATGATGATGTGATATCGATAGTGGTTTTTGTGGTTTTTGCTACCATATTGGGTCCGTCATCTTGAATTCTCATAATATATCTCCAGATTCATGAGCAGAGTCCTAAAAATTCTCATTTATGCCACATTAAGGTCGGTGTGTTAATGATACGTCGATGGAAGGAAAACTATTGAATCATTCTTATCATAAGCATTCTCCAGACTTTTTACTGAAAATTGGCGAATTTTACTGAAAGTCACGAGTGTGGACGAAGTCCGGTCCTGGAAATTTCAAGCCACTAATCAAATTAAACACACGCTGTGCACGAGCGTTAATAATAATGAATCTCCACGTGAAAGTAGCACCGTAATGAGCAAAAATGGTAGCGAAAAAAAGTTGTAATGTGTCAAACAAATCTGATCTGTGTGTTGCAAAAAAAATAGGCTTCCAGATATTCCGCGATAACGAAACAATAAGACAATGGAGAATTAAAATTCGTCAGTCATCGATTTGTTATATTTGTTTGTGTTTGAACAGTAGACATCAACTCATCTACAATCTAAGATAGAAAACGATAGTGTCTATACGGTACAATTTCTAATGAAGAGGTATTTAATAATGTCCATTAAAAAACGTGTTTTAATATTTGCAAACGTACACCATTAATTGGAAATTTTACTGCTCTAATGTTGTTTCAAATGTAATAAAAGGTGGCCTAGTAACACTTAGGTGCACACCTCATATTTGCCTTGGTTATCTCCGAGAGACGTACAGTGCTACTAGAAAACTTGACCTCAAAATTTTTATGTATCTAAATTTTGGGACACCTTAACACGAATAGATGTGCTCCTAATAACTCGCTATCAGATAACTCATCAGTACTTCCTCTGAAAGAACGAGTCTATTTCACTAGTCGTAATTGGTCTGTTCTGCTGCATACGTATCGTTTGATATATGCATATTAATATTGTTTTAAAGTGGATAAAGGTGTAAAAAAACCTTTAAAGTGGATATTTTTCGAACTATACAGATGCTTATTTTAGAAACATTCTTCGAAAAGAATATAGGTACAGGTAAAACTGCGTAAGCTTATATCAAATTCCTCCATAAATTCTTGCTGTACCAAAACTGGCATCATATGATGCAAAAATTTAAAAACTTGATGCTGCTAACAAATATTTTAAAAAAAGATTTTCTGGTGAATGTTATTAACTTATAAGGTTCCATATAATGGTTAATAGTCATTAATTACTGTTGCCAATTATATATAATATATAAGTTTATATACATATATAAATGTTATAATTGATAACATTTTTAAGCCAATGAGTTGGTATTTTGCAAAATTTGGAGGAAGAATTAGTTACACCAGGCACTGATAGTTAACGGAGTTGGACTAAATGGAGTAAAGGGATGATTTGATTTTTAGAAACATTTTAATGACAAATAACAGTAACGTTATTAGATGATAAGAAGTAAGCGAGTTAATTGTTAGTTCACGACGAGAATCGATGTAAGGAAAGCCGTATTTTCACTGCTCCATTTTTACTGGCCCAATTGAATGAGTCCATTGAGAATAATCTGCAACGTGAATCCATCAGCACAATCTATAGATTGAGTTAATAAACGGTTCAATTCAAATAAAAATTTCAACTCTTATTGATTCAGCAAAGCTCAACTTTGAATCATAGTCGAACAGTTTGAACCTCTCTGAGTCGATGTGGTAATCCAACTAACAGGCTTGATCAGAGTGTAAGCAATGACAAACTCACGTCGTATTTTTGAAATGGATTCTAAAAAATTTTTAAAATTTTGCCATGATGATATTGTTCCTTACATGAATATGTCTTTGTATTTGTACTTTCACTTTTAAAAATATTTCATTTAACTCACCCTTTACAGTCTTTAATAATTGTATAGTCTGTAGTACTTTCTGCAGCCAGTTCTTTCAAAACCATTTCTTTCTATTCATTTTCAATTTCTCTCATGTTACATAATAAGTTCTCTTGGGAAAGATGCCCTAATTTTTAAACGCACTGCTGAAATCTGCGTTTCAAAATTGTGTTCAATTTTTGTAGACAAAAAAAGATTCGTGAGAATGCTGCTTTAATCGCAAACCAACTTGTATAATTTGCTTATAAATACATACCTGATCACAAGATCTGACTAGTTTAGCTCCTCATATCGGATTTCACAGATGCCGCCAGTAGCGATGCCGCGGGAAGTCTGCCCACAAATTAAATGTATAATGAACAATTATTCAATCATATGAATATAAATTTCAGTCACCTGGTGCCATTTACATATTTTATATTTTGTGTTGGTAGTGGTTTATGTAAATAATACGGCTTAAACCAAATATATATTATTTAATCTGAAGATAATGTCAATAGACTATTTGTATAAGTATTAATTCTTCAGACGGGTTATCACAATTTTCATCATCTCAAAAATTTCATAAGTAACCTCAATTTATTTATTGACAAATAATCCAGTTTTAGTGACATTAAGTCAGAATATCGTGTATAATTAGCTTAAATGTGTTGCTCAAGGTAAATGAAATTTTAGAACGCTTCCTGATAAGAAGCGCCCGGTGCAAGTGCGTAGCCAGGGGGCTGATGGGGGGCGATCGCCACCCCCCCAAAGGGTCAAGAAAAAACCAAAATACTCAGGGGAATGCGGTTGCCGTTGCCTGTAGTGACTTTTTTTTTGGCTTTTATGTTTAATCTGCAGCGATCGCCCCCCCCCCCCCCTCAAAGGGTCAAGTAAAAACCAAAATACTCGGGGGAATGCGGTTGCCGTTGCCTGTAGTGACTTTTTTTTTTGGCTTTTATGTTTAATCTGCAGCGATCGCCCCCCCCCCCCCCAAAGGGTCAAGTAAACCGAAATACGCGGGGGAATGCGGTTTCCCTTGGCTGTAGTGACCTTTTTTTTTGGCTTTTTTGTTTCATCTGCATTGAGCGCCCCCCCCCCCCAAGATAACTACTGGCTACGCCCTTGGCCCGGTGAGGGTACCTGTGGATAGAAACTTTGTTTACTCATTTGCAATAAATGTGTGTATAGGGTTAGTGACCTAAAATGGACACTCCCCTTTATTAATCTGAATTTTAAAGGATTTTACCCGGTTTCATGATTTTTTAGAATAGTTAATTAATCTCGAAAACAGTTGAAATAATCACACAATACATTTTTGCGGTCAAAAAACTATTTCTAAACTACTGACAAAACTACTATTTTTAAGTAACAAAATACAGGATGTTCTATTTAAGAAATATACATATTCCTTATTAAAACTGTTCAGCTACTCTAAAGATTCATAAAAAATTGACAAAAAAGCATTTTACGGATTTTTAAAATTCGATGAATATTAAGCGAAATAAAGGAGGGGTCAAGTTTATTTGACTAACCCTGTATAGTCAAGGAACTACATTCACCCGCAAAATTATTAACCGGACACTCAACATTTCAAGATTTTCTCCTATCAGTTTTGTTAAATCGCTCTATGTCATAATTGAATATACTCGTATTTGTCTGAAAGAAGTTTTTTGTCTTGTTTAATTTTATCATTTTTCTTGCATTGAAAAAACATTATGTTTATAGACTTTTGTCGAGGTTGCTGCTTTGATACAAGCTTTGCCAGAATAAGTGAGAGCTGAAATTCAAGCTTGAGGAGGAAGTATTCGATATCGATATCAATTTCTTAAATAATTGTATGGTTTGTTATGAGAAAAAAAATGATTTCCAAATTTTAAAATACTTCTTAAATATCACTAATTAGGTAGGTACTCAGTAGTAGGTGTCCGGTTAATCTTGTGAATGGGTGTATTTAGTTATTGCATTCAGTATTTGGTTTATTCAATTAGATTAGTGGTATAAGGGTATGGCGATAACTACAATAGATGACAAACTTATTGTATTTTTTATTATAAACAAATTTTCTTTATTCGCTGTCCTACTTCTAATATTCCTAGTAGAGTTTTCTATAACTTAACATAAACTAAAATATTATATTTTAATTTTTTGTTTTTTATTATTGGAAGTTGAGTTTTCAACTCGACATTATCTATCATTACATATGGTAACTTTGCTTAAGTCATAATTTTATTACAAAGCACACTAATTATTATTTTAAATCTAGTTTCGTTTAATCATGTTTTGTTTAAATTTAAAAAAATCGTCCATAAATAAAACCAATCTGTTTTATATTTAAAAAGTAATAATATAATATAAGCGGTAATTAAAGATAATTTGCATGAAACTTCCTCAACAAAAACGTGCAGTTCGGGTAAACAAATTAAAGAAAGAACGCGAATCATGCACTAATAAGCATAATTAGTGTACTAGCTTCTCGCTTGAAGTATTTTAAAATTTTAGATCTACTCATAATACTTGAATATAGGCATTTCAAATTAATAAGATCTGTCGCACCCATTATTTTTTTTTCGTACCGTTTACGATAATGTGGTTTACGGTTTTTTAATTTAGGAGTAAGTACGATAATAATTTTGGTCACGCAAGTTTGTGAAGTCAGGCCACTAAATCTAAACCATCTAAACCAGAAACTTGTAATTATTAAACGCATTTGTAACCGTCTTTTATTTTATATATACCTATTAAAATACATTATACAATAAGAGACAAAAGTCTAAAATAAAATTCTAAATTTCGTTGACTTTTTTTATTATCTTACTTACTTTATATATACGAGGTGTGTAAATTAAGTAATGAGACTGGCGATGTAGCGCCCGATCTAACAACACTGCGGAGACGGGACTTGGAAGAGCGGTAGGTTAACATGTAATGCACCTTCAGTACAAGTTTGAACTTGTTAGAGTCATTTGTTTGTTCTTTGTAACTGTTTTCGTAAACCGGTTTTTTCTAGTGCGTTTAAAAATGAGTGACTATAATTTTGAGTAACGGAGTGCTATCAGGTTTTGCTTCAAACTTGGACACAGCGCAACGGATACTTTTGCAAAACTTCAATACACCTACAGATACAGCGTTTTTCAAGAGCCCAGGTATTTCGGTGGTTTAAGGCATTTTCAGAAGGAAGAGAGTCGATTCAAAATGAACCACGCAGCGGAAGGCCTTCATCATCAAGAACCGATGAAAATGTCGATAAAATACGAGATTTTGTTCATTCAGGTAGTCGGTTGACGACAAGAATGGTCGGGGAATAGTTAAATTTGAATCACACCACTGTTCTTCAGATTTTTACTAACGAATTGGGGATGAGAAAATTCTGCGCAAAAATGGTTCCAAAAAACCTTTCGCAGTAACAAAAGGACATCAATAGAGAAATGTGTCTCGACATTTTGGAATCGATTGAAAATAATCCCCATTTTATGGAACGTGTCATTACTGCTGATGAGACTTGGGTGTTTGAGTACGACCCGGAAACCAAGCGCTAAAGCATGGAATGGCACACTTCAAGCTCTCCAGGACCCAGCAAGAATGAAAAGAAAAAGCAAAAATGAGCAAGTCAGAGATCATATGCATGCTGATTTGTTTTTTTTGACAACCTAAGAATTGTCCACAAAGAGTTTGTGTCTCCGGGCTAAACAGTAAATCAACACTTTTACAGAGAGGTTCTTGAAAAACTTCGAAAAAAGGGTCATGCGTGTGAACCAAACATCAAGAACAACTGGATGTTACATCACGACAATGCGCCTTGTCACACAGCCATTTCAGTAAACGAGTTTTTATCCAGTAAAAACATTCCTGTGGCTCCCCATCCTCCTTATTCGCCTGACTTAGGTCCTTGTGACTTTTTTCTCTTCCCGAGATTGAAAAATCACCTCAAGTTACATCATTTTGGGACCATAGAAACGGTTGAAACCGACCAGTTGAAGGTTATTCCAGTAGATGAGTTTCAGCACTGCTATGAGGAATGGAATAACCGTCTCCAGCGCTGTGTGGCTTCCCAATGAAGTTTAATTTATTAACCGATTTAGCTCGGATTTCCGAAAAAAAAACTCTTTTAATATAAATAAATATTTTATATGTAAATAGTTATAAATGACATTTGGAAAAATATATAATCTAAAGTCTAAAATGAGAATTATCCATACTAAAATTCATTTGTTTATAAAATTGTTGTTTCCATTTTTTTTTAAACATAATAACTTCTTAAATTTTTCTATTTAACATTTGTCTATTATACAAACCATTTTCTGTCTTTATTAGTTAATGGATTGAAATAACAATTCAGTTCAATTAGTAATAATAAATAGAACTAATAATTTAAATAAAGTAAATACCATTAAAAAATAATTATTAATAAAAAAGCTCGTAAACAATTTCTGACTCATTTAAAAATACGTTATACATAGGTATATGCTACATATAGGTATAATTATTTCACATTTGGAGAACAAATAATAACGTGTATACTACGTGTATAATAATAATTACATTTTTTTTTTTAATTTAAAAAAATATATTTTTTTTCTTATTATTCGTAACTTGCAAGGCTTCACATAAAGTTAGCTTCTTAAAAAATTTTCACATAAAGTCTCTTTTCCAAAAAAAACAAAAATTTGTTGTGGTTATTATTAGGGTCAGGAAATGTATGCTGCAACGCAGGGCTTGGCACTATAAAACTCTATGATAATGAAAGTATAAAACGTATTTTTTAAGCGCCTTGTACACTATATATGCGTGTATTTTTTCATGTCTGTGCGGCATTGACCCTTCCCGATCCATTGTACGGCATTGACCCTTCCCGATAATGCTCCAGAACCCGCTTATGTGCACTACGCCATCCCCTCGCGAAAGAGCAGGATATTTTAAGGTAGTTTAACACGCGAGAAGGTAAACATTCCGAACCCTACTTATTATCCACACCAAACAAGTAACGAAGTAACGAACACTGTTAAAAATAAATTAGAGTACCTGTAGAACACAAACTGCATTGCTACTATATTTCCTTTTATAGTACTAACCATTAATTTCGAGGCTTCTTTATTATCGCTAGATTTAACCGAAAATGTGTACGTCCTGTTTTAAAATATTATTTTGCGGTTTTATTAAAAATTAATGTCCCGTAAAAGATTATTTCCAAAAATAGATCTCGATTACATGTTGAATCACCTGCGTTCTAGATTCGACCGCATAATTTTTTATAAATAAATGCCTTGTGATACGAGTATTTTTGGCTAATAAACTAATTTTATTTCTTAGTTTAAACTAATTTGGTATCAATTATTTAATTGATACCAACTGATGAATTATAAATGAATTAAAGTAATTAATACATTATTTGGGTATAAAAGAAATTACATTACACGGAAGGTAAAAGGAGAATTAGTATAGTTCTACATCAATTAGTTATAAATAGTACTAATAGTTATTTTATTAGTTTATACGACTCAAAGATTAAATAATTATTAATTTCGAAAGAAACTCGAAGAATACGGATGTTGATAAAACATTTTTTTTTGGATTATCATGATTTGTCTGAATCTAAGATTCGGTGAACTCCGTTATTCCATACAGGGTGTCAATTTGAAAACGAACAGCATTTAATATTGCCTAAACTAATGACAGTGTCAATATTTAGCGAAACACGTCAATTTACATATCAAAGGGGACAACTTTTGAGGCATTTGTTGTCGTATTATTTTCAACCCCCCTAACCCCCAGGGCACCTACCCCTAAAATGTTAAATGGCAAACCCTATTTATTTTGCCATTTTTCCCATATTTCTGTTTTGTCAAAATTAAGGTAGTTAACCTTATGAATCCTGGAGTGGGTACTGGAACCTTCGGCGTAGAAACAAAAAACTGTTTTTTTTTTAACCTTATGAATGTGTGGAATGTATTTAATTCCTAAATTGAAATAATGCAACTTTTAAAAGTATGATAATGAAACTCAAATTCTTACCTTTATAATTACTTTATTAATTGTTCAAAATTAGTTCCATTGTTTTCTAATTACAAGTACAGCCGATATTCAAACTGTTCGCGGACATGTTGAAGAGTTTCAGGTAAAATAGCCCTACATTGTTGTACAATTCTTTGTTGCAGTTGTTCAATTGAATCTGGTTGAGTTTTGAATACAGCTGATTTCAAGCGACCCCATAGGAAGAAATCAAGAGGTGTCAGATCTGGTGACCTAGGTGGCCATTCAATGGGTACTCTCCTACCAATCCACTGCTCCAGATAATGATTATCCAACCACTCTCTTACTGGACGTACATAATGAGGAGGTGCTCCATCCTGTTGGAAGTGCAGCAAATGTTCATCTAGAGCAAGATTTCCATTGGCGTCTCTTTGTCCACCTCATGAATTATAAGAGGCTCTATAGCTCTGTCTAACATTTCGGTATAAATTTCACCATTTAGATTTTCATTTATGAAGAGAGGACCAATGATAGTATTGCCTAATATACCCGCCCAAACATTTACTATTTGAGGATATTGTGTATGACCCTCTCTAATAATGTGAGGATTGAAGTCGCTCCAATAACGGCAGTTTCGTTTGTTGACCTTGCCATTTAAGTAAAACGTACATTCGTCACTGAAACAGATATTTTTTTTTAAGAGGGGCTGAGCAATAATCCTGTTGGTCATAATTTCGCAAAACTGAATACGTCTGTCCGGGTCATCATTCCCTAATTCTTGAGTAATTTGTAGTTTGTATAGGTGAAATTTGTAAAGCTTCAATACTTTCCTGACTGACTCATGCGACAGTCCAGTTTGTTGTGCAACTTCACGAAGTGACGTAATGGGAGCCATAGCAACTTGTCCAAGAACCCCAATCTGAGCGGCCTCATTGAGCAATATTGGTCCATCCCTCTTTTTATTGCAAACAGATCCGGTTTCTCCAAATTTACCTACTAACTCTCGGATGTACTTGTGTCCAACATTTTTTTCCCGGATGTGTTTCATTAAACCTAGCCGCCGTTCTTGCAAAGCAACGATTTTCGGCTCCATAAATGAAAATAATTTCTACGCGTTCAGCAATAGTGTAAACCATTTTAAGGAACACACCAACAGTAATACGACAATCGAAAGCTCTTGAAATTGTTTATGAATATTAACTACCACAGTTTATTTCACTAATCGAAGAAGTAGGTACTTCAAATGAATGAACACTACGAATCAGAAAATTTGGAACTATACTTATCACTTCTAAATAATATCAGTATGAAGCAAAAAGAGACAACGAGGTTCGAAGATGGCCAAAAAATTTAAATTATTTCGTGTTTTGTAGCAGTGAAATGTAAAAAAACGAAAGAATTTGGTACCTAGTTTTTCAACAAATATTTTAAATGAATGGATGTGACTGACATGACGGGTCAGTGAATGTAACCCTTTTTGAAAGATGCATTATGTCAATTTAGAAAATATATACATTTCACACATTCGTGAGGTTAAGTACTTCAATTTTGAAAAAAAAATATGGAATATATCTAGAATTGTACAAGAAACTCAAAAATGGCAAAATAAATAGGGGTTGCCATTTAAAATTTTAGGGGTAGGTGCCTTAGGGGTCAGGGGGTTGAAAGTAGTATAACAACAAATGCCTCAAAAGTTGATTGTAAATTGATACAATCCCCCTTGATATGTAAATTGACGTGTTTCGCCAAATTTTGATACTGTCATTAGTTTAGGCAATATTAAATACTGTTCGTTTTCAAATTGACACCCTGTATATCTAACAGTCGTGTCACACAATTTTTTTGGTCACATAGTATATAAACCAAACAAAACTAACTGTAAACATATTTAGGAGAACTGATTTTCGTTGTTCCTGCAGAAATGATACTTTTACCTCTGCGGGCAACGGAGAATCTTCCTTCATTAAAAAACCATCATGTTGAACATCTAAATTATAATCAATCAACACTTCGGATGTGCGCCTATCCCAACAAAATTAATTACTTTTTATCACCTTACTTTATTACAATCTTGGCGCGGCTCCGTTAATAATTATTCATCTAAATAGCTTTATAAGTTATTTGTTTTCATTATTATAGTCTTATATTAAAGTGACAAATTAATGGATTAATTATTAGAAGTTATTATTAATATAATTAAGAATACTAGATTGCTTAAATCGCTAGAATACAACTTATTTAATGTAATTTTCGATATTTTAAATCTTAGAAACGTAGATATTAATGAGTCTTTCAACTTTCTAATTTTTTGTGGCATAGACAAGAGGTTAAATTGGTATTATTTTTGTACATGTATAACTATTGTAAGGCAAAGTATTGTATTACAAACTATTTTTCTATTTAATCTATTGTCTCACAAACATTTTTTGTAGCACAGTGCTGTATCATAATTTTTATTTATTTTGAACATTGATTTTCTTCCTAACCGGCTAACGGAAATTGTATTCTACAAAAAGCATTATGTTCCTACTTACCATCTTATACTAGAATTTTCTATGTATAAGAGAAAGAAAACTGTACAACGTCAGACGTCGAGACGTTTTGACCACTTTTTTTTCCAGAATCATTCCAGTTTTATGGCATCTTGGAAAAATATTCTAATTTGGATTTCTTAAAATATTATGACCCAAGGCGTATGATTTATAGTATCGTTGTGTTTGCAAAATTTTTAACATTGGGCTATATTTTTCAATGAAGCGATGAAAAAATATAACAAAGAAATATTTACAATTTATAGTTGTTTATTGTTAGATACATTCCCCATTGTCAGTCACTGTATAGAATTACCCACACTTTATTTCTACTTTAATTTTGGGTAACATTACATTAAAACATTACAATCTTAATGTACTATAGATGTATAAAACAATGTTAGTAAACAGTGCATGAGATTTATTTAGAAGACGGGAAAGTCAAAAGAAATTAGTTTTTTTTTTATGAAAGGCACTATTGCAAGTACCAAATATAGCTATCTACCTATGCTTTCAGGATTAATTTGTCTTCATCAATATTCTTTAGTATAAAAATGTAGATAAGCATATACAACAAATTTTCTCTTATCTATAGGTACAAGAATAATGGATTATTTCCATCAGTATAATCACATTTTTAATAACAAGAACAGGATGCACTCAAAAGCAGTTGTAAAGTGACACTGCCATCTGTCAAAATAAACTGCGGTTTATGAATTATGAAAATAACAAGATGTGGTATGCGCTGTGCAATTCTTAAATTGTCATATCACCAGTCTTATTATGTGCACTTATAAGTCATTCGCTACTCTCCTAAAGAGACTTTACCTCTCTAAGATCCAAGATAAGCGAACACCTGTTTATACATATAAAGAAAGCTATGTGTTATGCATTTTTCATATAAATAAAAATTTATGTATGTAGAGAGATTATGTGTCAGTAGAGACTTCAGCAAAACAAAATCATTACTGTATGTTTCTTAACAAAAACATTCAATATTTATTACTAGATAGATTGTTTGCAAACCTGTAGCTACTTTGTGTATTTGATAAATAGATTTTTCTTCAATTAAAGTTGTATGTAGTGAAATAAAAATGCCTATAGATGCAGTTACAGTTACAGTTTCTCTTACAGTGGTGTTTGATATTAATTAATCCAATGAAACTGGAATAGTTTTATCCTGATTATTAAAATCATCTATGCGTATTCTTAAGGCAGAATATCATTGTCTATATAGATATGGTTTATGTAAAAAGGGAAATGAAAAATTTGTTTCAGATTTCAACGTTAGAATTAAAACAGTATGAATAAAACATGTATTTTTGCGTTCCACTTAGGTTTTGACATTCAGTATTTGGGGAAATGGTAATATATTGTCACACAAACATTTTATTAGCAGCTCTATAAATAAAGTGCTGAAATAAATAAAATACTAAAGAGGTAAAGTAAAGAGAGAAGAAGCTCTATGTAAATTTTATGGTAGAGTTCAATGGGTGGTAAGAACAGAAAACTGTAACTGGTTCTGCTGGTTCCTCGATTAGGAGAAACAAGATTCATCACTACAATGACGTACAATGATACATTTTATGTATTATTTTAAGGGTATTAGCTTACCCATCTTGATACTGCATCGAAAATACAAAATAAATACAATGACATATTTTGCGGTGCGTAATAATTATTATTAGACAAGATAATGCGTTATAATCCACTATTTGATAATTACTCTATAAATATTGAATCAACAAATAATGTAGATATTATGTAAATAGTTAGGTACATGTAAAAGTTTATAGAGTATAGGTATACATTTTGTGGTAACAAAAAGTCAACATAAAATACTGTAATTTTACAGATTTGTATTTACAATATATTTACTGTTCATTACAAATTTTGTATATGAGATATACCTATTAATATAAATATAATACATTATCCAAAAGAGTAATTCACATCACTATTAGGTAGGATTATCTATATCTATCTACAGTGTATCTATCTACATATCTATATCTATCAACAGTAACTTTACCCTTGGCCCAGAAGACAAAACCTGAAATTTTGTACCTTCTTAGTTGCAGCTGTGAATGTTTCGAGAAGTAGTCTGTTGATTGTTTGTGGGTATCTCTTATATCTCTGGACTATGGTCGTGCTACGTCGTACAATGTTCGTTACGCGCAATTCGCGGGCAAATATATTCTGGGCGTACTGTACACATAATAACAACGCATTAAATAATATTAGATTTAGAGTTAGTGTAATTTTATTATCTATGTACAGGATCAACGGACAGGTGTACCTAATACTGGCTAACATGATCCCATTATATTCTTAATTCTGAAGATCTAAATGTGTTTCTCAAAGGGCAGTAACGGAAAGATTCGCAAATTCGTGGAGATGTCTAGTCCCATTTAAGTACTGTCGATTTATTCATATGTATCATCAGCCTTGTTTTTCTGGGCAGGTATTAAGAAGATCCGCTCATTCGTTGGATACATCGCACTGATGAGACCTATGTAATAACATCGAAATCCGCATTTGTGGTTTCAGTTAATGTCGATGAGAGGATTCCAGCTCACTCATCTTTGACGAGTAAATCCAATATTTGCAACAAATGTTTTCTCTTATGTAGAAAAATATATATATAAAAAAAATATATACCGTATGTGAACTAAACTCTATTCTCCAAATGTGAAGAGAGAGGTTCATTAAGTGAGACAGACTCAGACATTGTCATGACGTTACACTCATTTATACATATGACAGGTGCTCTGTTCTCATTGAAATACAATATCAAAACATTTACATTGAAGTAGAAAATCACCAACAAATGTGAAATGCCCACTACGTCATCATTGACCCACCCGCTGAGTGGGACGTGCCTGTTAGGTGGGACAATTATACACGGTGGAGACTTTAACTGGAATATATTCGCTAGCGGGGTGGTGAATGATTTTTCAAAAAATTCCCGAGACACGTCAACTTTTAAATGTATTTACCTACATTTCGCAAGTAATATGAAAAATATAGCCCTTCAGGGGTGGCTGAAACCATCCTCGACATGATTTTTTCAAATGCAACCCTATGGCTTGTAAAGCTGGTGGAAAGAGGAATCCAACGCACTGATCAAATTTTAATTTTTAGTATGTTTGTAGGGTTGCATACAATTAGAACAATTTAAAAATTAAATTTATTTTCAACGTAACAATTGTTCACAATGTGCACCATTCACTTGTTGGCAGCATCCCAGTCTGTGGTAGGTTTCGTCCCTTACATTATGCAACATTTGCGGTGTTATTTTTCCGATTTCCTCTCTTATCCTTTCCTGCAGATCTGCTATGTTGTTGGGTTTCTGAATGTAAACCCTACTTTTAAGATGTCCCCACAAAAAGAAATCCAGTGGTGTAAGATCTGGAGATCTTGCTGGCCACTCAATTTTACCTCGCCTCCCAATCCACCTACCGGGAAAAATTCTGTCCAGATACTGACGAACAATGGCAGCATAGTGTGGTGGGGCCCCATCTTGCTGAAACCATAACCTCTCGTCGGTCAAGTTAGGGTTTAAGGGGTTTGGATATAAATGACATAGCACTGGCATTAGTTCGTGCTGGAGTAAACGCAAGTATCTTGCTCCATTAAGAGTGCCATCAAAGAAAAATGGTCCTACAATTCTATCTTGTAATATTCCGGCCCACACATTAGTTTTCTGTGGGCGCTGAGTATGAAGTTCCCTCATCCAATAGGTGTTCTCTTCAGCCCAGTAACGACAATTTTGGCGATTTACGTGCCCATTTAATGTAAAAGTAGCCTCGTCAGAGAAAACTATCCACTCTAAAGATAACTGGTTTTGATCAATACAAGTCATCAATAAATCGCAAAATTCCACTCGTCGATCTGGATCATCTTCAAGTAGCTCTTGAACAGCTTGCATTTTATATGGGGGTTTTTTCTCATATTTAAGTATTTTTAAAACTGTTTTGTGATTAAGATTACTATCACGGGCCAGTTGACGGGCTGGAGTGATTGGATTTTCTTCTAGTGCAAGCAACAAATTCAACTTCGTGTCGTCATCAACAACAGCATGCCTCTTACTCGGTACTTTCCTGACATGACCCATCTCTCGATATTGTGCCTCAATTTTACTAATGGTACCTTGATTTAGTGGTGGCAAGTTAGGATGCGTTTCTCGAAACAAGCGAACAACTTCGCATTGAGTTCGCGCCCTATCACCATATCCAATCATCGACAAAATTTCGATTTTTAGTGATTCAGTTAAATAAGACATTTTCACCAATTTGAAATAACACTTCGTTTCAAACTCTGAATACAGCATGCAAACTAAATTACTCTTTGCGGCCGTGTAAAAACACTAGCAAAAAATAACAAATATCAGTTGTGGCAAAAAATTGCTTGGAATTTTTTGTGGGGACATATGAAAAGTAAGGTTTACATTCCAAAACTAAACAACACACATTTTGAGTACGAAATTGTTACTTTAAAAATAAATTAAACTATAAAATTAAGTTTTAATTGTATGTAACCCTACAAACATACTAAAAATTAAAATTTGATCAGTGCGTTGGATTCCTCTTTCCACCAGCTTCATAATGAGGGGTCACAAGACATAGGGTTGCATTTGAAAAAATCATTTCGAATTTGAAAGAATCATTTGGTGTCAGCCACCCCTGAAGGGCTATATTTTTCGTATCACTTGCAAAATGTAGGTAAATACATTTAAAAGTTGACGTGTCTCGGGAATTTTTTTGAAAAATCATTCACCACCCCGCTAGCGAATATATTCCAATTAAAGTCTCCACCGTGTATATGTTTTATTCTATCCTTCACGTAGGTCTTACTTCGTTTTCTTTTTCTAGACTGGCTGCTAATTTAAGGATATATACGGCGTATAATTTAATTGTTACCAATAAGTACATAGATAAAAAAAGTATCTAAATATCTCCAAGTAAATATGCAGCCCTATACAATATTGTTTTAATATTTTAACGAAAAAAGATTCTGGAGGTATTAGCTATTAGACTGAACTTTTTGCATGGCTTTCCTTTTAAAGGCATAAACACATTAATGGGTAGAGCAAATAATTTTATTTGATTTCTTAAATCAATAGTTTGACTTTTTTTATTGTTATTTAAGTGGTTAAATAAATGTAGCCATTGCCTCCTTTACTTACAGCAAAATCGTCCCTTGACTAAACACTAGTTATCGCAAATCAACAGCGTTTCCTTCTTTTCCAGGTGACTCCAATTGGCCACGATTTGCTCGGAACTAAAAACGCTGCGCTGTTCAAATTGAATGGTTAGATAAATAACGTATGTAGGTCCGAGCGGGCGTGGTAAATAGAGTGTGAGCGCGTCGATGGGAGACAAGTGGTGCTCGTGACTTACGCCATCTTCAATAAATTGACCTTTATCGAGGATCTCCTCTTCTTGTTCCAATGCCGCGAATTGCGGTTGAATGGACGGCCAATATTTGTTGGCGGTCTTGCTTCGTTTGTCACAGCTGTCGTGGTATATATATATATATAAAAAAACGCTGCCCAAATAATCACAAAACCGTTCCATATCCAGGGCTTCTCAGTCCTTTAGTTACAAGTATGCCAGAGAACACAAACCTTGTGGAAAGTGGCCCTCGATTAAATTCACTCAAATTGATATTCATATGTATGTTATCGCCCTTGACGTTCTGATGACAAATCTGAATGGCCACAATGAAAGTCGATAACTTTTTCTGTATAGACTTTCAAAAGTCTTATATCTCGAGACATAATTATCTACTCGCTCCTTCATCTAGTATTACTGTTAAACTACTTGAAACCAGTTTATCTTCTGTAAAGTGGCCATTCTTTTATAAATTGTTTCTCCCGCCTTTGTTTTAGTTTATACGCCACTCCAATTACTTTATTACATTATTTATTCATTTTATGAGAAGAGGTGTGCATTGTTTAATCACGCAACAGAAACGCCGCATGTGGAAGTCATCTTGGTAACTTATCTACATTTTTAAAATTATTTTTACGTTCTAGCATCCAAGTAAATGTTACACTATTCTTCCTAGGTGTCATAAAGTGTCGACTTAGTGCCATGTCAATTCTGAAGAAGTTTTCCATAGTTTTTGACACTGTTTGTCAATACAATAAATAATCTCAAGGAGATATTCCCTAAAACGCAAATACAAATCCATACACTGAGAAACAAAATCCATATAAACATTCAGTAGTTATGTATACATGACCACCCCATATCCACAAAACTCCATAGCACGGGGTCTGCGAGCAAGTATAACCCACAAACATCAGAAGAAACATTAATTTTATGCATCAGACCTCCACAATCATACAACACAGTGTCAGCTAGATTATGTAACCGCGTAATCTCGAGGAAAGCAAACTTCTATAACCTCATACCTAACTCTGGGCATGGAGACTCCTATAAGTGCAAGACTTCTATCTTCGTTTGCACGCCCAGGGTTAAGTGGATATAAAAGTTTGTACACTCCGGACTTTATGGGATTTTGAGGTTTTAGGGTAGCTGGGTTCTGGGTTATAGGGTTACATAAGCCAGCTGATACTGAGGTGTATGATCTGACGTCTGACGTTTATATTCCATGTTATCTCGGAGTTTTGTAGGTTATAATTACTCACAGACCACGGGTTATGGGATTTTGTAGTTATGGGGTTTTTGAATAAAGGGTTATTTGAGTTTGAGGTATTTACTAACAAATTTTCAAGATGCGTTAGTGCTCAGATCTACATATGCCGGGGTATGGGGTTACTGGATTTTTGAGTTGGTTTGAGTTGGTTGGTTGGTTTGAGTTTATGGGGTTATTGAGTCTGAATATGTCACTTCGCAGACCTCCATCCTAAAGTGATATAGGATTTGAGGTTGCCTTGCCACGAATTTTCTCATCCACTACACATATCTGCATACTATGTGTTCTAGGGATTTTTCCATTCTAGGGGAAGACCAGAAAAAATGTGGATAAAACTAAACCAAGCTCAAATTTGTGTGTTGGAGATCCACGTGAGTCGACAAAATTATACTCACACCTTTCTCTTAACCAATCTTTTTCTATGGTCCTGTGTTATCCGTTATTATGTTTACCAATATATGTATTTACCAATTAGTAAAAAAATGTATAATGGGACTGAAACTTTTAACTTTAGGAAACAGTAAACTGTGTTCATGAAGCGCATTTGTCAACCACATTGGCCTCATCAGGAGATGACTAAAATTGATGGGGCATCAGCAGATTTTACGTGTCTAGATTTTTTAAACAAAAAAAAATGGGTTAGTAACTTTCATCTGATATATAATTTACTGAAAATTATGTGGATCGTTCTGTAATTAACTTTCGTTTTCGGTAACCTTAAAAAAGAGCATTGTGCACGAGAGGCAAACCCATTAATTATATACACGTTTCATCCCGAGAGAAAAAAAATCCTAACGCGCGTAATACTAATTGCTTAGAAAGGCGATTATTAACATATTTACATTGTCGTTAGTGTTATACGGCCTGCGCATACGGTATTAATTCTGTTCTGAATCTACGACTGAAGACTATAAATTATCTGCAGGTGTGAATAAGGTGGGAGGTTTTTGACACGTACCGGTGAGAAGTATTAATTGTTATTGATAGTCTTCGACGATAGAATTTGGTTTCTAGGAGGAAAGTTTAGCTCGAGCTATAAAATCGTTAAGAAATGTTTAGTTAACTACCAGGAGTAGTAAATAAATTATGGATACATTTAGTATCAGAATTAGTATAAATTTTCCAGAAGAAACTGTGAGCGGATGTGGTTCATTTAAATTCAATTACTTATACAGTATGTTTATTTACATTTTTTGGCACTACATTTAGAAATTGTTAAAGGCAATAATTAAAATCAAAGCAGATATATTATGCAGATAGTGGAGCTAATGCTTTGATCTCAAGCTAGCAGATAGTAGAGCCAATGATTTAAATAATTAATTTTAATTAAATTATTTTATTATTTATCTTTTATTTAAATTTGTATTTATCTTTTGATTTAAAGCATCGTTTTCGTTAATGAATTTTAATTCATGATTTGAACGTTTTTAATATTTATATAAATATACAGGGTTCCCATAAGTCTGTTAAAATACTTAGACAAAGGATATATTCTACAGGTGATTTTAAAGGCGATCTTCCATATAAACTTTTTCGATTAAAACCCTTCCTGCAAAGTTATTCGCACAAACAAGGCGAGACAAAAATACATTTATAATTTTTTATCTCTATAACGGAATAATATGTGATTTTATTGACATTTTGAGATTTTTAAAAGTTATGGTAATTTCAATTTTTATTTCATCCCAACATTTCGTCTGTGAGATTTTATAATAGTTGTATCTTGACGCAAAATAAAATTTAAAAAGTTTAAAAAAAAATTCTATTTACTCGGTGATTATGAAAAAAAAAATATTTCTCAAATATTTTGCAAGCCGTTTCCAAAATCTTTGCGAAATATTTTTTTCGTTTACCAATTTTTTCGGTTACCGAAAACGAAAGTTAATTACAGAATGATCCACATAATTTTCAGTAAATTATATATCAGATGAAAGTTACTAACCCATTTTTTTTGTTTAAAAAATCTAGACACGTAAAACTCGTAATCTGCTGATGACCCATCAATTTTAGTCATCTCCTGATGAGGCCAATGTGGTTGACAAATGCGCTTCATGAATACAGTTTACTGTTTCCTAAAGCCGTTTCCAAAATTTGCCCGGAGGCAGCCATTTTTGAAAAAAAAATTCACAAGTTCTCCCTGAAGATTTTTTTGGCAATATAGCTTCCTACTTAGGTCTAGTAACCACCTCCTAAAATATGGTGTGAGTCCCATGCCTCCTTACAGAAATACGAGTATGTCAAATTCCACCGGCCGCCACTGATATGTATATGAATATATATAATAATTTAGTTACTTTCTATACATATTTTTGCATTTTAAAAACATTTATTTGTACCGAAGGTATTTGTTTTAAGTTATTAAAATTATATATTAAGTTATAAAATTAGTCATGTGTAGTATGAAGTTACTAGTGCTACTTAATTGGTAAACGACAACTTAGTTGGTAAATAATAAATAAATTATTTCTCTTATTTCCTTACCATTATCTGCCAAAAATGCCTAGTTTGAAGTAATAATTACCACTAAAAGTATTTGCGTAGTATTTGATTTTTAATGAATTAAAAATGATTGAGGATTACACAGACATTATTGAAAATTACTCATTCATATATCTTGCCTTCGAATAGTATCACTGAACTTTTGATGCCTTCGAGTACGTAAATAATTCATTATAGAACACCTAATTTCAAGACGTTGAAGACTCAAGCTCTCCAAATGTATCTCCAGCAGAACATGCCTAGGTCAGCATCAGTACAATTCTTCAACAATTAACCAATTCAACAAGGACCAATTAACAACCAATTAAGGGTCTATTGCACTGGTCCGAAATCAGAAAAAAATAGTTGATTTGGTTGATATGTGATTTGGTCCATGCTTCGCAATATTCTTTTCCATTATTCTTTGCAGTACAATTCTTCAACAGTTAACCGATTCAACAAGACCATTTAAAAAGACTCTTGCAACAAAACCATTTAAGAAACTCTCACAAAATTTAGATTATGTCATTTGGTCCATGCTTTGCAATATTCTTTTCCATTATTCTTTGCAGTATAGCACATCTTTCTAATAGTCAAAATATGTTAGTTATAAGAATCTTGATTATTGATAGCTGCAAAAATGTGTACAAAATGAATTAAAAAATGAAAAATCTAATTGTAATTATAAATGACAAATATTTAAAACAAATTTGGGAAAATCCAACTGTTCAAAATTCAGTATTTGTACGTCAACCTACCACCTATTAGATATTTTTCCTTTCAAGTTATATTCAGTAAGGACCTTCTTTCAAAAACAAAATTTACGAGAGTGGTAGTTTCATTACAGCCAAATATTTTGTCACATGTTTTTTATTACAATTTTAATATTCCATAGCTCTAAAACTCGTTTTATAATAGTACATGAGTATTCCGTGTATTGCATGTAGCATTTAATGGTTTACTAATTGCGATACACATTTCATCGAATTTGCTCCTCACAATTTGGAGTTAATTTTGTATCCTTAATACTACTTGGAAAGGCAACTGCAAAAATTGCAGCAATCATTAGCCTACGTATAATTTAATACGAAAAAAGGTACAGATAGACGCTCCGACTCGTTAGTCCACACCTCCACATGGAATTCAGTATAATTTTGTGTAAATTTTTATGCACCTGGAGAATGGTTTGGTAACAAATTATCTGAGAATGTTGTTGTCACGGTGGTTTGTAAGTACAATCAGAAAGTAATTATAGTTTTCCAAGATACATAAATCGTTACTTGTAGGTACCTGTATATTAGATATTACAGGTAACATCTGAAACAGCCTTGTTCCTAAACTAATTCGGAATATCTGACAAAATCCTGAAATTAATAAAATAGCTCTAAAAAACTAAACAATATATCTCAAATTAGCTATCTATCTCTCGGTCAGTACATTATATCAACTTAATGAAATAGAAGTATCTAGATATCAAGAATAAAGTGAAATGCACACGAAAACTTTTAAAAGTGGGATCTTTTCGAGTTGCCTTGTATAAAGTTTTCTACACACTTCTACGTCCTAACCATATTTTTCTTCCATTAGTATACGGAATTGTCAAAACAAGTTATATGAAATTGAAATACTGTCTGTTTTATCACGCAATAAAATTACGATCCTGCCTTTCGTTTACGATCCTGCCAGCATCGTTTTTCAATAATTTGCCGTAAATAAATAATCCCCCATTTACTGTAATCACTGCTCTGCACCGTGTGGAGAATATTAGCAAATTTATAAACGGGATCAATTACTATCGGAGGTTAATTCCTCGATCAATTACCAATCGTAGACGAGTTTGCAAATAAATTTAAATTGATAATTTAAATGACCAATAATAACACAGATTCATTGGATACGAGGATTTAACAACTCATGTCCCACGCACATTTATTACTACAATTATATTCAAATTTGATTTGAACTGAGCAATAAATTCATAGTTTGAGCAAAAACGAAAAAATAAATATGACAACTGGAACTTTTTTTATTGCATGAAATAAACATAACATTGTTTTGCCAATTTATAATTCAAAATCTACAATATTGAAACTGCTGGTCTATTTAGCGGTTCTTTTTTAATTTGGTATATATTTTGATCATCAATTTATGCAGTGAAACTTTGAGGATGGACAAAAATGCCTCATTCTAAGAGCAAGTAATTCCGCATTTCCTTGACTTTTTTCTCCTAGGGCGCTCTAGGGTATGTGCAAATGGCTCAGAAATTTAATAGATCCCGATCTAGAAGCACTGCGGAGACGGAATATGTAATGCACATTTAGTACAAGTTTGAACTTGTTATCATTTGTTTTTGATTGATTTTTGAGACGGTTTTCGTAAACCGGTTTTTTCTAGAGCGTTTTAAAAATGAGTGACATTAATTTTGAGCAACGGTGTACAATCAGAAGGAAGAGAGTCGGTTGAAGATGAACCACGTAGCGGAAGGCCTTCATCTTCAAGAACCGATGAAAATGTGGATAGAATACGGGATCTTGTGCGTTCAAATCGTCGGTTGATGACAAAAAAAATCGGAAAAGCCTTAAATTTGAATCACATTAAAAGTGGTTCCAAAAAACCTGTCGCAGAAACCAAAGGATATCAGGAGATAAAGGTGTCTTGACTTTTTAGAATCGATTGAAAATGATCACCAGTTTATGGAACGTGTCATTACTGGTGACGAAACTTCGACGTTTTGAGTACGACCCGGAAACCAAGCGCCAAAACATGGAATGGCACACTTCAAGCTCTCTAAGACCGAAAAAAGCAAGACTGAGCAAATCGAAGATCAAATGCATGCTGATTAAAGCTAATCAGCATGCATTTTGATAGCCAGGGAATTGTCCACAAAGAGTTTGTGCCTCCAGACGAAGCAGAAAGTCAACACTTTTACAGAGAGGTTCCTGAAAAATCAGTCTCATTATTTAATTTACACACCTCGTATGCACATATTTAATTTTATCACTTTATTTCGAAAGGCATCCATTATAGATCCTAAATTTAGAATTATGCAATTCGTCATAAAGTGGAAAAAAATAAAAGATCAAACTAGCCATGCTCGTCAGTATTCAACGTTTTCGATTTTATCTACGTGATACATATTATTGATATTTGTTTTTTTGTACAAAATGGAGCCGTTTAAATAATCTGAAACAAAATTGATCTTATGTCAAACAAATAAATTCACTGTTTTAAATTTAATATAGTTTTAAAATTATGTCATTCTAATTACCACACATATTTTTCACATTGCTTTTATAGGCCTTTCTATATCTATGTATAATATATACATAGATACATATGTACAAAATCAATGTCTAGACAACTAAAATATATAGGGTTACAGGTAATAATATTTGAAAGTAAGTTATTAGTAACAAATTATAATTGTTAAAAACACATTCATTTAGATAATAATGTATAAAATTAACATTCCTTAGGTTTTTGGAGACTGGTTGACATCAGTATCTAGTAGACACCAATTTCCTGTAAAACTTATCATGCCACTAATAGATCCATATTATGTTTCTTAAAAGGTTCTCAACACAAGAGATAAAAAAAATACATAAATTAACGTTTCACCATATCGCATCGTACGGATGCTATGTAACAAGATTAGTAAGATCAAGAATATTTTTAATTATTGCTAATAAAAAAAGAGAAGACATTTTTGACAAGGGGCTTAATCTTGCAGTACTATAATGGAAATAAATATGGGGGATGAAAAGTTTTTAGATAAATAGAATGCATCTATTTAATACGATTATATTATCATTGTCATCTTTTACACAATTATTCAAATAATGAAATTATTTCGAGATTTACGTAGTTTCAAGTGATACTTGAAGATGAGTTCATCAAAGATTCAGATACTTTCTAATGATGATTAATATTTAAAATAAAAAATTATGATTGTTCAGTTATTTGGATAATTTGAAAAAAAAAAAAAGTTATTTAAAATATAACTGCATATGCTGTTTTACATATGCAAATAACCGTTGAACTGTTTTATTTAACTATTAAATCCTTTGATTAACTATTTAAAATGCAAAACAGTGTAATAGGCAGGAAGATTGCACATAAGATAGTACATAGTAAATATTTAATCAATTATTCAGCCAATAAAATTGGAATGCTTTTGAAAAGTATTATTAAAATCAAAAATAAATTATCCGTTTTTCCCAACTGTCCCATAGTTGTAAAATTGTAGCTTGCATTGTTACTGTTTTCACTTTATTTCACAGATACATGTATGTGGATAAAAGCAAATGCTAAGTAAAGTTGTCGTAGAAATCTAAATCTATTTAGGAGAAAATAAAAGAAAAGTTGGAGAAACCTAAGTCTTGTACATATAGATACAGCAAGGCACTAAAAATATGCAATAAAACTCTCAATTTAATCATCTGCTATTTTCCTATTGCTAATTTATTGTGCATACAATTATACATACATATGTATATAAAATATGTCTCGAAGACTATTGTAATTAGTTATTACTCCAACGTTTATTTCCATTATATCAAAAAGTATTTTTTAACTCGCCTAAATAGTGATGATAAGTAACATATATTATCTTATTGAAATGTGTAACCTATCATGTCCATTATAACGATTAATTAAAATATAAAGACAAACCACTATTATTGAACCAAAATTTAAAACGTTTTTCAATAACTCTAAAAAAATTGAATTACGGAATTCTACATCTTCATGTAGAATAAGATGAGCTTGCCTATAGTACAGTGTACAACAAAAACTCACCTGCCAATAGGAACCTCTGATACTAGACGTGATTTATGTCAATTAAACCTAATTTACCTGTTAGTCCAAAAATGATTTATGAGGGAACTAGGGCTATTTGAATATGGCGCCTTCATGTCAATTTATTTTTCAATATCTCAAACAAGTCATCTAAAAAGTTTTATAAGCACAACGAGGAAGCTTCTGATGGAAAACTGGCCACAGTAAATAATATTTCTCTGTTGCAATCATAAGTGCTCTGTGCATATAAATCGATATATCGCACCGTTTTAGCGAAAAGAAAATTTTAACTTTTCGTGTTTCTTACATAAAATCCCATTTGTTTACTAAATAGTGTAAAGTTTGCTTTGACACATAAATAAAATCATACATTTGTAAATGTCAAATGGTACTCGTTTTAATGATCTTTTTTTTTTGAAAATTATGATTTCTTGAATAATTACAAACTTTTTTTTGGAAAATAATTCGTAAGTAATAAGTCGTAAGTAATAATAAATCATAAGTTTACAGAAATACCAAAACGACAAAACATAAACGACAACGTAAACGACATTTAACAAGAAGAATATAACTAATTATACACCGTAATCATGTTATTTACATGACGACTACCTGTGTCAATATATTCTTTTGTGTTAAGTCTGTCTCATTCTTATAAAATTCCATGATTATTTTTAATTTCATCACACCTAAATCTAATTACGAGTTTCTATTGAAACAGCGAAACTAAAGACTTTCAGTAGTGAGTAATAATGAAATCAAATGCATTTAGACCTGGCAGTAGATCTGACCTGAAAATAGAAACTGATGGTGTCCTCCAAGATCACCAGATCTAAATCCAATATGATTTCTGGGACAAGTAAGTATACTTGTTAATTTATTTTGTTCCGATAAAAATTCGTAACTAGCTTTGACTTATGATCGCAATAGAGGAATATTATTAATAGCGGCCGATTTGGAAGCTTAGTTATTGTAACAAATTTAAACATTTTTGATAACGGCTTTCGGCTTTTTTGAGATATTTAAAAGAATTATTGAATATTCCATCCTCAAAAAAGATCTAGGTCCCTTAGGAAACATTTTTGGAGTGAGATAAATTAGATTTGATTGACATAAAATCACGTCTAGTACCTGGAGTTTCTGTTTGGCAGGAGAGTTTTTAGACCCCCCTAAATATATAAGTGTATTAAATAGAAGGGGCCTAAATTATAATCTTGCGGAAGTTATTAAAATAATAATTAACATTAAACATCTTAAACTATTTCATGGTTTATTTTAACAGATGTCGGGAAATTCTGATTGGTTACTGCCGGTTTTATCTAAAATTATGATACGATAGCTTTCTCATTCCAACGATAAAAGAGAAAATGTCGTTTTCAAATTGAGACGGACATGATAAATGTAACTCTTCACACCGACTAGTTAATGAATACGTCATAATGGAGAACGTTTTGTCAAGTACACGAAAAAGTCTTTATGAAGATGTCAGGGGTCACGTCTGCATCGATCTATTCGAATAGAAAACCACAGCACTTTCTCCATTACAAAAAGAGTATAATTATTCTCAAAGTTGAAACTAATAAGCGACCTCCACACATATAATTATCAACTCGTACATAAACATTCAGTTTATTTGATGAAAACGTTATAACGCCAATGATGTTTCTTTTGCACACATTGTAAGACTATAAGATTATTAATTGGTGTGTGTTTTTCTCAGCATTCAGGCTGTCAGACTCTCACTAGATAATATTTAATTAAGACACGAATTTGTGGAATTTTAGGTCTTGTCGCCCATCCGTTTCCGTGGACCGAAACAGACATGTCATTTATTTACATCACTGATTTGAGGTTATATGAATTAACGATTCAAATAGTTATAGCTAATGTAATTAATCTTATCCTGGTCTAGTGGCTCTTACTTAAAACGTGATGATTTAATTACTTAGTTTATGGAATCACTGCTTTTGGATTTGTGCTTTGATTTCAATTAAAAAAAAATACGCTGCATAAGAAATCACCACTTCCACATCTAATTTTTTCAGATTTATTTGGATTAATTAATAAAAATCAGCATTGGATATGACCTTATGACCTATATGATATTTATGATCTCTATGGATTTATGACTCATATGATCTTCATGACCTATATGACCTTTATGACCAATAAGGCCTTTGTAATCGATATAACCAGTATGGCCTTTAAGAACCTTATAACCTTAATGACCGATATGACCTTGATGACTTATATGACTTTAGTTGAATCGGATTTTAACGGAAATTGGACCAATTTGATTGCTATAAACGGATCATATTGGTAATAACCAATATGATCCGTTTGACTTACATGACTTCTATCAACCATATGACCTGTATTACCTTAATGATTGCAATGACGCAAATACGTTATGACCTCTATGACATTTAACACCTTGCTGACCTGAATGGCCTTTATAACCGATATTATTTTGGATATAAATTTGAACGTAAAAATGGGAGTAATACAATCCTTTTCGAGAACAGTTTTTTAAACGCATATAAAAACCGATATTCCTATCCACTTTATTTTTGTTTATTAACACGACTGTAGTACAGGGTTAGTGTCCATAATTTGACGTTATTGCGAGTTTATTATTGAAATTAGAAAAAAGTTCCTCAGACCAAAACTAATGATTTTTGCATCAATTTTTATAATACGCTATTATATATAAAAAAAAAACAATTGACCATCATAAACTATGAAACTGAAGCAAAGTTGTGTTTTTAAAATAGAACACCCAATATATTGTTGTATGTTCTGATTCCTGAAATATGTCCCCGTTTAAAAAAAATATAACGTGTAACTAACGTAGGTTAGATTCAGCAGGTCGCAATATATTTCATTTAAAAATATCATTGAAAAAGTAGTCCAAAGTCAAAAAGTCGCAGCTGCCATTAACAACCGAACGCGGAAAAAACAGGAATGTTAGCATAAATGTCGTTTTAAAGGTATATTATATTTCAATAATTTAAAATTGTTTAAAACACGAATAATGTTTAAAATTCAATGGGGAAAATTTTGAAGTATCGAATGAATGGTAATCATATTCAGAATTTCTTTTTTTTTTGTTCTCTTTGAGAAATTAGATTTAAGGTTTGTTTAAATTTATATTTAAATTTGTCTTAAAATTATTTAAAGGTCAAACTTATGATTGTTATTATCCTTGTAAAATAAATTCTGTTGTCGATAACTATTTTTTCATAATAACTTGGTAAATCATTGAAACTAACCCCGTAGATAATTAACAAAAAACTTTAATAAAAATGGTTCAAACCGTTACAAAAACAAATGATTAGAGCAAAATTTTCAATTGATTATTTTTTATACCTGCATTTTTTTATACTGGTATTAAGAAGAAATTAAAATTAATCCCCTTAATATTATAGGATTTTATCTGTCCCCAAAATAAAAATAAAAAAGCCAATCGTTTATATCGTCAATATTTAAGGCACCAACAGTTTGTTGCTATATTCGCCTACTTTACATACTAGCACCTTAAAGGAAATAACGATCTAGAGCAATAGTATAATCAGATGCCAATTAATCACTGTCTGTCATATCGTATACGATAATGATTTTTATTATTTTCATCGACAGTGTGAAGGGATATAAGATAGATTATAGATTTACATACTTTCTAAGTAGTTTAGAAAAATAAGGAAGATGTGCCTCCATTTAATGATAGTCCATCCATTAGTAAATAATGGTCGTAGGTTAGTTAGGTACCTACTTTCGGAATTACTGATGATAATTTGAAAATCATCTATTAGAAGCTTTCTGACTATAAAAATAATTTGTATTTTGTTGCAAAAGTTATCAGTTACCAGCTAATCTTATTAGCTGGTTTTAATTAATTAAAATTGATTAATGTCATCACTGATAACTAGGAACATGATTTCGTTATAGTGAATTCGTTAATTTTTCACCTTCCGAGTTAAGCTGATGATAACTCATTGGATAAAGCGCCAGGTAAGATATTATGGTTAATCCATCACCATCATCACGACAGGGATTGGTCGTGAGTTCTACATTTTGTTCATGTGTACTCCTGCTCTAACACAATCGTAATGATTCCTAGATGGAGAATGTCAGTTTCTGTGGCTTTATTTTTTCAATCTACTATAAAGGATATTCTTCCTGATATTATAAAGGATATTCTTGCTGAAAGATGGTGTCGAACAAGTAATTGAAAATAATTACATCTAAATGTAATGTTTATAAACATTCACCTTATACTCCAAAACAAACATCACTTGATCCAATCTAATATTTCTATATTCCTCCTCCTCCTTGATTTCCATCCTTCTATACCTTTAGATATCACAGTTTCCGAGGTTGTGAATCACCATTACTATTTTAATATATCTGAACTAATTGCATCACGTTCAACTCAATATGATCCTTTATCGAAGACTAACATTTCCACATTCATAATGTATTCCATATAAACATATTTTCCAGATAAATGCGTATGTTCCGTAACAGCAACCTGTCAACAGCGTCTAATATATCGCACCATATTTGGTAACACCTGCACAGCACACAATCCAATCCTGCCTGTTCAAAATTAAAAGTTATCTGACCATACTCGGCATAAAGCGATGCCGTCTGATCATATTTTAATGTGTTTATTATGCTATATCGACCAGATTACTTTCTCCGATACGGATTGGCCAGGACTGGCTCAGCATATAGGCCAATTAGACGGTCACCTAGAGGAGGGGTTTCCTTATATTTAATCTTAAGTTTTTAACCTCATTGAATTGTTAAGACTGTCACATAATGTGACAGCAATTATTTATTTTACAGTTGGGCGCGATCTACCGTGCCCCAAGTGTACATAACCTCTTAGGCAAACAAACCTGTGTATTTGTCACATTCGATATTTAGAGTCTATATTTTTTTATGTCAGTAGTTTTGTGTCAGTAGTACAGTATCTGCAATAGTCAGTAGTACAGTATAAGTACTGTTTGCTCAAGTTTGTTGCATCTCTCATCTGTGGTTTGGTGTTTAATTTCGGATATAAAACGGAGGATCATGCTGTTATTAGTATATTGTCTGTTATTAGTCTCGGGGACGGTGCATTAGATGCTTTCGCATGAGATGTAATTTCTGAATGTTTTGAAAGTAATAATAATGCTTGTTGGCGGCATCAGGTGTTGTCAAAAGTGATTTTTGAAACAGGTCAAAAATACCACTGCCTCATCTAGCACAAATAAATTGTGCTAGAAAAAAATGGCGATAATTAAGTGGATCGATGGTCTAGCGGTCTGCAAAAATTTACCACTTTAAAATTTACCGCAGCGCTATTGTGACAGCCACAACAAAAGTTTGACAACAACAAAGTTTTACTTCGAGCTTTTCGACATAACCCCTATTTCCATCTTTCTCGTTCGTAGCCAGATTTGATGACGCTTTTTTTGAATAGGTCATTATATATTGACTTCATTATGTATTCATTTTGTATTCTAATAAGTAGAATGAAGTACGAATGATGTTTTAACAATATTTCAAAGTTATGGAACAATTAATCATCGAATAATATTATCTAAATGTGAAGAAATCAAATATCGCCTAAAAGTTGATGTTTATATTTGATTAACAGCTTTTCTGACTTTTGTATTATTGAAAACAATTATGTACTAATGATTTTGTTTTGCAATTGTCAAAAGTAATTGCAAGAGTTATAATATCTCTACTATCGATGTCGGTAAGATGTGCAATCTTTTCAGCCGACGTAAGGCACTGTCAAAAAATGGTGGTCAGATAAAGGAGATGATCTAATATACCTCCCGAGTCTAAGGGTGATTTAATATATTTTTGTATAGTATATTTTTATTGTATGCGTATTTTCTATAAATAAAATAAGCAAAATAAAATTAAATACCCAATATTAAAGATATTCCGTAGTCGTAAATGAGAGGTGATCCCATAAAAGACCACTATATAAAAAATGAGAACATACTTTTATTCAAATAAAGGGTTAATCTTACAAAAGCTTCATTTGCCTTAACAAGCATGTTACTTCACTGAAAAGAAAACTATGTGTATGAATTAGAAAAATATTTTACTTAGTCCTAAACCTAATCTAACTAAATTATTATGAATAAAAAAAACTACGTAATTCTTAGCTTGGTAAAGTTCTTTTTTATTTAGTCGTTCCAGTTTGATAAACTCGATTTTGTTGTTGTAAGTTTGATTTTTAAATAAATTACATTTCTCACGCCTCAACAATTAAAAACTAATTAAATCGAACTTTAGGTTTTAAAAGCAAACTCGGTTTGTTTAAAAAGCGGTCAGTGGAGGAAATCAAAATTTATTTAGACTCTCAACAAATTATGTAACGATGTAAAATGATATACAAATACAAGCAAAGGACATTGCAAAATTTAAATTAAAAATTATACAAAATTTTAAAGCTTCTTTTATTAGAATATTACTAGAATATCTCTATTAGGGAGCGAAATTTTCTTGTGCTGGGTCTGATATCTCCATATAAAGTAAAACGCACGACTCATTTTTAAATCGTATACATGTGAAATAGAACAAAACTGAAACTTGTTTCTTTACGAATAATGTGAGAACATCGATTATATACTCTACTTTTTATTCAAATACGCCACGTATTTCCGCAAGAGGAAGGAAAGTGACAAATATTTGTTGTTTGCGACGAAAAAATGTTATTGACGTTGAAATATGTGCGACTTTACGTTGTCGGGAATGCAAATTTTGCCAAGAGGAAACACATAAATCTCCTCATGTACAAATTGTAAACAAAAAGTGTAGGCTACAACCTGGATTTAAAATAATTTTGGGGGGGGGGTTTTAGGGGGGGGGGGGGGGGTTTTTTTGTGAAAGGGGTTTTTTTGGGGGGGGTTTTTTTTTTTTTTTTTGGCTGGGGGGGGGGCCCGTTTGGTTTGGGTTTTTGGTTTTTTTTTTTTAAATGTTTTGGTTGGTTGGGGTTGGAGGCATTTTAAAAAAATTTGGGAGGGGGGAGGGGGGGGGAAGGGGTTCGGGGTTTGTTTTTGGTTTTTTTTTTTTTGGGGTTTTTTTTTTGGGGCGGTTGGTTTTTTCGATATTTTATTTGAATAAGCTTTAAATTTTGTTCTAAAATTTTATATCCGATTTATATTTTAGTAATATTCGGAATTAAGTTAAATTTGTTTTTATTTTGTTTATTTTTCATGTTAATATAAGGCTTATTAAAAGCAGGTGCGTTTCTTGACTATAGAAATGGGTTAAGTAAAATTAAATTTATAGATACTTGACATTTTATATTTCGTGGATTTGTGCTGAATCTAGCGAGTTTCAAAATTGGATCTGACGGAAAATAAACTGCTAGTCAAAATTAGCGTAACACTTTTTAGATTAGCGCCATTTGCGATCTGTTCGAGTTAGAGACTTTCGGTTTTTAATTTTCGGTAGCCTATAGGGTTGGTTTGAATGGCCCGAAGGTGCTATGTTGTGACTTAAGGGGTTAGGTGGGTTTGAAAATTTCAAAAAATCGATTTTTTTGGTTGTCTTATTAAATAGTACAGTATGTTTAAAATTGTTTCATAAAATTTCAAATCGATCCGAGTAAAATTCTAAGAGATAGACTCTTCGGAATTTCCGCCCATCAGGCCACGTCAGTGCAGCGCTTCGCAGGTATTGTCGATTTCAGATAAGAATGCGCCCCCTAGGCGTGTGACAGTTGATTACTCGCTTTCTCCATGTTTGTTTACGTTTGCCAGCTTTATGGTGCCGGAATCGATGATTCTATGTAAGTTAAAAAAAAAAATTTGCATGTTATTTCAATTTAAAACTTTAAACGCGTTTATCTCAAAACTCAATGTTTTAAGTCGGTGGACACGATTTCTCGAAAAGTTATGAAGCGATTTTGTTCAAATTTTGCACACATCTTTGAAATAACATTATCTAGTCATTGAACGAAGGATTTTTTTTTTTATTACAACTAATTTTTTTCGAGCCAATACATGGCGAAAATTTGACCAAAAAATATGTTTTTTTTGTTCGGTCTGTCAAAAATTCATTTTTTATTTTATTTTTTTCCTTCGTCCAATAACGAGATTTATCCATGTACTAACGAAATATTTTTGGTTTTTTGATTTTGGATGAACCAATAATGAGTTATGCTGTCCACGGCAAGAGCATTTTTTTTTGAGACGTCAAGGGAGATGAGGTACCAATGGCTGAGTTTTCGGAATTTTTAAATACAAATTTCACAAAATACTGTTTAAATATATATCTTTGACATGCTGAATTGTTTAAATAAAATATATGATTGTATATATTAAAAAAAAAATAGTAGAAATACCCTTTTTTTGAACCTCTGAAACCCACCTAACCCCTTAAATGGTTCACCGTCATTCCCAAAATGCACACCCCAAAATGCAACCTTATGTCGAAATTTCAATTCTCAAGATTTGACGGCAATTTCAGAAGCATACAGGATGGACTAAGAAGGACGCTGTCGGTTAAAAACTCCATACCGACACACATTAAGGCCTTCTCAATAAGATCTGTGTATTTGGTCGCTGTCCCACTTCTTCAACCCGTTTCCAAACCTCCTTAGTACATCCATTTGCATTTACGCAGGGTTTTGCGTGGTTTGACCTCTGTTGAGCGAATCCATTGATCTTAATGTTCACCAATCTAAAAAATTGGTGTGGAGTGCCACAACTCGCTTTCACCATTTAACAACCCAAGAACACCTCCAAACCACACCTATTCCGACTCCCACACACCCCATCTGGTTTCGCCCCTGTAGGAGGATGCGTGGGATGTATGTATGTCTCGAATTCATGTCATGGCATTTCTTGAAGGCTCTTTAAGTTGACCACTGTGCACGGATGATTGAACGCCAAATATGATATTCCATCTCCAATTCACCCCTCTGAAAATTTGCCGCGCTGAGGGGTTGTAAGCAGGTCTTGATGGGTGGGGTGAGTCTGAAAGCTTACTAGAGATGCATGAAACCTTTTCGGCCTACCTCGAATCGTTTGTTTCCTTCAAATCCACTTTTGCGCACCATCGTCCTCTTTATTTTACTCCCTCCAAAAAATTTTTGAAAATTCCAGAAAGAAGGCTCTGGGTAGGCGGAACCTTCCTTTGCACTTTTGTGACTGGACAATCGCGATGATGCTTGGTAAGCGTGGCAAATCGTCGCATGAGTTCCACAGAGTTCTAAGTACATTTTGGATAATTTTACAGGAAATCAATTTTCAGTGTTTAGTTGAATGTAAGTAGGGGAGACTGTTGTACCTTGAGTACAGTGTACCTTGGAACACTCTGTAATAGTTTTCCTTGTGCTAACATCTATTGTCTAGAAGTATAATTAAGTTATACTATCTTTAGCCAGGGCTCTGTACCCCGATTTAGCAGAAAATCTGTTGTGCGCGCTTCGAGCTATGAGTCGCATAATATTTTGGCTTTGAAAAGTAACAGTTTTCAAAATCAATTCTCGAGTTATTACAATTATACTTTGTCATTTATTTGAAAGTTGTTTTGTGTAGTACCTAAACGTATATTTGGTGAGTATTTTGATATGATGTTTCAATTTTAAAGATAACCTAAAAATATTGTGATGCATTTTTTCCATATATGTAGTGCCGTGTACCTTGAAACATTATTACCTCCTGTACCTTAGAACTGTTCCAAGGTACAATAGGTTTCACGTTTTTTTCAAATGCATATCATAAAATTGCAATAATACATAATAATACATAATAATACGTAATAATACAATAATACATAGTCAAAAAGTTCAGAAGGTTACCCAAAAATTAATGGAAAGCGATTCCGATGAAGACGAGGTTCTAATTGTCTGATGAATATGATGAAGAAGGCAGCTTCATGATCGATTTAGAAAGTGATCTGGTCGATATTGAAGATCAGAAAAAGTTTGAAGCTGAGGATTTGCAGATTGGTGATTTTGTTTTAGTTCAATTTTTAAAGAAAAAAGGACCCGCAGAACATTACATTGGAGAAACACCTGTATGTACTGTACAGGATACTGATCTACAGATTAAATATCTCAAACGAATTAATGAATCAAATAAGTGTTAGTATGAGAGTCATACAGTCTTTGATGTAGCACAATCAGACGTAGTATTAAAGCTTCCGAATCCTAAAAAATGTGGCGGTTCAAAAAGACTAGAAGAGCAATTTGTTTTTGAAGTAAATTTCACTCATCTGTATTAAATATTTACTAAGTACAATTGCTCGATTTATTTTACTCATTTATTTAACATCCTCTCAAGGTACAAGAGGTGGAGTTCCAAGGTACAATATTATCATGTACCTTGGAACATATTGTTTTACAATTTCAAGTAGGTTGTAAAATCGAAAATATGTTCTTAAAATTTTTGAAATAACTGAATTAGTTATCTAAAAGTATGTTCTTCAAAATATTGTCTTCATATAGCCTTTAAAATTCCTATTCAGATTTAAAAAAAATAAAAACCAAAAAGTGTTCCATGTTACAACAGTCTCCCCTACTGGTTTGATTTATATAATGACGATTTTCAACTGGAACGATCTAATGTGTTATAATTCTGAGCCATTTGTTAGGGAAAACTTCAAAATATTTAACAATTAATAATAATGTGAGTTTTCTTTTAAGTTTTACATATGCACTTAGAACCATGTAACCCTGTAAGGCTTTTTAAATAAAACTGAAATTGCATTTTTATAGATTTTATTTAATTAAATGTACATGCAGTTATTAACAAAGTTTGAAAAATATTAGCAAGTTATCAGAATAAAAAAATAACATATTTGCTTAAATAACAGTCTTAACATAATTTCTCTGCACGGTATTCATTTAAAAGCGCTTTCATGTATGCTTTATCCTCGGCGCTCATCCATTTATAAGAAAATTCGATATGCTTTAACTTATCTTCTGGAACTACAGATTGATTATTAGTTAGGTTAATTTCATTAAAAATTGACAGTGGATCTGCTGGTGATGCTTTAGATAAAATGTTTACGCAAAATCATCACTGTAGTCGTCATTCTTGTAAAGTACAGAAAAGGGTTTATTCTTTTCAAAACGTAACACTCTTACCTTTGTGTATGCAACTTTTTTATAATTCAAATTTTTGGACGCAACATGATAGTCAAGAAAAGTATTTTTTTCAGCTGTGTAACTTGAAAAGGTTTTCTGCGGTCTATCTTAAGTAAAAGGCTCACTAAACTTAAAGGAGACCATACGTCTGAAACCTTTAGTTGCTTTTCAATTCTGGAGTGAACTGTATCGACTTCTTGTATATGTATACACGAATGTCCAGGTACAGAGACTTCATGGTAACACTATCAACATTAGGATTGTGCTGTAAAATCTACTAAGAGCAAAAGATATAATAGAATTTTGATTTTGGGGAACGCAACTATCGTTCCATGTAATTATATTTTTCACGTTAGGGTGTAGGGCACATACTTTTTTTTAGAATTTCTATAAAGGTGTTGGCAATATCATTACCGGTTCTGCCACTCAATGTTTCAGACCATATTTCACATAGCTGGCAAAATCTGACCACTCATCATAATCCGACATAATTTTCTTTAAAAAGTACTTAAAACACTGATAAAATTCGTTAAAAATCGGGATGTGCACTTAGAACCTTGTAACTTTAAAAATATCCTGAGACGAACGTACTTAAAACTACATGGAAATAACGATTATAGCGCCATCTTTACTCCAATTGCAATATTTTTAACACCCAAACATGCAGAATTCATTTTTACATAGTTGCAGCAAAAATCTCAAATTTGCCCAAAATTGTACTTAGAACCCTGTGGAACTCATGCGACGAAATGTTCACTGTGACTTGAGGGCTCATGAAGCATCGACTGGGTTAGCGCCTGCGAGGTAGGCCACCCAAACATGCTCTCGCTCGTAAAATTAGTGCAAAATGGTGCTGTTTGGGAGTTTTTTTTTCACTCTTCCACTTTTCTTTTAAATGATTTTACTTCTTTTACAAAATATTATACGAAATTTAATCCTAATATGATTGAACATTATTATTTAAACACTTAGTATTAAGTCACGTTTGTTAACGAAAGACAACAACGTGCTTATTTTTCTAAAGATATTGTTTATCGTCGGTATCTTTGAGGGTCAATGCTTGAAATTTATCATACATGATATGGGCGTAACATTCTTAAACTTTTATAATTGTCTCACAACGAGTTATTGAAAAGAAATTGGTATTCCGCTTCTTTCAACATCAAGTTGTATTGTATGACATGACTCGCTTTTGTCAAATGAAATAAAAATAACACCAAATCATTTTGTTTGATGATTATCCATTGTAACTTGCATTACATAGCAGATATCCAAGAAATTCCTATAACTAAATGAATATTTTTTGAAGTGACATGTATAAATTGAATGTTTTTGCTTCAGTGTTACCTTACTTACTGACTGGTTTTTATAGAACAGAGTTGTTTTTCAGATGAGGTTGTATGTACCTAATTGTTATTTATAAGAAATTATAAGTATGTTTTTTTTATCAAAACTTATATTTTCTAAAAGTTCAATTAAAATGAAACTTAACCCCAGACGAATAGACACCTGAAATACTGGAAACTAGGACTACTAACTTTTAAACTTATAAAGACAAGAAATTACTTTTAAGTTAAATAATAAGTTCAGCGGGTATTTTTCCTAAGCCCATAATTAAAAGCAAAATAATTTTCAAAAAGGTAATACCTCTTACGAATACTACTACATGGATTATTGGTATTATTTTTTAATTAGTAACAGCATGACCCTATATTGTATCTGACTACTTAAATTGAGTTTAATTTTCTAGAAACATCAATCTTTGCAATTATCACTATCAGTTTAAAATCGCATCCTTTTGTTTTAATTTAAGAAATGTGAGCACGGTAATTTTTTTATATTGACCACCCCATTTGATTCGTAAACGGTTAAAGGAAATTGTAATATGCAAAAAGTATTATGTTCCTATCATCTGCAACTATAATGTGGCATGTATAAATGAAAAAAAAGAGACATACCAGTTCTACGGCACAAGTGGAAACATATTCAAATTTGAAGTTTATTTGTTTATTTTCCAAACACCATTTTTAATACATTCAATTCTATTCAACAAAACATTATATTTCTTAAAAAGTTATGAGTTATGACGCAATAGGTGTGATTTATAATACGTCCTTATGTAGCAAAATATTTAACATTAGGTTATATGTTTTCAATGAAGCAGAGAAGAAAGATCATAAACCATAAAGAAATATTATATTTTTGTACTGATTGTTATCCAAAATTTTGATACAACAAAATTTGAGTCATTTTATACAGGGTCTGATAATTGGGAATCAATCTAAGTAGAAATAAATTATATTGTAAATTATGTTTTAATGATACTAGGCATAATTATCTGCATTTTGTTTCTACTTTTATTATGGGTAACAATCAGTAAAAATATAAATAATTAAATAACCGTTTCCCTACCATTAAATTTACATGATGTATTAGTTATTAGAAATAGTGAAAATAAGTTAGTTTGATGTATATAGGAAAGAAACCACGATTCTTAGATATATTCCCAACGATTCACACCACCCTTGTCAACACAAAATGGCAAGTTTTAATTTTCTAATTCACCGTTTGTTAAATTTCCCCCTCAGTAAAGAGAGGTTTGAACATGAGAAACAATTAATTAAGAATATAGCTAAGAGTAACGGTTACTCAGTCCATTTAATAGATAAGTTAATAAGGAAGCATACAATTAAGAGAACCTTGTACAATTCCACGACTTTTCGTAGAGATACTGACAATTCGAAATTTGCTTCGTTACCATATGAACCTAAATTCACCCGCGGACTAGATAAAATTTTTAAAAATATTAATATCAATTTGGTTTATAATTCTAAAAATAAACTACAGACTTTACAAACCCCAAAGAAAAAATCGACAATAACGAAACGTCAAGAATATACGAAATAAGTTGTAAAGATTGTGATCAAAAGTATATTGGGCAAACAAAGAGATCTATTTTGACTAGATTTAAAGAACACATGGCTCATTTGAAATATGGCAGAACAGAAAAATCTTGTGTTGCCCAACACGCTTTTGACAACAACCATAGGATAGACATAAATAACTTAAAATTAATTAGAAATGTAACAAACAGTAGACAGTTGGATGCTTTTGCAAGTTTAGAAATCATTAAGTGTTTGTAAACTTTGCTCTGATAAACAAAGACAGTTACGGTTCAGTGAACCGTGGCAACAAATTTAGTATAAATAGTGCAAGTGTGTAGGCTAGAATTTAGTTTTAATCTTCTCCTGAAGATGCCAACTTGGTTGGCGAAACGCGCGTCGAGAAAAGTGTAATAGTTCGGTATTTCGTAGAAAACGTTCAGTTCTTAGTGAAAATATAACGTTTTTTAAGGTTTATGACCTTTTTTCGCCGCTTCATTGAAAAATATGCCCCACTGTTAAATATTTTTTTGTTAAATATTTTAAGATACCTAGTAGTATAAATTTCACTTATTGGGTCATAACCTTTTTGAGAAATGACAATATTAAAAAATCGTATTTGGAAAATAAATTACAAACAAGGAGATCACCGACAGCATAAGACTGGTATGATTTCGGAAAAAAAATGTTCTAAGCGTTGAAATGCCTAGCGTCGGGAGTCAGTTTTCTTTATATAATATACCAAATGCAGAAATGCTAGTTACTAATGGTAGAAACATAATACTTTTCTTCGGATTACAATTTCCATTATAGCAGTATACAAATAAAATATAAAACGCCTAGATAAAACAATCACCATGTATAACAGAAAACATATGTGAAAAAAAAAAGGTTTAAAAAATGATGCTGTAATCTTCGCCGTTTCTGTATGGTAGCCTGAATACCTCATCAATAAATTACCGGAATCTCAACCGGTAAGTGCAATTTGAGTGCCATGGTATATTCAAATTGTTTTGAAAAGGCGTTAACCCTATTCGTAGTTTTCACTTCTATTTATATCGCATAATAAAACGGGAATGTATTAAGAGAAGCGCCCATTAATTTGTATTCGCCTCTTTGATTACCCTTCTGTACTCACACAATATCAAATTAATTGCCTTTCCATCCTGAATTTGCATTATTAATTATAGAAATTTGATATTTGATTGGGTATACGAGTGGATTCTCACATAACAGTACTTTGCAGGATATTCACCTGTCAACACTTTCTTTCACTCTCGTTATTATGCTTATCGAATTAATAAATCAAACGCTGTGGTGGCAGTTAGAATCGCATTAAATTCAACAATCAATTTAATTTTTGTTGATTTGGTATTTTAACTGATGGCACTTCAACTTACATTACCTTATGTGAGTCCCTTGTTCATACAGTTCCTTAGTTTAGTAAAAATATGTAATAATATAGTTTCAAAGTTCATAAATGTTCCAGTGCAATTCATATTAAAATATAACTGATATAAAGGGCGTCCCAAAACTTTGTGTTCAAAAAATTGTGTTTATTGAAACATGTACAAGTACAATACAAATAATACATCGGGCAAATGATCTCATAAGTAAATAATCTCAAGTTTGCATAAATGTGGCTGAATTTCGTTGACTGCAGCGTTGAATATCCTCCTTCAATGCACGGGTGGATGTGAGCTTGTTGACAGACCTACATCAAATAACCCCATAGAAAGAAATTCAATAGTGTTAAATCACATGATTTAGGGGCTAATTCTAATCATCGAAACGATTCTAATCATTCATCTCATGCAGTAATTCGATTGTTTCACGTGCTGTATGGCATGTCGCACCATCTTGTTAAAACCACATGTCGTCCACATCAATATCATCCAATTTAAGCAGAAAGAACTCCGGCATCATGTCGATGTCGCGATATCGAGCACCAGTAACAGTTACTGCTTGACCAGCCTCATTTTTGAAGAAGTCTGGTCCAATGACGCCTCCAGCCCAAAATCCACACCAACAATGACATGTTGTGGATGCATTTGCTTTTCGACAATCACATGTGGGTTCTCTGACCCCCAAATGCGGCAATTTTGACGATTAATGAAGCCATCAAAGTGAAAATGAGCTTCATCGCTTAGGATGATTTTGTTCGAAAAATTAGTATTTCTTGTGTCAATTGAAATTTGTAAGCATGGAGACGCTGATTTTTACCGCGTATACGCTAGATAGAGCTTCTTAAAATTTGTAATTCTTCTCCACGACGCCGAATCGATGTTCCTGGACTTTCACCAACACTCTCACTCACAGCTTCGATATTATCATTTGAACAGACGGCCAGTATAGTTTAGCGTCCGCAATTGATCCAGTATCCCTGAATTTTTCAATTACTCTCTTCACAGTTGACGAAGTTAAATCAATATTCCGACCATATGTTGTACGAAATTATCGAACTGTGGCAGCCAAACTCATTATTTTTGAAATATTGTTTAAGAATGGAAACACGTTCTTCTTTCGTGTAGTGTTCCATTTTTACTAACCCTAAACAGTCAGCTGTCAAACTGTTTTCTTTTTTTGGTTGCCAACACTTTATACCACACAAATGGCGGCAAATTCAAATCTTGCAAGAATTATAGGACACCCTATATGTACGTCATTTGCTACGTTTCACATGAATAATTACTGAAAACAATTCCTGCTTTACGAAAGGAGACAATATTAACTTTAATTTCATTTAAATAGTTAATTACCTAAAGAGCATTAAATATGTTGGCCTTCCTCTGATTTCTTTTTTTCTTTTCCATCTGCATTGGCACACTGCACCGTTAAACCCAAAGACAAATCAGTATATTGTCTGAAGTTACCAAGAATCATGGCTTCACTGAAGTTGAGATAAATAACATTTTTTTTAATAACTTAAACCATATTTAACTTTAACATATAGAATATACCATAAATAACTTATTTACGGTATTATCCTATATATACTACACGCTATATTCTTCATAAAGAATAAATATGATTAATTTCTAACTGTTTTATTCAGTCATTGTAATATATTTTCCGCATTAATTTGGTTACTACATTCCCTCAGTCCCAATAATTAAACAAGATTAAATTTGTATTTGTATAAATACGAGTTGTAACTAGTATGAATAAAATAAGCTACACTACAGCATATTCATCAACTAATAAAAATTATATTTGTTCTAGGGTATTAATTTGTAAGATAGAAGTTAATTAATGATTTTATAGCGAATTAACAATGATACTCATTGTATATTAAGCAATCGTATGATCATTTATATATTTAAACAAATTGTACAAATGTAAATTCGGTTACATTAAATTGATTAAGTAGGGTTAAAGTAAGGTTATTTTAGGTTAGATGTAAATTAAATGCGCTTTAAAAGTGACGCGCCACTTATATATGTATATTCATAAATATGAATTTCCATCCAACAAAAAATGAAAAAAACAATCCTCTACTCTAAACTAAGCTTTGGAATGTAAAGCCACTTCTCGCAATACACTATACCGCTTCTACCATCAGGTATGCATTTAATATACACGCGTAAAACCAGAAATTTTCAAAAGAAGACATTTCGTGACTCAAAGTTCATTGACACAAATACCAAAATCCATTTCTTCTTTAGTTTGGCATTAATTAAATTGCTGAATGATCAGTAGTAGCCTCCCCTTGTAACCCAGAGCGCTTTATACGGTGAATTTATAGGTACTAACTGTTATTACTTACCCATTAAGTAACCTTCGTTGGTTATTATTTGGTTATTGCCTACACATGCTAAATATTATTGTTGTTTCGTATCCTATAGAATAGAGTGTCTTTTATAGCTGATTATCGTAGTTTACACGAACATAATTGATATAAAAATTATGCGTTTCAGAAGGGAATGAAACCAGTTCAAAGTAAGTCGTGATTTACCTTTTGCTCAAAAAATTACTTTTACAAAATTAGACTTTTTACCATTTTTTGGCAGATAAATAACTTCTACCTTGGAAATCAATAACACAAACCTACAAAAAAGTTAGTCTGTCTTGGGGTTGCGACCACATCTTTTTGACCTGAACACGAATTTGTAGGAAGTAGGGGTCGATGCTCATATATCCGAGAAAAATAAAAAAATTCGTTCAAAACCAAGTTTTTCCAACTTTAATTGGTATGAACTATGGAAACGAGAGAAAGTGGTATAAATAGACCAAATGCACCGAATACCAGCTAACTAACCTGATATCCAAAGTAGTACCTACTGAGACTGCAGAAACGGTTTGTTTGGAAGATATTCCTTCTAAATACTAACAAGGTCAAAAGCAAGAATTCTTGTAGTTATTTATTTCTGATAACGATGAGAATCTATCTAAGCTAAATATTTTCTGATGAAACAAGAACAGGTCTACAGAGAGGGTATTTCTGTTTTATCATGCAGGGTTTATATCGGTTTGAGATTGCGCATGCTTTTCTCTTCATTTGACATGTTGTCTCGTTCTCCATATGTTGTCTCTTTCCTTTTGGATTAGTCTTGTCTTCAACATCCGACAGCAGTTTGCTTTCATATTAACACCCCATCTTCGATGATACCGCTATTTAAATACTGATCAAATATTTCCCGTGCTTCTCAGTGAAACTTCCAAGGTATACTGGAACTTCTCATCAATTTTGTTGAAGAATCGAAGAATGTAGCTTCAAATTCATTAAACAACCTAGCTTTGTTTGTTTGTTGTTTTTTTTTTTGTTTGATTGCTTTTCATATTTTCTAAAATGCTTCTGTAATATTCATATTTACTGTTGCCCAATAAAGAGTTTTTGCATGGGAAAAGGTTTCACCAGGATATATAATTTGAACGTCGTTGGTACCAAGGAAGACGTTAGTATGATAGCAGACTACTGTTGAATGAAATTAGAGAGACTAAGCAAAAAGGAGAGGAACTAAAACCATTTCCGTTAAAGTTGAAAAAACTGGGTTTTGATCGGTTTTTACAATTACTTTATGTTCGTTGTATGAGCATCAGCCTCTATTTCGTACTTCAGTTTCTTCATGTTCAGGAAGTCAAAATAGAAAGTGATAATGTGATCTCAACCCTAGTACAGACTACTATTTTTTATGAGGCTATGGATTATTGTTATTGCAACGCTTTGTGAAAAATTCAGTATCCATTATTACTAAAGTTGGCATACGGCAACGCAACATATAGGCAACTCGTGTAGCATCTGCTGGGGGTTGCCTCAATTTAGTAGGATTGCAGTACTCCTGTGTCAGTCGGAGCTGCTCTACAACCTCCGTTATACGCAATTCGTTGAGCAGTGTGGTATAATTTCATAATAAAATATGGCAAACGTGCGAAAGGATACTAGTTGTTTTCGTGTGTTATACTTATGATGCGTACGCCTCTGTAGTGTTTCTTTTCTGCCAACCTTAATTATTACAATCCTCAAACTTATCCTCTAAAAGTATGAAACAAACAGAGATTTTTCCGACATTCACAGTGTGAACTAATCCCATTAACTAAAACTCAGCTGCAATTGCAATATGTGTACACGTACAGCATTAATAAACAACAATAATATCGCTCGTAATAAATGTAATTAATTTCGCCTCGAATTCCCCTCGACAACTTCCATTCCTAATCAATTACCTTACTTCGCACAATTAATTTGTCGCTTTGCGGACGGCGGCTCTGTTTTGTAATGCACCGATACATAACTGATTTTTTTCATTTTCCCACAGCACACTTTCAGCGGCCGCTGTCTATCAGGAACAGCTTGTAATTTATCTCGCATCCATCAAGTGCGACTCAGTTCCACATATCCAGTTTTTGCGAATTTCTCTAATCTCTCCTATATACACGTAGAGAGTATCGCCGAGATCGCCGTCTACTTTAAAAGATATGATGCGTTTGAAAGTTTTATATTGTAATGATTAATTGCCAAGTTTGTACTGTAATTATTAGATGTTCAATGAAAATGTATTCGAATGCTTCGGAGGTGCCACTTGGAGAAACTAAGGCCACCGTGGTAGAGAGGATGATTTTTTGGTTCGGTGTATTTGGTCATTTCATTAAAACCGCCATCACTTGTTCCCTAAAAGGTATGTGACGAACATTTTAAGTTTACATGAGATTTTCTAATCGAAAACGTCGAGATGAGAACACTCCTTGAATTTCCCAAAAAATCTACGAGGTGACACAGGGGATATGAAAATAGTTTTTATTTCACAGCCCAATAAGCTTCAAAAATTTTGAACATCGTGTCATAAGCGCCTAGACTTTTTTTAATAAAATGCATTTTAACTATGTGTCAGTAAAGATACAAATGACACCATGTCATACATGGTTGAAAAAAAGATTAGGGCAAATAAGATAAGCTAAAAAATATAGAGGTTCTATTTAACATAAGATAGGTCGATTTCCGGTTAAACCGGTAGTTTTGAACAACGTCTTTTTAAAAAAGCCTTACCAATAGTTACATAACTCCTTTAAATTTCAACATTTTGTATTAATAAAAAAATTAATTGATGTTACATATCCCCTGTGTCACCCACTATAGGTGCTTTTTTACAATTTTTTATTCCATACTACGTAGTTCTAATACTAATTTAATTTCATTTCAAGTATCTTGTGCACTCAGTATCTGTAAAGATTTTCAGAATCCTGTTTTTTTTTATTCTAAATTCTCAAAATATCGTTTTCTTTTTAATACTTCTGGTTTTATGGAGGCCAAATACTTTTCGTTAATATTCTACTTAAGTCCCAATACACATATATACATTTACATGTTCACCATTTTAACAAAGTTGCCAAATGAGTTAGGCGAGACTCGAACCGCTGATAGAGACTCTGTAGGTAGCCTAGATTCCTACACTCTGCTACCAAACATATGCCATTGCCGTACTTCAACTGACCGGGTCTTGGGAACTCATCTAACAGCTTACCCTGTCAGAAAACTTTTTTTTGTTTTCGAGACAACAGCACAAGAAAGCCAAATATTACCTTATCTCGTTTTCACAAAAAAAAGGGAAAATGGAAAACAAAGGGACATGAAGCATAATATCAACTTTAATTTCCACAGCATATTTATTGGTATACAAGAAATTCGCTGTTGTATTTGCAATTATTCATTGGATACATTTTCCAGTAAAAAAAGTATATCTGATTATTTTTTGCTCAATAAAAATCACACTTGGTGGACATTTTTTGAAAGTCCGTTTTTGTCATCGTCATGAAATCATTTTTATACCCGAAATGTGAAGAAAGACGTTTATTAAGTGAGATAGACGCAGACGTTACTATGGCGTTACACAAATCAGAGCGAATTGGCCATACACGGCGGTGTGAGAGTTGGGTTCTCACTAAAATGGGGGAGGGTACAAAATCAATAATAAATTCGAATCGCTCCACCACATAATCTACTTATTTAAACCTTCAATTACTTCTTATTTCGTTCCTTTTCTCTTGGTTGGCTATTTATTTCATAGAACACTCTGTATACACTTTTTAAACGCATACGTATATCAAATTGAAGGACATACTCGAATACATAGAAGCATATATTTAGATTTGGCCTTATTTAAGAGAGATGCGATTTATAGGTATAAAAAAATAATAATAATTTGAATACAGGAAATACACAATTACTTGTTATCCCACACCCCTCTGAATTATTTAAATGCAGTGTTTCTGACAGTGCCTGCACTACACATGACTCATTGCATTACTCATTACTAATACTGTTTTAAACACTATTTACTTACAAATGTGAAGAAAATATAAAATTTTCCTAAAACTACGTGATATACATCGAAGTGTACTATAGAATCACAATTTTATAAGAAAGGTCTCCAGAATATTAACAAATTCAATAAAAATTGAATATATTTTAGTAATTCAATATCACTTTACTCCAAATTGAACACAGGTGATAATTCAATTATTAATTCACGTAATTTTATATCTTTCAAATGATTGCTCGCGTTTTACCATATTTTCGAATTATGCACGCCTATCATTTAAATTAAATTCAGTAATAACCAAAACCAGTAACAGACAATTACATTAATAACGTAACATATTAACGTTGCGAACGATGACACAATAATAAAGTTTATGCTTACTGGAAGAATACAATGTAGCTGATTGCAAGTGCCAACCAAGGGGCCGTAAAACGCAAATTATGAAAAGACCACACACGGAACTTTTTCTCGGAAAAGGGGTCAAACACTCGCCAAATATTTTTTTACAGAGACATAAATTTGATTTGCCAGATTTGCCGTAGCAGTACCGTTGCCAAGGAGAAGATCTGAGTGCCGTTAAGTATGAGCATTAATCATTCAAAGTACGATAAAACTCTAGACACTAACATAATTTGGCTCGTAGTCCTCCTAAACGGAAACGGTAAGCTCGGGGTAAACTACCCTTAAGATTTTGTTCACCCTAATTTTATTATCTTTAAGATTTTTAGATTTAATTTTTAAAATATGCTATTAAAATCTTTATATTATTTTTAAAACAGATTGTCCACATGTTCTTAGTACCTTGTATATTTAGTGAATTAATATCTTAAAATTATTATTTGGGTTTAAAACTTAACTATTTTGTAATCATTTATTTATGTCATGGATTACTCATAATCGAAACCACTTGACTCTGCTCTTTCCACCTGTTTCCACCTGATCCCTGATCTGATCAAGACAATTTCAAAATTCAAGTAACTATTCAACATCTGACGAAATTTCTTTCAAAACGCACTTAAATTGTTCATCTGTGATTAATTTTAATAATTCTCGTTTATCTTCATATAAGGTTAAGATGATTTAGCATTCATTATTCATTTTCTGTTTATTCCCAAAACAAACTATTTTAGGCGAGGGTGACAATGGCAACATTATCAGCTTGTTTAAATCTCAGTCGAAAATTTAAGATTTATTTTTTTCTTTTTGTTTAAAAAAATATTGACAAATACACTTACAACTGATATGCTTTTGGAAGATGCATTTAAAGCTTTTGTTGTTGGAAACCACGGTATTCCCTTGCTTCCCACGTCATCGCATTAAGGAGAAATAGGCAGTAGCCATGATGGAACCCACATCATAGTTTGGGAAATAGGTAACTATTACACATAAATAGATAACAAAAAACTAATTTTTTTATCATACATAGTTTCATGTGATAGTTTTTTTTTGCTTTTACCTACCTGTATCTATATACCTCTGCTATTATCTATCTAACACATATAGCATTCTATTTAGGTTAATAATCACTCCCTAAACTATAATGTTTCCTTACGAAAATGCGAGAAATTGTATTTACAACAACCGTCACTGCTACCTACTTCCTTAATACGGATCTGATAGGGTCCGCGAATGTCTCGGGTCTCCTAATCAAGAGCCGGCCGTCTTAGGTTATTAAACATTATTATCTGATCAATCAGTCACTGAAAACACCTGAGTTTTTATTATTGCTTCTTAACATAACTTCCCTTTTATTCTTAGAAACCGAATCTTCCGCAAATAATTGAATGAAGTCATCGCAGCAGGACGCCAGAGACCGTATCGCTGGCGTGTTTGGAAATGCTTACAGAATCATTAAAATATTTTGCGTGAATTCCATATAATCTCGTTCATCATTCGCCGTAATTGCCCAATTTTTTTGTTGGTATTCGCCAAATGTGACCGGTCGAAGAACCGGTTAATTGCGGAGCTCCTAGACGCTGCATTGAAAATTTCGTTTCATAATACATTGACGTATCCTCTAATTTGTGGATCCTGACGTGAATAAGAAGTTTGAACTGTTTGAAAAGTGGTTATTTAAAACGCTGTTGCATACGTGTAATTAGCATATATTACAAGCAGAACACGTATGTAGGTATCATGTAGGTATTTTGGAGGAAGGCGTTGTTGATGTGAAGAAAAAACGACAAAAAGAGACAATGACAGTCACGTGTCAAAGACATTGGAATCGCTGTTGCTTTAGAATGATGAGGGTCGGATGAAGTATAGTAAGAAGACAAATAAAAACAGACTCACCAATAGTTTCACATACGAGTAGGTATGTTATTTTTTGTTAACTGATACGTTGCGTATTTAAGTCTAGGCGCACACCGGTTAGTCAAGACAAAGTAAAGCAGGTATGTGCTTGTCAAAGTAGGTATGTGAATGACAATAATTGTAGAATTATATTTATTGGGCAAGTTATTGCGATCCAATATCGATCATAGATTTCTAAAACGAGTACTTTGCATCTTTTAGCTTTTTTTTAAAAATAACTAATTTGTCATAAGTGTATACCTAACTATATGTATTGTAATTTAGCATTAAATAATATATTTGTTCTTACAACTAGAGATCCTTTCCTTAGTTTTCAATATTGAGTTTTTGGCTGGTTTATGATTTCTAGTCATCGAGAATACCTGTCTCAGTCCACTCATCTGAATCTCACTCATATTAATTTTTAGTCCATACCAACTACTGTATTCTTCTCCTTGCCTTTTTTTGTGACTAGAGTAAACTATGACAATCCGATCGTCAACTTGTTCCACCGAATAGAAAACGAAAATAAAAAAAATAGTGAATCATACTTAATTCTTTCTCAACAGATTCATAGTTAATTAAAATGTGTATGGAATTTCATCTAATAATATTGGTAATTAATGACAACGGTAAATATTATTTAACTCATGTAAATATGTATTTCGATTACATATGTTTACATAACTGTAAAAAATAGTATCCGTGAAATCACTTAAATAAATGTCTTCATATATGTTTTTTATTCTTAAATCTATTTTGTCGTTATTCTGTCCTACTATTCTATTTACTCCATTTAATGAACATATTCTATCTTCTATCTATCGTATATATCCTATTATATTTCAAAAAAATACTTTCCTAACGACTTTACGAAAAAATAGAAACTTTATTTCTTTTTTTTTTTGTAAAGTCCAATCCATAACCAATCATATATTGAAAGACTATTTCAAACCGCCAAATTGTTGCTTGATTGTCTCGAATATCGATATTATCGATACTGCCGTCGATAGTTTTTCATCCCTAGTAGGTTTGAGGGTTAGTTTTGTATCCCTCCACCCCAGTAATCGTTTTTTTTATGTAGAATTTAAGTACGATAATGGTTTCACTAAAGCTCTTAAATATATAGGGGGTCAAAACGATTTTTTTAAGGAAAACAGTGTAAATTTTGATAATTTTTTGGTTTTCCTTTCGTTGTATTTTTTCTTATTATTTTTTTATAATTCTCTAGAAACTATAAAAAAGACTTCAAATCAATTTAGAATAGAGATATTTAAAGTTAATTTCAAAATATTATTGTAATGTTAAGTAATGTTAACTGTCGTTATTTCGAGCCATGTGATTTTTTGTTGCACATTTTGTTTACGTACAAAATTATTGGAAGACATAATGTATTATGTTGAATAATACTTACTAGAGGACATATTTATTAAATAAACCATATTATATTATAACAAACCATATTATAACAAACAAAACTACTTTCTTGAACAATATTTGTAACCACAAACACGGTTTCCACTAACATCAAAACATTACACTACCATATTGGTATTATCAGGAGATGATGAAATTAAGCTTTTAAAGTAATAAGAAGAGCATACGACATTATACATATATATTTGGATTCATAATGATATAGATAACCTATATTTATCAAAACATACAGAGTGTTCGATTCAAAAATTCATTTTTATACCCCCTATGCAAATAGAGACCTTTATTAAAACCGTTTTCCTATCTGGATTCTACAGAAAAGTCATCTAAAACGGTTTTTATTCTTTTTAAATCAGACAGACATTAAAAAAAAGAGGGAGTACTCATTTATGTCTGTTTGACAAGAGCGTGTACGGCAACACTTTTTTTTAGGAACAGTTAAAAGGTTGGTTGAGAAATGAGCAGGTAGCTAGCCCCTTCCCCTCAGATGCTTTGTATATGGGTCATTGTCATAAAATCGTGCTATGAGGCGTGATTGCATGTTATTCCGCGTCATCGTAATTTCCAGAGATTCCAATGCCCATAACATGTTCCTTTGACGATTCTGGACAGATCGGATTCCTTCGAACAGTTTTTTGTAACCCCTTTTCACCGTCGGCGAAAAAAGGCCTGAAAATATCATTACCCTGGGAACCCATTATCAAATGTCATTACCCTGGAACATTTCAAGCCTCCGTGTCTTTGTGTTTAGGATCTAAAATTTAGGATCTAAAATGTCATACGGAACAGCTACAAAATATATGAAGAAGTCAAAGACATTTGTTAGTAAGTGTGTGAAACGCTGTTCTGAAGTAAAAAATGTAGATGATCTGCCGAATCGTGGCTCTATGCAAAAAAAAAAACGAAAAAGGAGGATAGAGTGATTTTACGGGTATTCGAGAAGAATTCTATCCTATCATTACGTGGTGTGGTGCTGTAGTGGGTACTGGAATTATTAATAAAATGGAATTATTAGTAAAATTTCGTAGCATAATAAAGAAACCGCTACGGTCCGAAAACCACGTTAAAAAGAGACTCACTCACATGGGCGCATGAAAATTTGGACTGCGATTGGGACAATGTAATTTTTTCAGACGAAGCTTCTTTTTGGGCACGTTCTTCTGTTACTCATACCTGGTGTACCCACATCAATAAATTCATCCAGCGGACCGTCAAAGATCCGGTGAAGGTGCACGTTTGGGGTTGTTTTTCAAAGAGGGATTTGGTACCTTGCACATATTCATAAGTAATTTAAACGCTGCTAAAATGGTCAAAATATATCAAAATGCTTTATTACCATCTGCCCAAAGGTAGTTTACAAGGAAAAACATATATTGGCTACTGCAAGAAGACAATGATCTGAAACATCAGAGCCATCTTTGTTCAGCGTGGAAACAAGAAAATTACGTTGATGTACTAGATTGGCCATCGCAGTCGCCGGATGCAAATATTTAGGCACTCATGAAGTTGAAGATCTGGACTCTAAAACGATTAGTTCATCAAATTCGGCATATTTGGAGGTTTTTGTCTCTGGATTATGCAATTAAATTAGTAGAAAGCATGCCTCGGAGACTCCAGTTAATTATTGATAATGGATTGACAAGTTATGGCGACTGGACAAGTGATTAATATAATAAAGCATCATTTTCTACATCATGTATAATGAGTGTATTTTTTTCAAATTTTTGCTCCAATTCATTTCCGAGTTTTGCCGTACACGCTCTTGTCAAACTTGGAAAACTAACTCTGTACAAAATACAGTTTCACACATGTTCGAGAAAAAACTTCTACAAGTCCACTCCTATTACGGGTCTTGAGGAAGCAATAAACATAATAGTTTCCGATGCACTTCCTAGTAATTGTACTCCGCTTTTTTCCATTTTTCGCGCAGAAACGGAAGAGTTCTTCAATTACCAATAAATTACCCACACCTAATTTACTAGTCGCACAATGGGCATAACTCGAATACGAACAGCGGCCAGTTGAATTTCCTGCGTCGCCGGTAAACGCAAAAGGACGATTACCGCCTCGTGGCAAACCGTAGGTGTGTTATTATGGTAAACGGAGAAAGTAAAATGAAGATGATGACACGATCGCCGCAACAATGCAATAACACATATTAAAGTCTTCGTGCAGTTCGAGGAACATTGTTCCGGATTATAAAAGTGTAACCGGCTAACTATCCGCGGTGTCGTTTTGCAATAAAATCAAACACCCTTGACAAATATGGTTGCGGATTCCATTGTTTAGGTAATGTGTCGAAATGGCAGGGGGATTTCTTTAGATTTTAAATGACACGGTGTACTCAGCTCAAAAATCGCAAACTTTCAAAAACCAGGCAAGGAATAGAAAAATCGCTGCCTATTTTCTTTACTACTTTGAATACTTTCACCCACGGTTTTTTCACATTTACATGAATATAATTATCGAAAAAAATAATAAGGTACGTATTTAAAAATCTGATATACAGGGTGTTTGGTAATCAATAGGCCATGTCGTAATAATTTATTTATGTCAAGATAAGTCGATTTAAGGTATGTTTTTGAAAACAGGAAAAAAGGATCATTCCAAAAAATTTAATAATATACAGGGTATCCCATTAAAAAAAAACATTTTTTTTTATATCCCCTGAAATCTGCACGCTACTATTTGATACCATTTTAACAAAATTCAGTCATAAGTCATAACCACACAACTTCTTTATTTAATTCTTTTCTATAGACAATAATAACGATGATAAGGGGTGTGTAATTTATAATGAAAAACTCTGTATAACCTGTACAACATCTTATACCGTTTTTGGGTTATTAAAGGTCAAATTTCTTAGTTAAACTAGTTACTGTAAATATGGAAAAGTTAATATTATTAAAGTAGATGATATGATAATGATGAACTATTATGTTTGATAAGTGACATTTTTTTTTAATGAAATAATCAAAATGGTTTACAGTGAGGAAGAAAAAAGTCCAAATATTTATACAAAATATATAACAAAGAAATATTTAGGGAACTTAATATAACATATGTATATGGTATATACCATATCGTCGAAAATATTCTCAAACCTCGTAAATCGATTTTTTTTGCAAATTGATTTTTTTTGCACCAAACCATTCCTCGTATGTTTCTACGTTATATTATCAAACCTTGTATGAAATAAAAATGAGTTTGACCCTGAAAATCTACAGAAACCAAACCTCGTAACTATTGTTGTCTTATACTGACAGGCCAAACCTCGTATCACCATATCACAATTTAGATATAAACTTATATCTAAACTGTGACCGTATGGACACATGGAACAGTTTGGTGCGCGTTACAGACGGAATTGGAAAAAGGTAAAGGAGATAATTTTGTGGAGTGACGGTTGCACATGGACATACCAAAATAAAAACTATTTTGTCGAACGCTCTACTGCAATGTTCAGCATTAAAAAAATGTGTGTATTATTCAAAAGATTTTAGAGAAAGGGCACACACAAATGAGTTGCGATTCCGTGCATAGTGTGATAGAACGGAAAATAAAGAATAGGATTATAAGCGTTCTAGCTGATTATGTAAATATATGTCATTTAAACTGCACGAAAAAAATCCAATGCCTTACAACAGTGGCGGTTGGTGATATTTCAATTCAGCCATATCTTGAAAACCACGCACGGGGCCCACTTCACTTTTTAGGTGATTTTTTCATTTTAATTTTATAGGAACATTTTGTTTCCCAAAATTAAAATGGCCATAACTCTTTTTAAAATAAATACTTTATAACAAATCGAAAAACCTCTCCTTACATTTGTGTTTAAATTATGAAAAAAAAATATATACTGCAAATATTCCACAGAGCGATACTGAGATCCCAGGGTGTTTTGCAGTTTTTTTTGAAACTTTTTTTCGCAAACTTTGCTGACGGTTTTTTTCACTATAAATCCTTTATGTAAGAGGTGTATAGTCATCACCTAAAAATGAAGTGGGTCCCATGTGTCGTTTTCATAATATGGCTAACTGAAATATCACCAACCGCCACTGCCTTACAATGCGATTTACTTAGAATACACATTTTTTTAAGGCTTACTCTAATTTAAAATATTATAGTTCTATTCGTCCTGGTAAAAAGGCAGGTGATCCAGTTGTTACGGATTTGAGAGCCTTAAAGTACAATGGATTAGATCTTACCATTGAGTATAAATTGAAAATGACAGATACCTGGCAGTCCATCCCCCAAACACCCCGAAAAATTTTCAGCCGAAAAGCCGGTTGGTTTGTACAGCACTGCCCCTGGCATTCAAAAGGACAAATATGACAACTTGCAAGAACTAACCTAAGTTCTTACAGCTGACTACCATGTGTTTTACAAAATCTTAAAATATTAAGTTTTTTTATTAGTTTGTGTTTAGTTTGAAAATAAAATGCCTTGTTATACTATACCGCTTGTTTCAGTAGCTCCACAAACCTTGTAAATATAACTAATTAATAAAAACCAAACCTCGTAAGTTACATTTTTCTGTATAATTCTGCAATATTATCCCAAAAACAAAAAATGTATACCGTGTCATTTTTTTTTATTCAATATTATCAGGATATATTCATTAGATTTTTATTTTATTTAAAAAAAATATAAAACAGAACGTTTTTTAGCTCTCCTGGAAAATGTTGTGTTATGCACTTACGAGGTTTGAGAATATTGTCGACGATATGTAATATATGGTAGATTTTTGAAATCAGGAAGGATCACTCCAAACATTTCATAATATACAGGGCATTGTCCATTTAAAAAAAAAACATTTATTTTTTGTATCCCCTGAAATCTGGACGCCACTGTACTTTTGATAGAAAAGTACATTTTAACATGTGCATTTTAATAAAATGTAGTCATAACCACACAACTTTTATTTAAACAATTTTTTCTATAGGCAATAATAACGATGATAAGGGGTGAGTAATTTATTTTGAATAACCCTGTACAACAGCTCTAGCTATCACAGGACTACTGCAATCAAATTAGATTGAGGCAATCCCCATCACAGGCCCCATCACATGCTGTTCGAGTTGCCTATGTTTTTAGTTTTAGTGATAATATATTTGCATGAGATTTGGAATATTTGGAGCCGAAGAATCGAATTATCGATGGCATAATAAAATGTTCTTACTTAAACACTTAAATATTTTATTTCACATAGATAGAAATATACATCCTTCCCTCCTTCAATGATCATCAATTCAATAAATAATACTTTGGGCCGAAAGCAAATTCGTTCATAATTCAATAAATAATGAATACATTTCCTATGGTGGATAAAACCGAAAAAATTGTAGCGGATTTTTTTCCAAAAAAATTCTGAACCCTGAATTCTTCGCCCATGAGGTAAAAGGCTATGCCATCATCGTTTTTTTTATGATATACTATGTTTTATGTTGAAATTGGAAAGAGCTTTCTTCACGTACAATAAGGTAAATATAGATGTAGGATAAGGATTTTTTTTTTGAAAAATTGATTCATTGGCAATCAAAAAATTAAATAATATGATGAATTTAACAAATGAAAGAGAACAAATAATTTCAATCTTCAATCAAAGTCTGTACAGTTGATAGCCTGTTGCGCATAATAAAAAAATCGTGTTAAATATTATGAATGACTGCTGGAAGTGGAATTTTTCAATAATCCAAATTCAAGGGCACAGTAACCACCAACCGGCCTCATTCGCCTCAGCCGATTAAACTCAAAATTAAATCAGCTCCAAATCACATGACACAAGTTTCAAAACTGCAAGGTATTTTAGAGTGTTCTCGAATCTCGTGTACACTTAAAAGGATATACAGATTTTTTTGCTCAAAAGCTTACATTTTTTCATAAGGTATATCTTTTTCATCTTTTATCTTTCAATTTGTTACGTTACAGACTTTAATACAAGTCAAAACAGTCCTAAATAAATTGCATAGGAATTATCGATGTATTCAAATTTTTATCAGTTCTACTGATATCCTATTCTGAATTTTAAATATCTGATGGTAGATTCATAATCAACGATTCAAACAAATCCTAACTAACAGTTTTGCGAATGAGTCTCAATTTGAGTGTCTGCCATCATAATCACCACTTTAAAATTTGAAATTCTGAAAATGCTTCTCAATGAGCAACCCAAGAAGATTTTAAAGTTTCAGGTATATTTTCTGATATTTGGGAATCAAAAGAATACCTTTATACAATATACCGTATCAATGTTTCTCCTACTGCTAGAGTAGGAGAAAATGTATGAAACTGTATTCAAACCGAAGTTAAGCAAGTTAAGTTAATGTAACGAATTTATTGGTTAGAGTGAGGGGCTACCAGTATTACAGCCTTCAGTACAGTCTAATAATTATTTGTCAATGGGTAATGTTCTTTGCCCCCTTTTTTCCAAGAAATACCTCGGAATATGTGCATTTAGGTATAAACATTTTTCGAACGATATTTACATTTGCAATCTTTTTTAAAGTTGTAAGAAAACATAAGAAATTTCAGACATATACACGGTGGAGACTTTAACAGGAATATATTCGCTAACGGGGTGGTGAATGATTTTTTCAAAAAATTCCCGAGACACGTCAACTTTTAAATGTATTTACCTACATTTTGCAAATTTTTAGTAAGTTTGTAGGGTTGCATACAATTAAAACTATTTAAAAATTAAATTTATTTTTAACGTAACAATTGTTCAAAATGTGCACCATTCACTTGTTGGCAGCATCCCAGTCTGTGGTAGGTTTCGTCCCTTACATTATGCATCATTTGCGGTGTTATTTTTCCGATTTCCTCTCTTCTCCTTTCCTGCAGATCTGCTATGTTGTTGGGTTTCTGAATGTAAACCCTACTTTTAAGATGTCCCCACAAAAAGAAATCCAGTGGTGTAAGATCTGAAGATCTTGCTGGCCACTCATGCCAATGACAGCATAGTGTGGTGGGGCCCCATCTTGCTGAAACCATTACCTCTCGTCGGTCAAGTTGGGGTTTAAGGTGTTTGGAAATAAATGACATAGCACTGGCATTAGTTCGTGCTAGTGAGTAAACGCAAGTATCTTGCTCCATTAAGAGTGTCATCAAAGAAAAATGGTCCTACAATTCTATCTTGTATTATTCCGGCCCACACATTAGTTTTCTGTGGGCGCTGAGTATGAAGTTCCCTCATCCAATGGGTGTTCTCTTCAGCCCAGTAACGACAATTTTGGCGATTTACTCCATTTTTAAAATACCTTAAAATATCCATTAATATTTATCATTTTATTTTTTATTATTTATTTTTTTTTTATATATTTATTTATATTTTTATTTCTTCTAGAGCAAGCAACAAATTCAACTTCGTGTCGTCATCAACAACAGCCTGCCTCTTACTCGGTACTTTCCTGACATGACCCATCTCTCGATATTGTGCCTCAATTTTACTAATGGTACCTTGATTTAGTGGTGGCAAGTCAGGATGCGTTTCTCGAAACAAGCGAACAACTTCGCATTGAGTTCGCGCCCTATCACCATGTCCAATCATCATCAAAATTTCGATTTTTAGTGATTCAGTTAAATAAGACATTTTCACCAATTTGAAATAACACTTTCTTTTCAAAGTCTGAATACAGCATACAAACTAAATTACTCTTTGCGGCCGTGTAAAAACACTAGCAAAAAATAACAAATATCAGTTGTGGCAAAAAATTGCTTGGAATTTTTTGTGGGGACTATATGAAAAGTAAGGTTTACATTCCAAAACTAAACAACACACATTTTGAGTACGAAATTGTTGCGTTAAAAATAAATTAAACTATAAAATTACGTTTTAATTGTATGCAACCCTACAAACATACTAAAAATTAAAATTTGATCAGTGCGTTGGATTCCTCTTTCCACCAGCTTTACAATGAGGGGTCACAAGCCATAGGGTTGCATTTGAAAAAATCATGTCGAGGGTGGTTTCAGCCACCCCTGAAGGGCTATATTTTTCACATTACTTGCAAAATGTAGGTAAATACATTTAAAAGTTGACATGTCTCGGGAATTTTTTGAAAAATCATTCACCACCCCGCTAGCGAATATTCAAGTTAAAGTCTCCACCGTGTATGTAAGTTGTTATAGGAATAGATGCAAATAATAACATTCTGAGTCGCTTTCTTCCTGTCAGTAGACTCACTAAAAATACCTACACTAATGCAACCGTACACCGCGTGATCTTAATCCCTAATAACAAATTCGCCGTCAGTGTTAAAACAACTATTAGAATTAGTTTTACTATAGCGTGAATAATAATTAATTATCCGTCGTTGGAATTAATTTAATGGCGTACGTTTGATTAATTAATCACATGCGATACGTCGCGTCGTGCGCGGCCCACCGGGAGCCTTAAATCATCCTCACCGTAAAATTAATCTGTAATGCCATCGCATAAGGACGGTATTAAATAATAAGTTTATGGCGTCGTTAAATCGCCGAACTTTCTACTTAACGAATTTACAGCGACACGAGATGGACGTCGTTTCTTCTGAATCGACGTGGTGCTATCGGATTTCTAATTTCAAAGGGTGACTAACAAATTGCTGGTTTAGATAAACGTTTTGATAATACATCATTTGAATTATAAATAGGGTAGATAACACGGGTCGAGAAATTTAAACTTTTGTGAAATAACATTGACAAAAATAGGTGTAGACGAAGTATTTTGTCGTCCTAAATCCGAAAATGATAAGCTTATTACCGTAGCACGTACAGTTTTTTGTTGGGCTGTTAGAAAAAACAGATATGAAATGTGTCAAATTTAAGCAAAAATGTATAGATATTACAGAGGATAATGTGAATAAAAATATATTACATGATATAGCATCTACAACAACAATACAACGATATAAACTTTTACTTTTTCCTCTTGTGTTCTGTAGAATCATCTCTTTTTAAAAACCAGCCCTAATCGCCTAACATTGATGGGTCCCAGCGACCCTGGTATCTTTTTCCATCACCCTGATGTCCTGGTGGAACCTTCCTCCTTCTTCGTCGCTTACTGCGCCCAAATTTTCCGGAAAAATTCCCAAATATGAGTGCAAAAAAATGCATATTTAAAGACATGCGACACCCTAGAATTTCATAGGCATTCAAGTAATCATCTATGAGGTTTTTATAGTTTTCATCATTCCTGTTGCCCAGAAATCCTCTCACTACACTTACAAAACATTTCCAAGCTGTCAATTCCTTTTCATTTAATTTTTCTTGAAAATGCAAATCATCTAGAAGCGTCCTTATTTGAGGTCCAATAAATATGCCTTCTTTTTGCTTTGCATCACTTAATTGTGGAAATATTTTTTTAGGTACTTGAACCCATCACCTTCTTTGTCCATGGCTTTTACAAAGTTTTTCATTAATCCAAGCTTAATATGTAGAGGCATATTGTATGTTTGAACAAGCACCTTTGGTGGATTAACAATGGGGCATATTGTATGTTTGAAGTACCAGGTTCAAAATAAGTTCTACGAGGCCAATCTTTCTTACTGAGATATTCTTTTGTTTGGGATAGTAGGCATACTATCCCATAGACACAAAAAACAGCAATACTTTGTAAAACCAACTTGCAATCCTAGCAATATACTTTTAAATCTCCACAAACCCACTGTTACTGTTAATATTTAACGCGATTTAGTATGGTTCCTAAGTTGTCATAGGTTTCTTTCATTATAACTGAATGGGCTAACAGAATAGATGGTTTCTTGTTTCCACTATGAAGCACGACTACTTTTAGGCTGTATTTAGACAATAATTTCAATTGTTAATAGGATTACCCCGTAATATAAAAGAGAAACAGGTAGTTGAAAATGGGACGTGCTAGGTCATTTCTGTGAAAAGGTGATTTAATAACTACCTAAATGAAAGGCAAAAAGAGCATTGTCATCAATGTTATCAAAATCATGTTGACCTGTGTAATTAGATTTAACGTTAGATTTAATCACTTCCTGATGGTGTCAACATGGTTGGAGAAGCGCGTATGTTAAGTGTAAATAGAATGTTTCGGTGTTAGTAAGAGTTTTTAACTGTGTGTTTCGCTGAAGGTTCCAATTCTGCTTCAATATCATCCTAATTTTGATTTCGTAATTTCTGTCACTAATTTAGGGCAATTCCGGGAGAAATGGATCACTCTTTTCCTGACTGGTATTGCCTTTTTGTGTTAAAATTGGAAGAACTGCAATCGTAACTTTATTATATGAATCAAAGTTCATCTTATACATATTATAATATAGATTTCTTTGTACATGATTAAACATAATTTGAAAACGTACACAATTGTTGGTTCAAGTATCTCGTAATCTTCACGAGTTCATTACTATTACTGTAGGGAATCCTTAAATAATTTATTATCATATATCACAAATTCTTACTGTTTCGGTAGGAATATTATTAATTATTCAAAATCATGGTTTTTGCCACAAATATTGCATCGATACGCTACAAGTCCGGGTGTTGTTCCAGGAAGAATTGCAGTCAGTAGTAATCTGTTTTTTATTTATCAAACCGATGATATGTTTTAATCTCATTTATTCTGCGAGAGCAAAGTCCATGTCGGACAGCATGTCGCATCGGAGTATATTCATACTTTTGGAGTTTCTTAATGTGATAAAATAGTGGAGTATTTTTTTTTAATTACCAGAATTCTTTCTTCCAATAAGAGTTGATTTTGCCCCCCTAACTGCCTAGAAGCTTCATTAACCTATTTACTTGTATTTGTTATTAATTGCTTCAACAGCATTTTTCAACTCTTGTTTGATCCAGTTCCCTCTTGAGTTATCAAATTGTCTTCGATATTTCGTCGAAATAACAAATGTTCACAAAAACTATATACGAGTGGATTAATTACAACCCCGACCTATAAATCACTACTGCAATAAAGGTTTTGGTTATGTATCATTTGGTTTCTTTCGTTCTAGCTAAGGCACTAACCTAGTTGTGGATCCCCTATCATAAATATTGGAAAAATAGATAAGCATGAACAATGTACCACTTTTGTGTTGTAGATGTCATTCATCCCATTTTTTTTTTGTCAAAATAAATTTTGATTAGATACCTCAAGGTGTTTTAATTTTCCAAAACGTACACGAACCAAATATTTGTATATCCTGTTAAATATTATTATTATTGTTTAACTAACTACATATTAGTCTAACAAATTTATGAAATGTACTTTTAATACAACACTGTCTATAACCTTGAAGCTTCAGGAATGCACTCTAGAAGCTTACGGTGGTTTAAAATTATTCAGTTACTTGTATCACTCAGTGATATTCACTCAGTGGTACTCACTGAGTTACTTGTGTAACTCAGTGAATATATAATGATTACTATATATAGAGACATCCAAAAAAAACGTCATCAACTCTGGCTATGAACGAGAGAGATGGCATAGAGCAGTCATGTCTAAGCTTTCCGGTTATGTCAAACTTTTGACAAGTGACTGTCACAATTTGTAAAATAAACAATGGCTGTCATATGATGTGACAGTTTTGACAAGTAAATAAGGTTATATATAAATTCGATTAAGAACAGAAATACGTCTTTTTTTTCTCGGCCAACTTTGATGACTTTTTTTGGATGTCTCTATACTAAAAACTATGGTAATTTTTTAAGTGTGTTGTTCTGTAGATATGTCTTTGTTTTTGTCTTGTTGTACAGCCTTATATGACAGTTACAACAACATAGATTAAGCTCTGAAGAAGGAGAAATAAATTTCCAAATCGTTGGCAAAATCAAATGGTTGTTGTTTATTCCTGGACCTAAAATCCAACAAACCAAAAATTAATAAAGAATAATGTCGCCAAATTCCCCGCGGATATGTTAAAAGATAATACAGAAGATTTATTGAAACTCTTAACAATCCACCAGTTAAAACTCTACCCCTCTGCTCCCCCCGACTATTTATGGTTCATAGAAGATAAAAATAAAACGAAAAAACATTTTTCTCAAAAAGAAAAACAGGTCAACCCCCCACCCCCCCCCTTAGAGACCCTACTCCTTTGTCTATGTCTCGTATAATATCCTATAGGTAAATATCAAGCTGTCACCGACGACCCAACATGTTATTTTTTTATCATTTTTTATTTCATCGCAATTTAATTATTTGCAGAAAATACATTCGAAACGCGAAATATGCATCGTTTTCGATAAAAAATGCGAAAAACTGATTTTTGCATATTCACACTAAATTAAAAAAAAATCAAGTTGGCCACGCGAACAGTCCAAAGATGACATTTCTATCATACATTAATTTTGATTTGTAGAATGTGTGAGTTATTATAGCTTGAAAGACGATATAAAAGTACATACTCGTATGTAAAAGGTTGCAGTACTGTTAAGAACGACCCTAGAGTCGAATACAAAAATACGGGTCGGTTTATTTCTGATATCTACTAGTATTTGCTATTAATTTTTGGTTCCGTATTCTAAAAAGGTCCTATTCTGACATTTATTTGTCGGTTTATGGAGTGGCTTTAGGTTTCTGATTAACACTTATAAGCTATATTAATTTGCATATTTGATAATCTATGTGTAAAGAAATTTCGAGGAGATTTTCGATTTATTCATCAAAATTGTATCGTATAACTATCACTCCTTAACATTTTTGACAAAATTACGCGAGTATTTTCCTATTGGTGTAGTTTTCGAATTGGCTTTTGCTGATCACTAATTATTATTATAAAACAACTGAGAAACGGTGCCACTTTTTCTCGGCCGTCACGTCCAATTACCTGAACATGTTCATCTGTTGAATATCTTTATTACAAATTTACATTAACATATAAGTAAAGACAATTAACGTTCGTACATGTTACATATAATTAAGCATCAAAACTTGGTCGCGAATACACTTAATAACTACATGCATAGTCATGGGCCTCACATGAAATCGCCGACCTAATTAACGGCAAAGCTACTTAAATTACTTGACTTACAGAGCATGATTGCGATAAATAAACGCTTTTTATGGAGCTATTCGAATAAATAAATAAATCGTCCATGTGCGCTTCTTTCTCCCAGGTGCAATTCTTAATGCCCATGAATCGCCTTAAGAATTATTAAATTACTTCAGCGTTAATGTGTCTTTAAATTTCTTTAATCTCTCTCGCCTCTCTAATATTGGTATCCCTTCTGGGCTATGTTGTCTCTCTTTCACCAATTTATATTCCCCATAATATTATCACAGGCACCAGTAGCGGTTAGTGATATTTCAGTTAGCCATATCTTGAAAACTACGCATGGGACCCACTTCACTTTTTAGGTGATGACTATACACCTCTTACAGAAAGGATTTATAGTGAAAAAACCGTCAGCAAAGTTTGCGAAAAATTTTTCAAAAAAACTGCAAACACTGGATCTCATTAACGCTCTGTGGAATATTTGCAGTATATATATTTTTTCATAATTTAGAAACAAATATAAGGAGAGGTTTTTCGATTTGTTACAAATGTTCTTTTTTTTCAAAAAGTTATGGCCATTTTAATTTTGGGAAACAAAATGTTCCTATAAAATTAAAATTAAAATGGTCATAACTTTTTGAAAAAAATATTTTGTACCAAATCGAAAAACCCTCTTTATATTTGTTTCTAGATTATGAAAAAAATATATACTGCAAATATTCCACAGAGCGTTACTGAGATCCCAGAGTGCTGCAGTTTTTTTTTTTTGAAAATTTTTTCGCAAACTTTGCTGATGGTTTTTTCACTATAAATCCTTTCTGTAAGAGGTGTAGTATAGTCATCACCTAAAAAAGTAAAGGTCCCATTCGTCGTTTTCAAGATATGGCTAACTGATATATTACCAACTAATAATAATAACCAACCGCCACTGATAGGCACACAGAAAATTCTAGTGTCCAGGATACTCCACTATAGTATACTTGCGTATTTTGACGTGCTGAATCGGATTCCGGTGTCAGAATTGTTCCGTCATCCTCAGTTTCAAACAAAAATCCCTTAGAAAAGCCTCAATCTTGGCTGTAACTCTTGAGGATATAATCATGCTGAAAATCTTCTAAGATAAAACAGTCAAATATGATTTAAACTTCCTAACACGAGACCAATGACAATCAGTGATTTGGTATCAGTGGGCCTTCCCCTAGTGTTGTGCAGCAATACAGCTTTCAAGCTCCGCTTGATTGAATCTATAAACTATCGGTTGTTTCTGTTCGGTTATTTATTAATCCATTTACATTATCACAATATACTAAATCACCTTTCACATTTGGACAAAAGTACTTTCCGAAATATTTTTCTACGTCTTTCTAAGAACTTCTCTCGCCTCTTTCGCTACCTACTAAATTTGCTCTCTGAAGTCAAGTATTTCACTCCAGTCTCAGGGAGTCTCAAATCTCTTACTAAATTATTCAGTTCTTTTTGTCTCAACAAAAGAGGAGTACTTTCTCTCGTTCTATATGACGAAAAAACTTCTTCATTCTTGTCATCACCATCATCATCATCTGTAGAACTATATTTTATGTAGAAAACTCATTAGTTCTGGAGCAATGGCGGTATCGGACTCGAGTTATAAGCGGGTCAAATTACATATATGGACAACGTTTTTCCGAATATTTCAGTATGAAATTAGCTATATAAGAGTGATTATGGCTAATCGTGATGAAATACCTCGATAACGTTTTTGGTGGAATTCTACATTGGATAAATTTCGGAATTTTAATTTGTCAGAGTTCTGTACATTTCAGTACATGGGTATTAACATGAATCAAGCATAAAAGCTCACTGTGGGAAAACACGTTTTCCTAGGGATTCTCTAATTCCAGCGGAAGACCCACTGATGGTAAATCACTTGGTGTGAAAAATTTGTGTCACCGGACTCGTGTTAGGTGGTTCATATGATATTATAATGGTTTATCTTAGAATATTTTCAGCATGATACTAGTCATGCCTCAATAGTTACAGCCGCGCTGAGGCTTTTTTAGAAGATTGTTTTTCCTAGGAGAAAACCTGAGGGTGATGAAATAATTCTGACAGCGGATTCAGATTCAACACGTCAAAATATGCTACGGGAGTGGCCTATTAAACGTTTTTGAAGAATTGATTTACATTCTGTATTATTTTTATCTTACAGCTAGAATCATGGGACAAAAGATGCCTATGATTTCTCTTCGAACGAACAAAAATCATTTCACTACATTTTCCCAAGCATATTCTTGTGCATATAAACTGTGACTTTTAGGGTAACAGATTAAATGTAACCCTATTTGCTGCGTTGTCAGTTTCTGAAATTGATTTATTTTTTTCAATTATCTTCATCAATTCAAATTATACTATTTGAACCACTTAACACCGAAACACTTTTTTTAAATATTCAGTTTTAATCATCTCCTGATGATACCGACGTAGTTGGCGAAACGCGCCTTGAAAGCAAAAAAGTGTTTCTGTGTTAACTGGTTAAAAGTGTTCACGTGTGATTTTTTTCTATAGCTGTCAATGAATTAAAATTTGTTTGCTATGCAAATGGAAGACTTAAGAGAGACGGGAGTTCCTATATTTGTTAACGCTTTTACCACGGCGCGGCGTCACATTTAACATGATTTGTATTACAAAAACAAACCATGTGTTTCCTTGTATTCGTATGGAAAGTATTAAAATACGATGATACATAAAAATCTGAAGCTGAAAAATGTGGCTTTCGTTTGGGAAAACACGCCAACAAATGTAATATGTAAGACACCTGTTACCGTCCATCCGACAAAAATGATAATACGCAATAGTATGGCAACAATTAATTTGTGCGGTCAACGGCATGATACTCCGTAGCCAACTCGTTTATTTCCTTCTCCTCGAGCTGTCGTTGACTATATGAGCTACTATCGGTAATAATACGTTGATTTCCGCTGTTCGGGAAACAACTGAAACCGACTGAAATAACCACTTGCTCGTTTGATAATTCCGATATGAAACATGGCTTTCGAATGTTATTCCTTTCTTTTTTTTTTTCTATGTGACTCACGCAGAGTCATTGCACTTTTAGATAATTTATGGATGGTGTTCCGTATCATTGTCTGCCTGATGCCTGGTGCCTGATGACTTGGTTATTGAATTTCAAGCGGAATCGCAGGTTGAATTCCACCGCGTTGAGTATTGAAAGTGATTCATCTCGGTAGATAAAGATACACTTAAATAATATACGGGGTGTCCACTTTTTCGATGGAATTGCGGTGGTAACATCTAAAGTATAAGGGATATAGGTCCGTTATATTTATCAAAGAAAAATTGTGGATTTTGTGTTTCACGAAGATGATATTTTCACAATCTCCTTTTTTTAAATATTTACAGGATTTTTCTGACTGCTGAAAATTTTGAAAAGTTTGAAAACAGGCCGTGAGATGCCAAGAGAGCAAGTTTTCTCAAATGTATCTTATATTAAATAAGGAATTTATATTGTAATTATACATAGGTATAAATACAACATGATATCCATTCAGTTTAAATTTAAAGATAGGAACATCATATATGGAACAGTGTGGAACAGCCAAATGGAATAAATTCAGTAGCTCCATTATTATGCATTTTTTTAGAAAATCCTGAGAAACGTCAATTTCTAATTCTAAAATGACATCTTGCGACGCAAAAATGTCATCCCTAAATTAAACCTCCTTCAGGTGATACTACAACCCCTAAATTTTCAAATTGGAAGTAGGGGCTTGTAATACTTCATTTGAAAGGTCTTTTCACTCTCTATTCAAAACAGCTATGGTTTTAATTTTTGTTGCAGAAATTAACAAGAAAAAAAAAGTTTCTCTAGCGTAGGAAATTCATTACATTAAAATAAAACTTTTATAAATAACATTATTTGTCAATTTTAGGTTCTGAAATTTTAATAACAATAAATTAATGTCTGTAATTGCCGACATTCCCTACTATTAGATAAAAATTTACTAATAAATACGTACAATTTTTTGCTTAACAATCGAACGACAAAAACGAACAAGCAGCAAAAAAAACAAACCTGAAATTTAAGAAGTTGGCCATTATCAGCTTTAGTGAAATTACCTAGAAACGTGCTTGTCATTGTAACAGAAGTTAACAGTTATCAGTGTTAAACTTTTTGCTTTAGTTTTCGTGTTGCTATTTAGAGAGAGGGTTTACCTACCATAAATGCATAAGATAACGATTCTGCAGATGATTGGTTATGGAAACAGAACACGAACGCAGGCCAAAGTTGTTCGCCTATTTTATATGCATATATATATTTCTAGAAAAATATCCGCCGCCGAGTTGCCGCCGATATCTCAAGGTGCCGTAAGTAAAATAGAGAAGCAGTTTCGGGAACGTGGACATGTACAGCAGCTAAAGAAAAATCGTCCCAAACTCGCAGAAATTGGCTAATAATGTAGGAAGAAAAAACAGAATATAGCCTCCCAGCTTGTATGTAAGGACCCCAGTAAGCAATATGGTTCCAGCAGGATGGTGCACCAGCACATTACGTGAAGTCAATGTCCGGCAATATCTCCACACAATCTTTGACGTGGTTCTGTAGAATGGCCTTCACGATTGCCTGATCTCACGCCGTTAGACTTCTTCCTATGGGGATATGTAAAAAGTATGGTGTACAAAATCAAACCCGACGATTTAGCTGACTTAAAAAAAATTATAATAACACTTGCAATTAGGTCGATTACCCCGCAGATGTTAACTAACGTTAGAAGACATTTCTATTTTCATCTAGGATGCTGCCAAGATGCTGGAGGTATGCATTTTGAACATCTGCTGCATTAATAATGATTTGTATTTTTTATTTTAATGTAACGTATTTCCCACGCTGGAGAAACTTTTTTTTCCTGTTAATTTCTGCAATACAATTTAAAATCATAGCAGTTTTGAATAGAGAATGAAAAGACCTTTCAAATGAAGTATCACACGCCCTACTTCCAATTTGAAAATTTAGGGGTTGTAGCTGTCACCTGAGGGGGGTTGAATTAGGGGATGACATTTTTACGTCGCAAGATGTCATTTTAAAATTAGAAATTGACGTGTCTCAGAATTTTCTAAAAAAAAATGCATAATAATGGAGTTACTGAATTTATTCCATTTGGCTGTTCCACACTGTATATTTCTTCATTATCAAAGAAAGTAATGTTAATACAAATTTTAATAATGTTAATAAAAAAAGGTTTTAATAACATTTTTCTGTCAATAAATAATTTTTTTCTTGCTAGTTTTTGGTAAAAAAATTTTTGGTATTCATCTCTATTCACTTATTAAATCCAGTTATAAAAACTGTTTCAAAATAAAGTCGTTGCCTTGAACATCACAATTAATTTCAAGTATACTTCAAGGACAAAATGCATTAATGTATAATAATTAACATATAATAATATAATAATGTCTATCATGAAAATCCACTGTAACATATTTTTTATTTATTTCTGAAAAAAATACACATCACCAATATGAAAAATTGAAACCAAACGAAAAATGTATGAATGTAGTTGCGTCTACACAAACCCATTAGCATAAGTCGTTGTCCAATATTAAATACTTAAAGCAATATATAAAAAAACTTACCCATTATTACGTCTGTAATAGAAACTCTCGGCATTGTTTGGGATGCTCAATAATCCTTAATTGAAATTCAACGAATTTTCACTTCACTATTTAATAATTATAGTTAAACACTTGACTCTAGTCTCGAGTGTACTACTATTATCCTACTACAAAAATTATCGGCTCAGACGAATCGAAAACTGTCACCACTGGAATCAATCAAGAGCTCTTGACCAGATGCTATCTCCATTGCGTTCCACCGCCAGGTGTTCCTAAAATAAAGTGGATCATCTTAATAATTGCTAATCTCTGAAGTCTATTTAATCGCTGGTAATCATATGGTATGCGTGGGCAGGACTACCAATTATAGATACTTTAGCGATGGAATACTTTTGGAAAACCATGTAGATGGATACGTTTAATAGTTGTTTGTTGGCAGCTGTCTTACAAAGTTACTTATGCGTAATCTCTATGTGGAGATACAGTAATGCGAAAATGAAGTAGAAAGATGTTTGTTATGTTGTTTAGGAGTCATGATAGAGATGCTTTTAAATGTAGTCACAACAGAATATTCTGGAGAGCAGTGATAACAAATTTAAATATAATTGACCCTAAGCCGTTACGTTCGTAGATTCAAAGTTTATATGTACCGTTGGTTTTTGCAGATTTCAAAAAACAGTTTTAAAAACTTACGCGTTGATTGATGATCGTGATAAAGAAAACACGTTTAAATATTTATCAAGATAGGCTTTTTTGTTTGATACATGATTTTATGTCTAAGTTGTATGCATTTTGGAATATTTTTAGACATTTAGAATATTCTTTCCATTGCATCATACTACCCGATTCGTTAGTAACCGTGTTAGTTATTGCCGCTGCATTTTTAATGGCCATTACGTTTTTTTTATCTTTACATTACTGAGGAAATAGTGCCTTATTTTTTGTAAAATATATATATTTTTTTAAATAAATTTAAATAAAATAAAAAATAATTTAAAATCTTGGACAATTTTTAAATTTCTAAAATTTTACTGTGAAATAATTAACTTCGTGTAAAGGCTAAATATATACTCCACCAGTTATAATATCTAAACTGTTCTCCGAAAAACAGGTAATAAAAATTGTTTTAAAATGGTTATATGTATAGACATCCAAAAAAAAAAACGTCATCAAAGGCCGAGAAAAAAAAGACGTACACTCGAACCCCTCTTATTTCACCTTCGCTTAATTCACATCCTCTGTTATTTCACCACGTTTCCCCCTATTAGGTCGCGAAACCGTCCCGGTTAAGTCGCCGCCTGTAAAAGTTTTAGAACTACGTTTGGAAATTGGATTCTCGCATGAATATGTACAATTTTTATTGAAAAAAATGATTGTGTAATACATTTATTGATTGAAAATAGGTTAGGTGTGTTAGGTGTTTTAAAAATATTTAATCTTTAAAATATTCATTCAAGTGGAAAATTGAACTTTGTCACACACGACTGGGTATACTTACATTGATTTTTCGTTCAGTTGGCTCATTTTTCGTTATAACAAGTGCTGTGGTATATCTCTAAATATTTCTTTTTGCAGTTAAAACACAAAAAAGTTGAGGTTATGATCGCGACTTAAGAGAGGCAAAATTTCGCGACTTAAGCGAGGTAATGATGCACGGATTTGGCGACTTAAGAGGGGTTCGAGTGTATTTCTATGCTTAATCGAATTTATAACCTTACTTACTTATCAAGACTGTCACATAATATGACCGCCATTGTTTATTTTACAAATTGTGACTGTCACTTGTCAAAAGTTTGACATAACCGAAAAGCTTAGACATGACCGCTATTTCCATCTCTCTCGTTCATAGCCAGAGTTGATGATGTTGTTTTTTTTTTGGATATCTATATATACGTGCTGTGCTATTTTATTTGAAGAAAACCTAAATTTAAAAAACACTGATTTTCCATTATTCATTCTTTCTGGGCACAAATTGTATTTTTTATGTGATTTGCTCCAATTTGCACTGAATGTTCATTCCACAGCAAACAAGTGGAAATTTAAAAATAGATCAAGATTGTTTACAGATTTACCTGCCAAATTATGTTATTGATCAAAAATTTCCCTAAAAATAAAACAGTTTAGTAGCATTATTAACAAAAAAAACACATATTTCATGAAATCATTTGAAATTTAAAAACGCCAATTATTTTATTAAAAAAAAAAAACGGAAATTATGAACGAAAAATTAAATTAATTTTACAAGGAACTTCATATTTAAAATCTTAACGCAAATACATTTTTTTTTCTATATTATGACATATATTTATGTTTTAAAAAATAATGATATTTTATGGTGACCAAAAATTTCAAATGACATATTGGCCGCATTGCCAATTTGATGGAACCAGTGTGTGGATAGTGCCAATTTATGGACAATTTAAAAAAGTGGATAAAAAAACCTGCAAGGAAGATGATGTATATGGTGGATGTCCGGAAAGTAATGTAAATAAAGCCTTTACATAGAAAATTTATAAAAATGTCAATTTCGTTTATTTAAATGTTCTAAGAGCTTTCAAACGTATGGCAGACGAGGCAACTTTATTTTTAGAAATATTTGATTTACATGGGTGAATGCGACTTGCACTCTGAAGAAAATTTATCTTCTCATCCCAAAAAGTGGTAGGACCTAGGAGTTTCCGTAATTGTTGAAGCCAGCAGCCAGCTTCACCATTTCGCTGCCTCAGAATTATAAGTGTTACAGTTTTATCGGATTTGGACTTATACATATCACATGGCAATATGCACAACTTAGAACCTTTGGCAGCATCGCTATTCAGTCTAACGACGGCTTCAAAGGCAAAGACTTCAGAGAAGCATACGATTGTTCTTCTTATACCGTGTTCTTCTGCCACCAAAAACTTTGCGTTTATCTCAAAATTGTTTGTGTGTAACATAGAACTTTGTAATTCTGAGGCAGCGATTTGTGTCCTTCACTCGTAATCTCTCTTACATCCTTTTGACTGACTACCACACACAACTCATTCTGTCACCTCCCAACCAGCGGTAACTATCTCGTCATAAAATTAAAGTAAAATCAGAAAACTATGTTATGGGCCGGAAGGACCATCTTAGACAACGGAACAGGGGGATGAAACATACTCAACACCTCATATCACTGAAAATATGAAGTCTGACTCGCGTATTTGACTGGAAAAAATTCGTTTCTTTTGTAAATTTTTTGAAAAAAAAAAAAAAAAATCAGTTTTTTTTTTTTGGAATAGGTACTCGTAAATATTCTTGAATTTTATGTATTTTTCATTTCCACGTCCCTCACACTCCACCATTTAACTACGGTAAGCACCATCTAATTCTACCGCCTTTACTATTCCTCTGGCCCAGAATTCCTCTGGTTGTGTGTTAAAGAATTTCTGGACGTCCTTGGCCAGACTCAACTCATCCTGATACTCATTGTCTTTCAGATAATTATGCACATAACCAGTGGAATTCTGGACCAGCGGAATTAGTTGTGTAGGCTGAGAACGATGTGAAGGCTGAGTTATGAGTGGGAGTCTGTCAAAATCGTGCATTTTCCCACTGGAGGATGTGAGAGAGATTATAAGTAAGACATAAATCTTGAAGGCTGGCCTCAACAGTAATGGAAACTCCTGGAGCCTAGCACTTTCTGGGGAGAGAAGAGAAATATCGATCCAAGTGCAAGTTGCATTCACCTATGTAAATCACTTACTTCTCAAAGAGACATTGTCCTCTCTACAATGTGTTTGAAAGCTATTCGGCCCTTTAAATGAAGCGAATTGATATTTTTTACAAATTTTGTATGTAAAGAAAAATGCTTTATTTACATTATTTTCTAGACACCCTAAGATGAGTACGTTTTAACAACACTATGATTTTGAAAAATAAGATTATTTCCAAAAACTCTTGAGCAAACACAAATAAGACGAAGAAGAAATATTCTTTTAAATGTGCTTGTTTAAATCTTATAGACTACTAATAATTAAATAAAATGTAAACTTGTCTATTTTAGTCTCAATTTAAATGAATATTCTATGATAAGTAGGTATTACAACGACATATTAACATCATATGCGAAAAAAATATGTTCTCTGGACCTCACTTAAAAGACCAACGACTCCAATCTATTGCTGCTCATAAGCAATTATCTTCGTAGGAAGCTATTTAAGACATATGTAATTTAGCTCTAATATTGTGCCATATCTAACAAATCAGTGGGAAGGAAGGCAATATATAGAAAAAACGATGAATATAAACAGATGATACGAGATGCGAATAGTTTTTTAACTATATTGATGGCCGATGAAAATTGTTGGCGGCTATACCAACGATTTCACTAGACGATACTTTGAATAATTAACTGATTTACATGAAAAAAAAAGGTTAAAGGATCATTAACTTTAATACAAGCATACAAAAAAGGTGAACGTATTCCAGACAGAACAACTGTTATTCAGTCTTCAGAATCATCAGATGCTTTAAGTTTTATAGTAAATATTTTATATCATCGAGTAGTATACCGCTAAAGATAGTAGACGTAAAACAGTGAATACATTTATAGAAGGAAGATCATTCTGCTATATCAATTGTTACTTAATTCATGTGAAATATGAGTCTTTAAATTCTACGACAATAACTGTAAAACCACAAATTAATGACTTATTATTGGTAAATAATAAAATGTGAATTTTGGAACTGAACGTGAATACCAGTTCCAGGTAACAGCTAATAAAGTATTTTACCATATATAGGGAGGATTTTTTTTAACAAAATACTTTATCATCAATCTGTACAACACATGTCTGTCATTTTCTTTTTAATAAATACGTAATATCATGATCAATTAATGAAAGTAAATGATATACCATGGTTATACATTACTTGTTTTGCATGCAATATTGAGACATTGTAAGTTCCATCAACTATAAAATAATTATTTTCAAACCTTTCCTATAATTATGATTAGATGTTTTGAATTACAGAAATATATAGTACTAGCGACCCGCCCCGGCTTCTCACGGGTGCACTGGACTTTTTTTGTAGACCTTTTTAAGGTGTACAATACTGTAATACATTATTTTGATCTATCTCGTAGGGTTCAGCCAGCGTTTGCAATGTAAGCGCAAAAATCAGTGTTTATGTACTATATTATGCATGTATTATACATATAAACATTCCCCTTAAATCACTGTATCTATTAAAAAAAACCGCATTAAAATCCGTTGCGTAGTTTTAAAGATCTAAGCATACATAGGGACAGACAGCGGGAAGCGACTTTATTTTATACTATGTTATGATTATGATATGATGATGCCCGTTTAAAGTATTCAGGTTATGCATAATAGGAAGCAAATTCAAGTCATGTTCATTTTTCATTCGTTTATAATCTCGTTTATTAGTTTTATAACACAAAAATTTGGGGTACGAATACTTTGATTTTGTACGTATCCTAATTATGATACTCACCCCTCTTTTATTTTACAAAAAAAATAATTGTCATTCATCGTAAGTTGTTTTGTATTATTAATACATATGATTAATAAATAACCATTAAGAGCTATCGAAAAAGTAATGAAAGAAATATTAGAGATAATACTTAGAGATGAAAACTTAATTTCTTAAACGTTTAAAATATATTTAACTGTGTATAATAATCTCGTATTCAAATTCACATTTTTCTACCTTCTCTGAAGTCCTGCTAGTTTTTACATACATAATATTAAGTTACTTGCTCGATAAATGCAATTTTATCTGATAAGGGTGATTTCTTTATAAAATATAAAACGAAAATACTTAGTAATGACTAGGGTTCGGAATGTTTGACGTCTTGCGTGTTAAACTGCCTTAAAATATCCTGTTCTCCCGCGACGGGATGGCGTACTACTGCACATACGTGGGTTCTGGATCGTTATTGGGAAGAGTCAATGCCGTACGTAGCACAGACGGGAAATACACGCGTATATAATACGCGGGCGCTTAAAAAATACGATTTATACTGTCATTATCATAGAGTTTTATAAGGCCGATCCCTGTGTTGCAGCACACATTTCCGGACTCTAGTAATGCCATTATTGAAGTTGATCCTGCTAACAAGGTCTGATGTCTGAATGATATGAAAACACCTAAATTAATTCTTGTACATAATAAATTGACATTGTAAGTTAATTAATATTGTAAATATTAATTCGTACGAACTAATGCCAACAAAGTTAGTACTCATTTAGAATCTACCACTTAGTAATAAAGTAAAATTTCTAAAACCAAACATAAAGTAAACTGTATATGTAATTTTAAGAAATCATGTGAATATGACGATAAAAAATGCTCTATGCTAAGTTTTATTTAGCATTTTCATATACATTTGTTTTTGTAAACATTTTAATCTTATAAACAGATTAAATAAACATTTTCTTGGTATAGAAAAAAGCGTTTCAATTTTTTTTTTCTAGAGTCCCTATATATCTAACATAATCATCACACTTATAAGAATTTGAATTAATTTTATTAATTCATTACTTTTAATAAAGACCTACATGGACAAAACTAGTTTTTGAAGTGGTTAATTAAAATAGGTCAAATTAGGACTCTATTATAGCTATGATATTGTGGATGGAACACAATGCATGCTAGATTAATTCGTTTTTTTTAACCTTTGAAGTACTACGGAATATAAAAAAAATATTTGGTAAATAAAATCCTGTATTTTTTTATGACGTAAAATTTTGTCAACCAACCGTTTGGGATCAGAAAAATTTATTGCATTTACTGTTACTAAAGCTACTAATTCTGACAAAACTAAAGATATTATGACACTTTCTGGCTCTTTTTAAATACCTAGCTAAATTTATTTAGCCAGAATTTATTAATTATTAACCGCCATAAGTAATTATTAATTAATTACTAATTAATATTTAATTAATATATTAATTAATAATTAATAATTAATTAATTAAATACGGCTGACAGTTTGACCTTTGACCGAACAAAAAAAAAAGGCGGCACTTGTGACTAGGAACTTTATATGACCAAAAAGAAACAGATTTATAAGGTTTTTATGATGGTTTTCAAAAATAATATTTGTAATACGATAATCACACTTATACAAATTAGAATACATGTACAACTACTAGTTCTTAAAGTTGTTAATTAGAGTTTACCAAAAAAAATTTGTTTGGGTATGGAAGGAAGCGTGTGTTTTCTTTTGGGTTAATTAGGTTTTGTTTTAAAAGATGTTTTGAAATACTGCAAAATAATAGAAAACAGTCATTTGTAAATAAAATTCTGTAGTTTTTTATGATGTAAAATCTGGTCAAGCAGAAGTTCGGGATCAGAAAAACCAATTGCATTTACTAATTATAAAGCTATTGAATCTGATAAAAATAAAGACAATAAGGTACTTTTTCGCTCTTGCAAAATTTAGAGGCTCGGTTTTTTTTTTTTAATATATGTTGTTTATTGAACCTCCACATTTATTCTAAATTCCTTGGTATTATTTAATTACTTGCAGCTGGTCTTTGACGGGAAATAATAATAAAAAAAGTAGCAGAACTTGTAACTAGGCACAAAGGTTTTTTGGTATTCAAGAATAAAAAAAAATAATTACCTTTAATTGGACGTAAACTCAAAACTAACCGCCGAACACAAAACCCACAAAAACCGCACCGCTCGCAACGAGGGGCCTCTCCTCTCCGAAGTAGACGTCGGGGTATCGCGCGCGTTTCGACAGCCACAGTACGGGCGAGAACCGGCCGCGGAAGAAGAGAATTGCGTCGGGCACGCTGCGACAATCGGCTACCGACTGGCTAGAAGAGCAGAGGATGGCATACATCTTGCAGACAAGTGGGTCACTGGAAACTCTCTCCCAGACACCCTCCGTGCAGTATGCGATGCCGTTCATCTCGCACCTCGCGGCCACCGGATGATGGATAACGTGGAGGAGCGGTCAATTCGACTTGGAGTTGCTACCAACGCTTCGGGAATAGTCCAAGATGGCACTGCGTGATTACTGTCTTCATAATTTCGTCTATTTTCTGATCTCGTCTTCATAATGTAATAGAATACGATGTGTCAGAAATCAAGGTCTTGTACCCGTAATAGATGAAATATTTTCTCGGCCAGCCGGACTTTCTCACGATATTATGACGCCTCATCCGATCTTATAACTTTAAAATTGTCGAAATTATTCCGAAAATACGGCGACGGAATTGGCTTGTCCCAATTTCGAAAATCTCACGGCTTGTCTCGAAGTGTCAAATCCCATACGAGTAGGGGAGAAATGAGAGTTCTGTATCACCCCCCACCACTTTTTTTACCCCACCACCACTTTTCACCCCCCCCCCCACAACTTTCTTTTAGCCTCCCACCACATTTCGGGTCAAGTTCGTCCACATTTTTGGACTGGTCAAACCGGTTAGGTCAATAACCGGTCACCTACAAAACTGGTTAGGGCAATAACCAGTCAAGGTCACCTACAAAACCGGTTAGGTCGATAACCGATCACCTACAAAATGCAACAGTAAAGGCAGGGCCACACAGAAAGCTATGCTATGTTCGCTATAAACAATGTGTACGCTATGTTCGCTTTGTTTGCTATGAAATATGGCCACATCAAAAAATGGTAAGTACAAGACCTTAGGTTCCCACAAACATGTTACCATGCCGGTTGCCGTGGGAGAGTGATAGTACTGATGATGACGCAGTATTGCTGTTTTCGTTGTGTAAAAGGAATAAACGCAAAAGATTATGGATATACAATGTCAACAAAAAGGGGAAAAAGTACGGTGAATATCATCACTTAGTAAAACAATTGATTAATATAACGTGGGTATAATATGTTAGAAACTACTTTAACAGTACTTGCAGCACACGTGAAATGCATCTGTTCCCGCGCGTCTTCGGCGACGTTGCAAAAATATAGCCAGAAATCAAACATCTCGGTTACGCATCTAACATCGCAAACATAGCGCGCGTAGCGTCTTACGTCTGTATGGCCACGACCGTTTAAAACAAGGGGGACTATTTTTACCGCATATAGCGAACATAGCGAACGTAGCGAGCATAGCGCTCTGTGTGCCCAGGCCTTTATGAGAACATAACAGAATGTGCGATAGTGATGAAATTTTAAGGCAAGAAATTAATCAATGTTTGGTATGTCGTCAAGTTCTTAGTCGTAAAAAAATGTCAAGAAAATATTGGAGAGGAAGTCCAAAACTAACAATAGGTGTGTGTACTGAACTTTGCACTACAACGCGACCAATAAAAGTAGAGATACGTTGCCCAGATTATCCTTTATTGGATGATTTATATTTTTGAAATCTCATATACAATTAGTAAAAACTGGACAAAATGTGTATTGAAGATTTTACATTGAAATTTTTGCATCCTGCATAAATGGGTTGGCTGGCTAGAATTGCGGCCGACTGGATATTTAGATAAAAAATTAAAAATATATTTGATTTATAGGAATAACTTTGCACGGAGTAACAGTTTCATAAAGTGGCTTTATGAAACGATTGTGAATAAAGTGACATTTTATCCACTAGTGAAACAAACAAACAACCCATAGAAGCAAAAGATAGAAATCATCAGAGCGTACCAAATTAAAACGAATTTTTAAAATCTCTGCTATCTTATTGTTATGACAAGACATTTAAATTCTAATAATATTTGCTCAGATTGTGGATAAAAGGTAAAACGTACTGCATTCGTTTTAGTTGTGTTTTATCCTCTCAAGAAAATTAAACAATCGAACTTCGTTGTTTGGCTTAAACATCCTTTCGTAGATAAAACTGTTTCTAAAACACTTAATAGGTACAATCAATAATTATTAATTTCAGACACATCGAATTCTGTTGCGTTATGAAGACAGAATCCACGTAGTCGAATGTCGTATTAGAAGGGACTAGTGAAAAGAAAGTACCAGTAACAAGAATTTCAAAAATCTGGGCCTCCAATTTTTTTGAGACCGATCACAGGCTAAAAAAAGGTTTTGCTTAGGGAGTCATTATTGGTAATATATTATCCCATAATTTTCTAATAAATTTTTGAAATATTCTAATAATTTTACAACGAAAATTAATAACGATTTTAAATCAAGTAGGTACCATCATGAATCAACATCAATCAGTGTATTCCTCGAAAATAGAATGCCAGTGAGTAAGAGGTGAAGAGGTCAAGTGCTTGTCCAGCAAATAGTTGCTGAAAGTCAGACACAAGTGACAGTTAATTAGCGCAAGGTCTGGCATAAGCTGGATAAGGTACAATTATTTAGCCGAGCTGCTGAATCTTCTGACATCGTTGCTGCATACGGCTTAGCTTTGTCATGAAGCAAGGAAAATTTATCTTGTTGTCCGTGAAGTCGTTCCACACCACACGGTCCTTATAGTAATAGTAGTAGTAATCGCAGTAATAATACTTGTGAGTCGACGAATAGTGGGCATCGATTTCATAGGCAAAACCTCCTAGTGTGTAAAACTTTTCATCGCCGGTGACCAGGTTCTTCAGCCTTGCTCTTAAAATTTAAATGTTGTATGCATATATTGAATCATGAAGTGGTTTGAAGAGCCGACAAGTCGTGGCGACAAGACTCCACAATCTAACTTTTTCAAGACGATGAAAGTGGCGAACGACGATGCTACGACCGCATACGGGAAGCTCTTACGAGCTGCTTATTGCAGCTCGTAAGAGTATGAATATAAAAAAAATTAAACCAATACAAAGACATATCTGTGAAAAGTTTTGACAGTCGAAAACGTCATCAGTCGAGGTAAATGTCGTCAATGTAATTGTCGTAAAAATAGCGAAAACTAACACAAGATAAATTTTTTGTCGCCGAAAAAACGTTTTCTGTACCTCTAGAAACTTTTAGGAGTAAAAATAGGACGTGGAAAGTAGTTTTTTTTTTTAATTACATCTGCTTGTAAATGGACAGAAAAGTTTGTGATGCAGGAAGATTATTTTTTTCATGTAACTCCAAAAGGGTTGATCCTCTGGTAATTATGATTTAGGAGTGACGGAGTCAATTACTTTGATGATTGCCGCAATGATTCAGCGGTAGAAAAGTTTCTTCCAATCGAAGTGATCCTCAAAGCTGGATGAGTTTACAAACGCCTACCCGCACCTGTCAAATGATAATGGATCTCCAGATGAAGCGCGAGTGCTATCATAACCGTCCAGCAAGCACACGGTAATTAGATGTTCACTTGTTACCGCCGCGGCTACCCGCGATGCTGCCTGATGCTTCGCTGCGTCGTGCAGCAGGAAGAGAGACACGCTGCACTACCTCCAGCGCTTACTATTCCTCTAATCTCTAATCCTGTGTCGGCATTCTAGATTTCCGATACGGGCCACTGTGCTCGCAGGAATTTAATTGTTTCTGCTTTAGATGGTTATCGAGACGAATCAGATTCGAATTAATTCGCTTCTTTATACGACGGCTATTAACCAACTTCGGCGAACTTTATTGGATTAAGATCATAGAGTTGGAGATATCAATCTTAATTTTCTGTGCGAATTTTTATGGTACTGTCTAGTGGAAAAACTAGAACTGGTAGCCATAATCGTTATATTTATCTAGTCGAGAAAGAGACAGGCCAATTATCGCGTTAGCTTTATTGTTTTTCTGCATTCCTATTTTTTCTGCAGTTTTTTATAATATGTATGAACTGCAAATGGTTACCACCCCTTTTTTATACCCTCGAAATTCAATATGACCATTTAACGATTTATTTAACATCTGAATCCAAACTGTTAATCAGGACTCCTCAAAACACCGGTATGTGAAATTTGAACAAAAAATATACAAGGTGTTCCTTTCTATATAATCTCAAACTTATATCGAACCTAAGTTTAAGTTGATTCCAGATAACATTCTACTGTCATGACATTATTGCATGACACTTGACTCGTCTAGTGGCTCTCAAATTCAATATTTTGCTCAATTTTTGATCATATAGGAAGAATTACTTTATACATTTTTTATGGGATCTATGGGAGTTCTGATCAACGCTAAGGATTCAGATCTAAAATGTTAAATTTATCTAAATCTTAATCTAAAAAATCGCTAAATAGTTATCTTGAATTTCGGAGGTAAAAAAATCGTAAAAACTTCAGAAGAAGCAGTTTTCGATGTCTTTGAAACAAAAAAATAAATTTTAATTGATATTTTTGAAAAATGAGGATTATATGGATTTGTATATAAATAAAAGTAGACATAGATACAGGGTGTGTGTCTGCTCTGTGTCGGTTCTTATGAGAAGCACCCTATATACCTATGTATATTATATATACATTATTATAATCACTTTTTTTAGGTCAATAATTATTATTACTGATGTGATTGTTAGTGTTTGTCTAGGGTTATAGTAACAAGGAAATTAAATAGCGGAAAATATATCTGAAAAAAAAATTACTAATTATCCCAAAAAAAAAAAAAAATAAACTTTCTCAAACAAACGTAACATCTTCGATGTAAACAAAGACAAGGGTAAATAATAGTTTGCTTTAAACCACAAACTAACTAGAACAAGCGCGGTTGTATCTTTTTTGTATGAGAACAAGTTTAGCCAAATTCCAAATTTGAGGCGTATAATAGGAAACACAAGCCCCGACTACTTAAACAGGGCCGCATTTAGGAAAATAAAAATAATACTTAATTTAATTTATTCAAATGGCACAAAATATGCATTAATTTTAAGTAGACAAGTAAAATAGATTAGATTAGCCAATTTTTTTAAATTGTGCACCTTAAATTAACAAGAATGCGCAATTTTACCGCTATTCAGCAGCAACGCAATCGAGGGCGCATAAATTTTAAGCCTACTCTGAAATATGAAAGTATACGAATCAAAAGACTCGTCTTTATACCGTTTTTTAAATTACATTTTTACTTAAAGAAAGATATGCTTCGTTTCAAGTCACGTACACATTCAGTCTTGTTTATACAGTCCATCACTATGCACTAACCCATTACTTTTCGCTTTATAAAAAAGGAGAGATGTGGGTTCCCCGGACAAACTCTACGAACAACTAAATAAGCCCGGAGCTCTACTTGGTTCCGTCGGTTTGTCTGTATGGCTTGGTCTTCTAGTTAGTCTGTGGTTGGTTTAAATAGATAAACGATAGAGTCAAAAACCTTATTTTGCTTTGTTCAAATTTTGTCGTTAAAACCTCATTATCAGTGTCAAAAACCTTCACGAACCCTTGCTACAACCTGTTGTAATATAAACATAATTCAGTCTTACACAAACTTTTAATATCGGTATGTATGACACTAAATAAAACTATACTTGTCTCAATGATTGTTCCATTACTTTGTGGGACTTTCTTCATGTTCGATAGGTTTACTACTTAAAATCGATATGGATGGATTATTTTCATTTCCGAACATGGCCTTTTATTCTTCACCGACAATTACAGAGGTGAAAGCGACAAAGACTTACACGTCAGATTACCAATTAAGGCCCTAACAAAAAGTATTGCCGTTGTCACACCTGCGACCGCTTACCATAAATCATCTTGCTGACAGTTTGAGATGGATTACATTCAAGTGAAAAATTACGAACTGAAACTGAAATCGCCTGAAATAAGTGTTATAATTTAACGGAGTTTTATTATGAGCGAAAGTTGGTTACACTGCTGAGATTCATAGTTAATTTAATTAAAAAAATATATGAAATTAAATATTAATTATGGTTAGCTAAATAGACTGTTAAAATATGTGCCAGCTTAATTGACGGTTATTCAAAGCCTTATAACCTCTTCATAATTACAACAATATAAGAATATACAATTAGTTATTTTCGAATTCTTATGTCGTCAACAGAAACTGTAAACATACTTTTCAATTTACAATCCGAGTAGGTGGAACTCATTCCCAGGTCAATCAAGTGATTTCAGTAATTGGTTTGTAAACAGAAGTATCAGCCATATAACTATTTTTTGTTACATGATACAAAAATCGAGATATTTCTGTTAAAGAACTTAAAGTACAAGATGTGTTTTGTTTATTTTACTCTATTTGTATTTATTTTTTTTTTTGTACCAATGACAATCGTTCTAATTTAAAAAGCTATATGTCCCCCGCCCCCTAATATGTTCACCGACAAAATTAACTGGACACTCAAATATTTCGAGATCTCGTTTCGGTTTTGTTAAATCTCAGTACATAATTGCTAAAGTCCGGAAATTTGTGCTACAACGCAGGGCTCGGCACTATAAAACTCTGTGATAATGAAAGTATAAACCGTATTTTTAAGCGCCTTGTAAATTATATACGCGTGTATTTCTTACCCCTGTATACCCACGCCACTGACCGATCCTTCCCAAATCCTGGGACGTCTGCGCGGTACTACGCCGATCTCATGCGGTAAGCCGGGATTTCTGAACTTTAATAATGACTAAATATATTTATCAGAGAGAAATTGTTTTTGTATTGCTATTATCACAGTTTTGATATTTTTTTTGCTTGAATAAAAAATGTACTGTTGCTGGCATTTTCACAAAGTTGCTGCATTAACACAATCTAGAAAGGAAAGGACGAAACATTCATATTTTTTATCCTTGTTTTGGACAATTGTCCAAAACCTGATGATTCTTGAAAAAACGAATATGTTACTTTTTATGCGTTTAAATTAAGAATTTTTTACTGGTAAAATATCAGTTTTTGAAACTTTCTTGTAACTTTCTTGTAGCTTTGTTATTGAAAACACAGTAAAAATTATTTTGAGTGAAATTCCGGAAGCCAAAGACTGGAACGGAGTTCACTCTGATTTGTGTAACGCCGCGGCAACGTCTGCGTCTACCTCATTTAATGAACCTCTCTCTTCACATTTGGAGAATATATTTTAGTTCACATATGTAATAATCTGGTGTCTTACCTTATAAATGCTTGTTAACAAAGTTGTATGGCCTACTCAGCTAGTATGTCTTGGTTACTCCACCCTTTGGTCCAAAGAGTTCTCGATAAACAGGAAAAAATTTTCTCATGCGCTATTCAACATTGTTAACAAGCATTTATAAGGTGACACATCGGTTTATTATACGTAGGTAATTTTATGGGCTAGTGCAACTCTGTGATGATCCTCACTTCCGCGATGTCTAGTAATAATATTCATTAGATAGTCGAGAGTATGAAATAGTTAAGATTTGTTTCAGTTGAGCATTTTACAGATATTTATTAGGTATTAGTGAAACGTTTTAAGCTAATGTTACTAAATTTGATTATTGGGACCATTTTTTTATCCTTGAAACAAAAAATTGTATTATATCTAAAAAATAGACTTCTGTGCCGCCATTGAATATCTCAACTATTATGGGTAATTTGTGATGACTCATTTCATTAATTGTTAGTTAATGAAACACAGCTTTTGATGGGGGTGCTGACTTAGCGCTATCAGTACCGATTTCATTGTGACACTTAAAAACGAAGCGCACGCGGCATTTTTCAGGGAAATCTGATAAAGGAAGACCCAAGAATCCCATGCATCTCTCGAGTCGCACAGACTCCAAATTGCGTTTATTTATCGACATTCTCGCCGTATAAGAAAAATGTTAATTGCGGAATTATCGTGCAGCTTTTACCGATAAAACGTCCATCTAATATATATATATCTCTCACTAATTACAATGGTGATATTTTTTATGATGAATCGGCCGTTCCACTTACCCGCGCCGCGGCTCACCTACTTTTATGATTTGTAGGCTGAAAATTTAAAATACGAATTTTTATGGTGGCTTCTTTTTCGGTGGAGCGGATTTATGGTGGCATTGTGCGTTTGTCGCGAGTGGCAATTAACGAGGTCGGCTGGAGCGAATTAACGCTGAAGAACTGACCGACATGGACCAATTAAAGTTTTATTTCCTTATTAATAAATATGAGACGGTCTGTTTTGTGGGTCTGGTTGAGAAATCGTGAGGCGACGCGAAGTGTTAAAAACAGGAAACAAGTTAAGAGGAAACACTGCCGGGAAAATAATACATCTTGTATTCGTCCAATTTGTAGACTAACATTGAAGAAATTACTACTCCTCTACTGTAACACCAGGGCCACGTAGTGAAGAAATAGATGGAGAAAAAAATAAATAAAACCAGTTATATTGTTGCAAAAATAGCAATCATTAAAAGAAAAAGAAAAAAAATGTTTTTTTTTTTAATATTTTTTTTGACCACTCAAAATTTACATACAACCTCCAGATCGTTTATAAACGGCTCAGAAAACTTTGTTATAAAGTAAAACAACACACCAAACTTCATCGAAATCGATGCCATAGTTTTTGCACAATCATATTGCAGTCCAACCCTTTACAAAAAAAAAAAACCTTTTCCAAACTTTATAGAAACGGTAAAAAAACCTTGAGCAAACTATTTTTTTACGTATAAAAGAACGTTCCAACCTTCGAACACTTTTTTTGAAATTAAAAAAAGAGCCTAGGGAATATTTTAAAGCTTTTAATATTTTTTTTTTTTTGGCTTATAAACAATTTAAATAGCTCTGCGAATTTTCGTTCAAAACTGAATTTACGAGTTCAAAATAATGACTCAAGAGACTCTCAAAGAGTCTTATTGGCTTCTAATAACCAATTTTAATGTTTTTTTTTTTAAATCCATGTCTCCTCACAAGTCATTGAATTCAAATATAATGTTTCAATTATAATATTGAAAGTTTCGTTTTCAATATTTTTCCAATTATTACTATTTTTGCAACAATATAACGCATTTTTTTATTTCTAACATATTCCAGAGGCATTCCAATAAAAATTAGAGATCATATGGAAGAAATCCAACCCAAAAAAGAGACAGCTAAAAATGACATACTTCGCACGGGTGGATCCTAGCAAAAGTAGTATGCCGTGTGTGTAAAACAGACATCGGCCAGTTATGAAAAAGGACAAACAGAAGTAAGACGACAGATAAGAAGCAACCGCACATGCATCGTTGGTGTGAGGGAATCAGATGGGCCCTCTCACCACTGGCGCTAATCGTTAGAAAGAGAAGCATTTGTCCTTTTTCACAACTGGCCGATGTTGGCTTTACACAAACTGTATATATTAATTTTGATTGTTAGAGATTGTAAGTACCTAAATAAGTATATTTTCTTTTCTTTTCAACACAACAAAATTCAACATAATACACGAGGTCTGTAAATTAAGTAATGAGACGGTCACGTAACGCCCCATCTAGCAACACTGCGGAGAGGAAATTTGAAGGGCGGTAGGTTAACATGTAATGCACCTTCAGTACAAGTTTGAACTTGTTAGTCATTTGTTTGTTCTTTGTGACTGTTTTCGTAAACCGGTTTTTCTAGTGCGTTTTAAAAATGAGCAACGGTGTGCTATCAGGGTTTGCTTCAGACTTGGACACATCGCAACGGATACTTTTGCAAAATTTCAACATGTCTACGGAGACAGTGTCTTTTCAAGAGTTCAGGTTTTTTTAGGGCATTCTCAGAAGGAAGAGTCGATTGAAGATGAACCACGCAGCGGTAGGCCTTCATCTTCAAGAACCGATGAAATAGTCGATAGAATATGGGATCTTGTGCGTTGACGACAAGAATGATCGGGAAATAGTACATCAACAATACATTTGAATCACACCGCTGTTCATCAAATTTTGACTAATGAATTGGGGATGAGAAAAATATGCGCAAACATGGTTCTGAAAACCTTTCGCAGGAACAAAAGGACATCAGGAGAGAAAGGTGTCTTGACTTTTGGAATTGATTGAAAATTATCCTCATTTTATGGAACGTGTCATTAATGGTGGTAAGACGCGGGTGTTTGAGTACGACCAAGAAACCAAGTGCCAAAGCATGGAATGCTTCACTTCAAGTACTCCACTTTAAGCTCTCCTAGACCCAAAAAAGCAAGAATGAGCAAGTTGAAGACAGACTTTTACAGAGAGGTTTTTGAAAAACTTCGAAAAAGGGTCATGCGTGTGAGACCAACATCAAGAACAACTGTATGTTGCCGCATGACAATGCGCCTTGTCACACAGCCATTTAGTAAACGAGTTTTTAGCCAGTAAAAACATTTTTGTGGCTCCTCAGCCTCCTTATTTGCCTGACTCAAGTCCTTGTGACTTTACTCTCTTCCCAAGATTGAAAAATCACCTCATGGGATGACATTTTGGGACCATAGAAAACATTCAAACGGCTGTAACCAACCATCTGAAGGCCATCCCAGTATATGTGTTCCAGCACTGCTATGAGGAATGGAGGAACCGTCTCCAGCGCTGTATGGCTTCCCAAGTTATTTTGAAGGTGACAATAGTGAATTGTAATTCTATTAGAATATAAAAAATTAAAAAAACAGTCTCATTACTTAATGTAGATACCTCGCCTTTCCCATTTACCTTAAGTTATCTCCATACTTTATGTAGATACCTCTATGTCTTTCAGTAATAACTAGCATACTACTTGTACTAGGATTCACACATGCGGACTATTTCCACTTATTGATATCACCCAACATTACCCCAATAAAAAAAACTATTATTTTTTCGTTTTAGTACATATAAATAACAGAAGCTTGTTCTTAAAAATGTCAATATTTTTCGTTAATAATACTTACTCTTAAATATTATTACCTAAAAACAAAAAAAAAAAAAAAAAAAAAAAAATGGAATAACAAACCTTTTCTTAATGTCAATCATTTTTCAGGATAAGAATACTGTTACTCTTCTCCTAAATAATATTATTTGTACCGTAAATACAGTAGACATTAAATTCTGTTTGCAAAACTAAATTCCATTACCACTCCCAGGATAATTCTATTATATTACAAATCTATATTTTCTTTTTACCGTAGGTGTTACCGTAGTTGTTGTACCGATACTTATTGTACCGTAGAGGATACAGGCAATATTTATTTGAAATTATTTGAGTTCAATAGTCATGTACACTCAAAGAATTAGGTTTCATCAAATATTAATTTTAATGTTCATGTTACAAATTAGACTTTTATGATTTAGACAAATTATTATTTTGTTAAAAGCAATTTACCTTTAATTTGAAATCATTTTGAGTTTAGTGCTAGACATTTTCCTTGCTTCCAGGAAGGCATATCAACATCACAGTTTTATTTGCCATTTTTTTCTCGTAATATTTTAAAGTAAAGAAAAGTTATACCAAAGAACCTAATATTATTCTACTGGCAACAAAAGTTGTCCGGAAAACAAATCATTAATATTATTTCTCTCATAGCAACCATTTGCAGTTTGAATCTAATGTGTGCTGTATTTTTCATCTAAGAAATTTCACTTTTATTGCCTTCTTAAATGAGAACTATTTTTAATAGTAGTAGTTTTGTAATAATTGTTAATAGGCAAGTGTTTGAAGACACAAATATATTTTTAGGATTAATGTTATAAACAGACTTAGGAGCAACGTGGTTTTTACCTTGAACGGCTCTTATGAACGGATTGCTTCATACATAATTTCCAAGAGGCGCGTGCGCGGTTGGTTCTGGAACTGACCAATTTCTGTACATGGGATATTTGCATTTTTAGGTCAGACAAAGATCAAATGTTATCGGCGAAGTACAGTTTGCTTTTTTTGTCAGATAAGTATTATTTAAACGAAAATTGCACTGTATTCAAATATAAATATTAAGGTTTTTGAACATAAACTAGTTATTTTAACCACGTATACCCAAATATACTAGTAACAAAAATTAAAGGATATTAAATAAATTCCAAATTTTTGGGTGATTTTCAACAAGGGATAACTCGGAGAAAAATGGTCGTACAGAAAATTAAAAAAAAAAAAGAAATAAAAATTTCAATTTAAAATAATCTTAATATTTTATTATATATTTAATAATTAAAAAAATATAAATAATAAACCAATTATAAAAATTTTAAAAAATTTAAAAAAAAAAAATAAATAATTTTTATAAAAATTGAAATAATAACTATTTTTTTTTTTTTTTAGGAATTATACAATCAAACCACTCCTGGTCCTTTAACTAAAAAAATAACTTAATATAACTTTAGTTAAAAAATTACTATATCTATCTTCATTAAAAATCTCCCAATTAAAAATTTTAATTTTAATTATTTAAAATAAATTGAGTTATCCCTTGTTGAAAATCACCCAAAAATTTGGAATTTTTTTAATATCCTTTAATCTTTGTTACTAGTGTATATTAAAAAATTGTTACCAATAAAACATAACATAACTGATGAACATATATTCATGTTTACTTGGCAATCGTTCAAGGTTAAAACCACATTTTGTTCGAAGTCTGGTAAATGTTACTATAGTAATATTCAATAGAATAAATAAATTGAACAGTTTGTTAAAATGAAAATGTTAACTATAAAAGAAATAAATAACTAAATAGAAACACAAAATGAATCATGATTTAAGATTCATTTGGGTCATCTGTATATAAAAAGAAAACAAACAATTATATATATTATTAGCCATTATTAAAGTCATTTGAAGTCTGTGAAGTGAAGTCATTTATCTTAAAATTTCAAATAGAATCACCTATATATCTCCGGATTCAAAAAGACAGTGAAATTTTACAGAAACAGAATCATTAAAATGCTGTGAGGTCAAAGTGTCATACGAGGTCAAACTATGGTCAATTTGAATTAATATCAATTTGGCCGATTTTCGTGGCGACCTAAAATTGGAAAAATCTGTCATAAAAAACTCTTACCTATAAAAACCTTGACGTTGGCAGATTTTTGAGAAACTTTAACGCTCCCAAAGGATCTTTTGTATCATATGTAAAAGTTCATCCGAATATGCAGATTTCTGTTCTTTCCGAATGCGGGGCAAAAAGTAGTTAACTCCATTTGAAATTTTCTTTTTTTTTAAAGGACATGATGAAATGCGTCTCTCAAAACCACACAACTTTTATACAGTATAGTCATTTTCCTGATTTCAGATAACTACTTCGAGAAAATTGATCCTAAGGGACAATTCAACCCTAATTTTACCCTGATACTATTGGGTCTTTCAAACGGCAACAACTTTTCCATTCCTCATTTTCCGGATATGAAGTTACCAATTTGAGAAAATAAACTGTCTCGATGCTTCTGTACAATCTGTACATAAGTAAGTATATATAAATAAATATGTACATATATTTCAAAAACTATGATATATTAGGTATAGTTTCTTATAAACTAGAAAAACCATTATATAACCATTTTCTCACTCATAGCGAAAGTTGTGAATAGTCTTAAGAAGTAGAGTTTGAATGTTTCAAATTCTCTTATATGAAAATTCTTATATAGGCCTTAACGTTACGCACTTAATGCATAAATTGTAAGATTACAAGGTATAAATACGCGTCCTTAAATCACGTAGGCAATTTACATACATAAATAAATAAGTTAGAAAGTAAAACCTTGAGCGGAAAATATTTTATTCTGGATGTGAAGATTTTCGTCGTTAGCCACATGCATAAATTAGGATGACCTAGGACAATGTGTTCGCAAATAATCCCGGTGTATAGCGCTGCTACCGTTATCCGTATTCACTGATATTTTATGGCTAAGACTACGATTCGGTTCACTGATTTCTGAATAAAACATTAAACAGTTGGAACTGTTATACCTACATGTAAAATTGACAAAATTACGTGAATATTTTAAACTTTGCGCTATAGTGTGACTATTTTTAGAATTAATTTACGCTGAAGAGTGGGGTAAAGTGGGGTAATGCAAAATATGTAGTGATTGAATTATTACTGAAATTGTTTTTGAGATATCGACTGTTGTGAAAATTATCCCTCTTTTTCGACTCGGAATAATTTTCCTACAACATTCAAGACCGAGAAAAAAATTAACGGTAATTAAATCGAATACGTGGAGATTTGGATGGTGGGAAGATTTAAATTTTACATCTAAATATAAGTAAGAAATTAACATTATTGACATCTTGATGTTTTTATTATTAAATACAATTTTAAACAAAATTAAGAAATACTTTGGAGTATTGTAAGATGAGAGTTCATTTTTCTAGTATGGAGAAACGAATGGAGGCCTTTTTCTCACAAATCCTTTATTTTTATCGTGCTACCGGTTTCGGTCAATAGTTGAACATCTTCATGCAACAAAAGTTACAATAGGATTATTACTGAAATTTTAACTTTTGATGTTCTGTCAAAATTCTTATAGTAGATGTATCTATTTTTTTCGGTTTTGTTAGTTACATTTCTTGGTCTTGTATTCTAGCGCAAAATCGTAGTAGGTTTACTACGATTTTGACGTTTTTTTAGAGTCCACTGTCTTCGGTAAATTTTGTGGTAAATGTAACTGTTCAAAAAAAATTCCTTTTAAAAATTACCACACATAACAATTAAGAAGTTGGAGCATTCTATCTAAGCTAGAATAAAGAATACAAGACCAAGAAGTGTAACCAACAAAACCGAAAAAATATATACATCTACTATAAGAATTTTGACAGAACATCAGAAAAGTTAAAATTTCAGTAATAATCATATTGTAACTTTTGTTGCCTGAAGATGGTCAACTATTGACCGAAACCGGTACCACGATAAAAATAAAGGATTTGTGAGAAAAAGGTTTCCATTCGTTTCTTCATATTATTAAGAAATAGGTTAAACATGCTGACAGAAAAATTTTGTAGTTAAAATGTGACGTTTGCTGCGTATTTTAATTGTGATATTATTTTTGTAGTGTGAAACATATGAAAACACATCTATTGTTTCCTTTTTTTGAACTTGGTTATTTACGTACGTAATAGTTTTAACAACATGTGTTTATAACTTATGCTCGCGTAGAAATAAAAACTAGGACGTCAATATTAACCAAACGACAGTTTAATGTCGCATCAACATTTGACAGAAAATAATCCATTGTAATTTCGTCGAGGGTACCAGCAGAATGAAAATTTTCCAAAAATGTTTTCGTTGCCATGGTAACTGCTAAAAATTATTACCAAACATTTTTTGGAAGTCTCAAATATTATGAAAATTATCTCGAGTCGAAGATGAGGGATAAGTTTCCTGCAACATTCAAGACCGAGAAAAAAATTACGGTGATTAATTCAAGCACGTGGAAGATTTGGATACTTTGGAACTTCTAGACATTTTGACATCTTGTTGACATTGTTAGTATAGCGTACAATATGAAACCAATTATAATTACAAGTTTTGTAATATGTGACGGTTTTTGCGTATTTCAACTGATCTGTGGTCTTATTACATTTGTATTTTGATGAACACATGAAAACATACTTTTTTCATTTTAGAATTTGTTTATTTACGTACGTGGTAGATATATTTTTTTATATTTTAAGGTCATGTAGAAATAAAGAATAGTGGTACGTCAAAAATAATGAAATGTCAGTTATCGCGTTAACATTTGAAAGAAAATTTCCAGTATAATTTCGCCTAGTGTACCCAACAGGACGAAAATTTCCGGAATATGTTTCGTTGCCATGGTAATTGCTAAAAATAAGAGCATTCAAGTGGTTTGAAAACACATATGTGAAATTTTCAAAAAAATTGCACATTGCAATTAAACTATCAGCGGTCAAATATAAAGATCTTGTTTACCTGTGCACAGGACCTACACCCGTTGTGAGAAATACAATTTTTCAACATTTTTTTAAGGATCTTCCTCATGATTACAAAAATTAATAATTGTTAAATAGTTAAGTAGTTCACACTTTTTTCATTTTGTTAAATAAAAATATGTCATTTTTCTGTTAATTTTGCTGTTTGCTTCTACTTAAAAATAGACATTTCCTCGATTTAATTCATTAGGGGTCAATTTCATAATGGTGTTAATGTGGATAATAAATAATTTATAAAATTATTAATAAAAATAATAAAAACAAATAATAAAATTAATTATTGATTAATAAAAAATAATTTATGTCACATTATGACACTCAACAGATTATTGTAAATTGACGAAACTATATTCTAATGTCACATTAATTTAACGTCCACAGTAAAACCATTATGAAATGGACCCTAAAACCCTTTTAAAATATAGTAAATGTATGCAGTGTATTAGTATCATTCAGGTAAATCAGTAAGTGCCTTGAATAAAAAACATAAAATCTAACAAAAAGGCGTATGTCTTACAGAGTGCTTTTTTAATGCGATGGACGGCTATTTTCGGAAATGTATCATTAATGCCTAGAGATATACACAACTAGTTATAACAAAACGTAATTAACAACAGAATATCATACATACTTACTGCAATAATGCGTTTTATGCATGATCACTTTTCTTTAAACATCATTTCTGACAAATTACTAAAATGGCACTTACGCCTCTTTGCCAAATCAACGACGATATGTATATTATTTTTCATACTGCAAATATTCAGCGTACCGGGTGTTTCACTATAAATGAACCCCCGCTCTTAACTTTTTTGTTTTGCTTTATATAAAAAAATGTTATACGTATACAAAAGTTGTATGTTATTTTTTTTGTGATATAGCTTTCATGTATATAGGGTGTTGCAGAAAAGCGTGATAAATATAATATAACTGTATATAATATCACTAAATAATTTGGCTCATCTTCCTAATTCCGAAAACTATATCACAAAAAACTTTACCTAATGCAAAATAAAAAAAGTTAAGGGGATGGGTCTATTTATAGTAAAACACCCGGTACTCAATACAGGTATTAGTTTAATGCAGGATTTCAAAGATGCATGTCACTATACATATACATAATATAATTTTTTATACCGTCTCTGTCATATCTAACATAATTTTTATTCCTCAATTTAATGTGAGATAATTAGGTATAAATACGAGTATTATATTTTATAAAATACATAGGTATTATTAAAGTAAATTCACAAGTAAATACACGTATATTCAGTCCATGTGTCCACTCTAAAATAAGTAAAGTAAATAATATTAATTTAATGTTATTAAATACTTTCATTATGTTAGCATATAAGATGACTTCATTTATAATTCCTCCACTACGAAAAGTATTAGTATAAAATACGCCTTCTAAATATAAAATGGTAACGATGGTGCTCCGATTCTTTCAAATATGTTAAAGCATTTATATTTTTTTTTTCAGAAATCATATTGATTTATAACAACGTCTCATCATAACTTTGTTTTATAATATGTAATAAAAAAATATATGAAAACCTGTATAACAGGTTTTTTATTTAAACAATTAAAACACTATTTGCCTGTCGACTGTGTTTGTTTATTCTCAATACTTCAATAGAAATGTATATATATGTAAATACACTAGTTATAAAGTACATATACCTATAAGTTTTTTTTAACAAACTGTCCATTGAATCGGGTCAGTATAATTTATGTTTACACTATTTATTTATAATTGGCAGACAATTGTTTGAAGCGGTTACATCCGCCAGGGTAGTACGGATTTATGTGCTGAAGTAATATGAATAGTATGGAAACTTTGGTAGTCTATTTTCTAGCTTTTGCACAAGCAAATAAAAATACAATTATCTAATTGTATGAAGAACATTGTAGTACAACAACTTAACAACTTTTTTTTAGTTTTGTTTAGTATTAAATTACGTTTACAATACTGCTTTAGTTTTTTAAGTCTAGTTTTTCATAAACAATAAACAGAAAAGTTGTTAAAGTTAAAGTTGTTAGTTCACTTACTGATATATTCATTTTTCGTTTTCTTCACCAACATATATCATCTATCCAGCAAATTATCCAAATGATCCGTTACTTCAAGCAGCAAATAAGCATTTAACTTCAGGTTAATCCTAACCTTATTATAAGAAAATGTTCGCGTAATGTAATGGTGCATTTTTTGAAAAATAAAGTGTAACGGATTAATATTCATCAAAAATTAAATAAATCATTATATAAGTAAATTATAAATGATGTAAATGGGATAACGACCTAGTTAAAAAAATTGCAAAACTTTATTTTATTCTTTTATTGACTTTCAAGCAGAGGGATATAAGTTTTTACAGTAAATAAAAAAAATTGTGGGATATAATGAGTTAGTACAGTTCTGTTAAGGTCAGCGATTTCTCGACTCTATTAGTAAGTGTTTCTTAAAGCCTTAAAAAAATACCTTAAAGTGTTCTCGGAATACCATATGTCCAAAAAAATGTTAAGACAAACCACAGACATCATAAACGTGGATTTTTTTCGCCGTCGCAATGTGTTATGAAAATCTAAAACTTTTTTATCGATACTTTATTTCGTAAGTAGATGTTAAGTTTAATTTTTATTGCGTTTTACTTTAATATACACTCTCATTTGTATATATGTATATATATATATACGTCTGTCCAAAAAAGTCTGGAAACACCCGAATAACTTATTTTTGGATATTATTATTTTTGGAATTGTGAAGGTCATTTCAGTAGTAACTTTCAACGAGGATAACCTTGGTGATGACCTTGAAGGTTTTTTGAAGGTCATTGTTTTTTTTAAATTGAAACCCCCTTTTTTGACCTCGGCATTCGAAAGAGCGGAAAATTTTACGCCCAGATATGGCCTTCAGGTCATAGGTTAAGGGCGACCTTAAGGGCCACTTGAAGGTCTTTGAAGTTCAACAAGATTTTTGTAAAACAATGTTTTTTAAATGTTATTTTCTTATTGCTATAGTGGTCATTAAGGCCACACCTGACTTATTATCTAAATACCGTTGCTTTAAGTTGTGAATGAAAAAGCGCGGGTTACCGGTAAAAGAAAAGTGACCTTCAAACAACCTTGAAGGGCATTGGCAAGTTCGAACCTATATCGGTGATTTCTGGATGCAGCTCTTTGCAAAAGATAGACAAATCTTGTTGAACTTCAAAGACCTTCAAGTGACCCTTAAGGTCGCCCTTAACCTATGACCTGAGCGCATAATTTTCCGCTCTTTCGAATGCCGAGGTCAGAAAAGGGGGTTTCATTTAAAAAAAAAACAAAGATGACCTTCAAAAACCCTTCAAGGTCATTGCCAAGGTCATCGCCAAGGCCATCATAGGATTCCTCGTTGAAAGTTACTACTGAAATGACCTTCACAATTCCAAAAATTATAATATCCTGGAAGTTATTTGGGTGTTTCCGAATGAATTTTTGGACACCCTATATAAAGTACTATTTTAGGTGCAGTCTTGCCTGTCTCACTCGGTATATAATCATTTTTAAAATTCATCGAGTTACTGTGTTGTACGATTCGTTGTTTTAATCTTTCGTTTTAATTAATTACCTAATAATTAGTGCATCCTTTGTTTTCACTTGTGGAATTGTAGAATACTATTTATATCAATTTATACCGTAAACCTACATATTATGTGGAGTAATTATTAGAGTGAAGAGATGGATGTATACATAAAATTAATGGGCCTTAATTGCTCGCGCGGGAACCAGTCTTTATTATTTTCCATTTTAATTTCTGAATCAATAATAAAGCAAAATAAATAACGTTTAAGTAGAGGCAGTTTGAGAGACGCATTATCTTTGAATAAAACGTGTAATCGCTTTAAGATTTGCTCGTGATTTTTATGAAACGGTGTTAAATATCTAGTGTCAGGAGCATTGCAAAAAAGAAAACAGCCTTGCTAATAGAGTTGCAATAAGTATAAGGCCATATACAATTTGTCCCAGATCATGAGGGCAAGTCAGTACAAAAACTTTATATCATACACATATCATAAGTTAAATTGCATTTTTATCCAAAACGGCACCTTTGTTTCTCTTATTAGAACCTAATGAATCGAATCCCCACTCAAAGAAAAAAGCACTTTATACTCTGCTACCAAAAGTAGGTGTAAAAAATCTCAAGGCTTATTATAACCTCTCGAATGTGCTATGAAAATATTCCTGCTGATAGGATTTACAATAACGGGCATTTTATTAAAATTCGGCATGCAGCACAATATTAATGTTTAATGTTTTTAACACCGTGTTTTAAGATGTATTTAACACCGTGTTTTAAGGTAATTAAGGTTGACATCAATTCGCACTCTATTATAAGATATATAACCTCTCAAGTTCTATCCAATTCAGTGATTCACCTTTCCAAACATGATGTTACAAGTATGGTGAGTAGGTATTTTGGGATTAGAATTTCCGACTTATAACTCAACCATTTCTTGAGATACCTACTTGAAATCTTCAAAAACTATGTAAAATTAAGGGTTCTGGGCATATTATATATGTACTCGTTTGAGTACAACGGACATAAACGATATAAAGATATGACAGAAAGAATATCTAGGCTTGTTAAGAATGATAAGTTTTGAAACATCCCCGCTCCAAACAGAGTTACATTTACAACAAACCCATCGAGCTCTCATATGACACTGTGCATATCTTGTGTTTTTAATTTTTCTGGAGAATGGCCATTGTTATCTCTTCTCAAACTTTCAGGAATTTGGCCAGATGGCCTAGATCGTGTGAAAACTTATCCCTGGTTTGAAAATATGTAATACATTGCGATTTATCTTTGGAATTCAAGATTCAAGTAAATCAATTTTCCCTGAAAATGATACTTGGTGGAGCCTCCATGTGTTGGTAATAGCCATATTTATTATGTGGGTAAAGATTACCCACCACCATTTTTTTTTAAATTGAGAAAAGGATAGAGCTTTCCTAATCACTATCTTCGGTGTCGAAATTATTGTAGTGAAGTTCTATTTCACTGGCTACGTCACCAGGAAGTTGAATTATTACACACTCATTCATCAAAATATTCTTCATCTGTTTGGCCATCAGCATCATGCATGGGGGTATATACAGACAATTTTGAAACTGTATAGATTACAATTAGCATACAACTGTATAGATTAACAAATTACTGACTACTTTTTTAACAATACAATATTAATTGAAAATTTATTTGTAGCAACAAAATAGAGAATATCAGAATTACTAACCTGCATGTTTGGACTTGTTGCAGTTTCTAAACTATATCACAAATCCTCTCTGATGAATAAGATCAACCTTTTATACGCAAAATAAAGTGTAAAATATTACTAAATTCGCTTTTAAGTTGACAGAAAATATATTTTATATTTAAAAGATTTAGAGGCCTGAATTTGATTATGTATCCATATGGGTACAGTAGGAATAAATGAGTTGGAGAAGTAGATAACACTGACGGTTGGTGGAATTAAAAACGCGGTATTTTCGTAAGAAAACATAGGACATCGGATCCATATCATATTTTGGGGTGTGATTATTACACCCAAAATAATATGAACTTCAAATGAAACTTACAACTAGAAATTCGAAAAATAACTTGCTCGCCGGAGAGTCTTGGTTTTTTCACAATTATCAAATGAGGTATTATAACTTAACCATGCTATAAAATATAGGAAACGAAATGCTGGTATGAAATAAAAGTTGAATTCCCTCTTTGGAGAATAGAAATTCTCTAAAGGATCTCGAGACCTCCGAAATGTAACAAGAATAAAAATATTATATAAAAATTACTTGGTGATTAAGAACAAAATATTTCAAGTTTTTGTTTTGTATTGCGTGTATGTTTTAGAACTTTTTACTGTTATAGTATTCTATTTGGGTTTAATAATCACTCCCAAAAAATGATGTAGGTCTCATGTTTCCTTATGAAAATATGAGAATTTCTAATTCCACCAGCCGTCACTGCTATCTACTTCACTTTAATAAGGTTCTGTTAGGTTCTGCAAATTTATTGACTCTACTCATGAATCACAGCGAATCTGATCTGAATAGATCATATTTAAATATCTTCTAATAATGCTGACGTGATTAACAAAAACCTGTGTGTAAGAAATGGATAGAGTGCCATTTTCGTGATATTAAATATAACTCAAGTCGTACACCATTATTAATAGAAGGTAACTGTTTCACTCTTTCCTTGGTTTTAGAGATATATAGATACATCTATGTAAAACCAAAAATATACATCTATCTACAAGTTTTGGTCTTATATGAGGTATCTATATATCTATTAAGTAAAGTTATTTTCGGAACATAGAAACGTACGTAACAAACATACATAATAGATAAAAATGTTCCATATGTAATATTTTATTATGAATAAAGAAATATTCATATCCTTCAAAATCTTCATATACTACAAGATATATCCAAAAATGTATTTATTACCTTGGCTTTTACTTGGCTAAGTACTTTTTTAATAAATCATGTCCAAACACTTGTGTCCCTTCAAACCTTTTCTCCAGGAAAAGTAGCTGAGCTAATGGCAAATTATTTATCCAAAAACGTTTTTTTTTTGGTCCTGGATGAGGTGGCACAATAAATGTTTAACTTTAAGGTGAATATACAAAAAGCCACCAAAAAATAACTAACTTCCAAACAACTGGTCTAATTGTAGAGACAGTAAGTATACCCAAAAACAAGTTCCTTATTAACTGGAACTATATGAGACTTTCCATTGTGAGAAAATCTCCTGCAAACAATATTACGATATATCTTCCAAAGTATCTTTGGAGATATTTCCTCCCAAGAAATATTTTCTCTACTTTATGCTACCTACTGAAATATTCCCCTACAATTTTAGTATTTGGAAAATATGCACCATATTACCGGATGTTTACTTATATTCGGACGAAAAAATGCACCGAATTTATTTTAATAGTCGAATAGATTTCAGACCAACTTTCGTGCCAATTATTCAGTTTCTGCGAAATAATTCAAATGCGCCTTCAAGGAACGGCATTTATTTTGAACCTTATTTATTTACAATAACAAATAACGTAATAAACATTTTGGAGGTGTAGGATTTAGGAGAAAGGAAAAATATGTTCTCATATTAATTTGCAAGTCATATCGAAGTTGTGCGCCCCAGGGTAACATTCTTAGTGAATCATTCATTAAAATCGCAAAGAAAGAGACGTAACTTACAGAGTTGTTTCGCATTTATTTGTCTATTCAAATATTATAGGAAATATAAATGTTCAAACCACTAATGCAAACTGCTGCCTAAGGAATCACTACTTCCATATCTACTTTTTCCATAATTAATTAGAGTGAATCTCTAAAAACATTAGTTTATATTTTTAAAAGTATGAGTTAATAAATAACAGTTTTATACCAACTAATAATTACTTAGACTGTTTGCATCCACAAGATAGAAACTTGTTTTATTCTTTAACGCAACCAATACTACTGAGTATTCTCACATTTCTGTACTTCAAAGCAAATTCTGGATTCATATTATTTGTTCGTCCACTTATGTTATGTTACAAAAAATATGAATATAATGAATGTTTTTATTCTAATGAATTATATTTTGCATATCGTATGTGTACACCAGACATCGGCCGGTTGTGAAGAAGGACAAATTCTATACTTCTCGTTATAACGGCTAGTAAGTGGTGAGAGGACCGGTCTTATTCTCTCACTACCTTCGATGCGTATGATGTTGCTTTTTATGTCGTCTCACTTCTATTTGTCCTTTTTCATAACTGACCGTTGTCTGATGTACACACACAATATAAATATTTCAGTAGTTATACCTGGAATTTGAACGTTTGCTCTGATTCGCTTTAGAGTTTGAAATAACCAATTACACGTCGTTAGATGCCCAATAAATATACAGAATTCCATAGTGCGTACGGTAACCCCCTAAAATCTTATGGGAATCCAAGTGGCGGCTGGTGGACTTTGACACGCTCGTCTTTTCGTAAGGAGGCATGGGACCCACACAATATTGTGACATTTATGAAGTGTCAGTGACAGCTAACAGTTATTAAGTTTCGTAGTTTACATATTGAGTCTATTTAGTTTATACATTACCTGTTGGTAAAGAATTATATTAAATGACAGACTAACATTCTATAAGTCAGATGAATATTCTAGAACATGTAAAAACTATAAATAGTGGCGTTTTTGCTAAGACAAAGTTAGTTGTGATTTGAATGTTGCACAGTTGAAGTCGAAGAGTTGTAAAGTATTAATAAACGTGTTTGAATCGGAGAAGTGAATTATTTAAAGATAAATATTTACATAACAATATATTGGGGCAATCTTGGAATATCTAAATCGTGGAATATATTCATGGGAAACTTGTGATTTTTTTCCAAAAAATGGTTGCCTACCCTGAGCAATATTGTGGCAGCTATTTTTGGAAAAAAAATCACAAGTTTCCCCTGAAGATTTTTTTGTCATTATAGCCTTCTACTTAGGTCTAGTAACCACCCCATAAAATATGATGTAGGTCCCATGCCTCCTTACGAAAATACCAGCATGTGAAATTCCACCGGCCGCCACTGGTAATACCATGTTCCATCAGTCACTGATCCGTACGATAATTATGTGCTTATTAATAATAAACATTAGTATAATAAGTTATTATACCAATTTCATATCATTTCGTTCACGATAACCTTCTAAAAAAACAAACTAATTTGTGGAATGCTTGTCTATGTGACAAAAATACTTTAGAGAAATTAATGTTTACTTGGTAGTTTCTTGTAAATATTATATTTTTTAATTACGGCGTTTTCCAGAACTATGAGATAGGATATTAGCAATGATTTAGTCTGTTGTTTAAATGTTGTTTAAATTACAAATTTTAACAACAGACCTTTTACATTTTATTAAAATAAATTTGTAAGCAATAATTATATAGTAGTTATCAGTTGCCTCCATAAAATATAAGTTGACAAAGTGTTTTTGGGGATGTTGGACAAATAAAGAAGCATAATTTTTTTCCGACGTTTCGTCCAATGTACTTAGACTTCAGGGCTCAATTAGTGTTTTTTATAACGGTCTACGTTAGTTGAATGTTTGATCTTTTTTGTTTACCTACAGGTACATGTGTTTGTATGTAGGTATCCTAATAATTTTGTGGCATTTGTTTCTTTTGTTTGTATAATAACTCCACAGTGAACGAATAACTGCCTAGGCTCAATTCACTTTCCTATTCAATTCGAAAATTTCAATTCAAATCGAAAGTGATGTACCTGTATCGGAAGAGGATAAACAAACACATGTATCTGAAGGTAAAGAAAAAAGTCAAACATTCAACTGCCATAAACCGTTATAAAAAAACACTAATTTAGCCCTAAAGAAGTCTAAGTAGGTACGGTACATCGGACAAAACGTCTCAAAAAAAAAATATTGCTTCTTTAATTGTCCAACATTACCACAAACGATTAATTTGTCAAATAATTACATAACAAAGACTTCATTTGTTGTTAAAATATTCCTCGATTATATCATTTTCAAGTAGACCAACAGAAACATTAACTATCATTAATACTACTATCACAATCATCATTATTAGACAATGAAAACCATTACGTCATAATAGAATCACTGTATTACCGTTGTACCGTACACGTTGACAAAGGCAGAATAAAAGTGAAATTTTTATAGTACTGTGACTGTAAAATATTCCTTAATTAAAATAATTGATATTTTCGTACGTGTGGTACAGAAACAATGCGTTTGGCAAAACAAGTCGTTGGCACAAGACAATGATGACGTTACCGACGATTCCTGATTTAAATGTCACATCCGTCTTAATAAAAATACTTTCACTTGGGAAATACATCCTGTCATAATCGGACACGCAATATTTGATATACCTATGTATGTATGTATGTATCTATATATCATGTATCCGTTTATTTTCCAAGAAGAATAGATACTTATCGTGTACATATTAGAGAAGTAAAATTCTTATATAATTAATTTTGCTTAATTTGGACTTCAAAAATAAGCATATAATATATATTTATTTTATAGTAGATACTGGGTGAACAAAACCTAAAAAGTTCGTAGTAGCTAACTACTACGAACTTTTTAGGTTTTTAAGGTTAAGTAAATATATAATTAACTAATTGATCAAGTAAATAAATAAATATATATATTCACAAACAAATAACACAGCTACACAAAAAAAGTCATGATCCTGGATATTGACTTTATTATCCTTATGTATTTTTCGATGCTGAATTCGAATCCAACCTCAAAAAAGTCAATACACCCTCAAATTTTTGAGATACAGTGATAAACGCCTCTAAAATAGAGTAAAACCAACCGTGATATATGATGACAAGAAGTACGTCCAGAAATTACTCCTGATGTAAAACCATTAGTTTGCGTAGGTTGGTTATTTTAGATATAACTATTGTCATGACAAGAAATGTATTCTAAGGGTGAAAATCGAGTAAAATAGAGGTTGAAAGGGGTAAGAAATGAAAAATTGACTTGAATTCAGCGTGGAAAAATACATACGGATACTAAGGTCAATATTCAGGATCATGACTTTTCTTTTTATGTAGTTGTGATAATTATTCATCAGACTGTACTTCTCGAAGCGTTCATGGCTGCAGCTCCAAAATGAGGTTTGGACACAGGGTGTGTCTACTGCGCATTTTACGTCCTGGGACAAAGCTACTTTTGATGCACTTGCTCCCCATTTATATAGGATAAGACTCTACGTATTTAAACGACAAAACGTTTTTGCTCATGTGCCCCTCACGTAGAGCCCCACCTGTGTCCCAATCCGTGCTCAAGCGGTCGACAGCGGACCATCTGCGTAGCCCATTCCACACCGCCTTCCCTTCCACATCAAAAAACGTCATCAAAGTCGGCCGAGCAAAAAAAAAAGACTTATTTCTATTCTTAATCTTAAATTTATAACCTTATTTAATAATTGTCAAGGCTGTTACATTATGTGAGAGCCATTATTTGTTTTACAATTGTGACAATCACTTGCCAAAAGTTTGACGACAACAAAGTTCCGTTTCGAGCTTCGACATGTCTCTATATTTACTATCCCTAAGTCAACATGGGCCAACTCTGTATACTAGTTGTAAGACAGTTTTCAAATTTCCAGCATCTTATTCTCATAACAAATGTCAACTATTGACATATAAATGATTTTTTTATAATTTCCTGGTTCATTGGAAGTGCTACTAACCTGCAATTTTTAAATGGGTACACCAAATATATTACTGCGTACTTAAAATACTCATAATTTTTTGAGTTCAATAATAAATATATTTTTTGGCACACTATATTTATTTACATGGTTTTATAATTTTCAACTTAAGTGTGCCATAACCGTGTCTCTGTTTCTCAAAAATGGGATGTCACGCAAAAAGTAATTGTACAAGTATAGTAGTGTTTTAGAATATTTAGTATTCAGAAAAGAATATATTTTTTCTCCAAAATGATTTTGATCCCTTCCCAGAATTTTTCTAGGGTCATTAAGATTGTTAAATTAAATAGGAATAGTTTAATAACTCACTTATCTAATTAGCATTATTAAATAATGTAATATGTGTATATTATATACATAAATAAGCTATGGTATGGTGGGCAATTTGATATTTTTAAATTTGTAGTACTTTAATAATATCTAGTTATATAAATATTATTTATATATAAAAAAAATATATTACTGAACATTTTAAAACTTAAGGTAAAAGTGTACCTCACTCTTCTGTACTGTTCTTAATTGTACATTATTGTGTTTCACTAGGTATATCTCATAATGAATATTTTCATTTTAATATTTTTAATAAAAGGTTTGTTTCAACAATAGTTCGGAACCGTTCAGAACTTTACTGAGTTTGCGCCATTTTAGCCATTTTTACTGTTCCAAAAAGTCGATTTAAAAATTAGTAACTCATAGTGCAGTGTTCCAAGAACGAGCTAATTATGTTCGGAACTGTTTCTTCCGAACTTCCGAATCGTTCTTAAAGTTCCAGGATTTTACAAGAATTTTTAATTCTGAATCATATTGAAGTGCTCAATAACCTCACTTATATATTATATTATAATAATAGATATTAAAATATATTATACATAATATATACCAGCAATTTATTTATCTTACAATCCATCCATTTCTCTAGTTTAAATATATTATAGCATATAAGATCCATGTTTTTCAACAAGGGTTTTTATTTTGTGATTTTAGAGGTTAGGAATATCAAACAATATTCTCAATCTATTCTAATTCAATCTAACTCTCAATCGTCCCAACATTAGTCAAGTCGATTCTAGAATTATAAGTTCGCGCATGGATTCTAAGCATTTCTGAATCAAATTACGTATGAACTCCTGTGAATTTTATGTTGGAACAAACCTAAAAACTGCTGTAGTATTTTAATATTGTTTTAATAGAGATAATCATATATGTAGATTAATAATCTCCCTAACAGAATGCTACATGTATTACATTTATTACAGGTTTTTTTTTATTTAAAAGTAGGAACGTACTTAAAGTGTTAAAACCATTCCCAGGTTATCCAATATTATTTTCACTATCAAATATACCAAAAATGATAATTTAAATAACACACTGTATTACTAGTTATAAGCAAGATAAAAGAAATAAAATTAGAAATACATCCCAAATATATAATAAAATTTTATATAACACACTGTATTACCAAGATAAAAGAAAGTTTTTTATTCAACCACTCCGCCACTGTTTATTTGTTGACTATCTGTCGATTTTCGGAAAAAGTGCAATAAATCTGCTCTGTAATTATTCTGCTACTCGAAGATTACAAATATAAACCATAATATATGATTCTGGAGCCGCATTTCAACGTGTCTCGAAATAGTTCTGGAAATTATAATGGAGCATTTTTGTCACTGAAAATAGATCCAACAGTAACGAGCAACGACAAACCGCTTCTACTTGTCTCCAGGTTAACCTGTTTACCTAACGCGACCAGAAAAATAAGCAAAAGCATGTTGAAAAACAGTGCAGTCTTTTTTTGTAGTGATTTTTGTTAGTGCTAATATCGAACGTTGTCTTTCAAAGGATGTATATAAACTAGGTAAGTATTACATTTTTGTGATTTAGCCGCATTTAAAAATAGATAAGTATGTATACGCAGCTACAGGTTTATTCCACTCTATGTAATCCTAAGTCAGGTAGATGAATAATCCATGCCAAAAGCATAATTATAATACTATAAATTTTCGTTGATTAATTAATTTTGGTTTCACATACATAAGGTCAGTGTATTTTTACGAGCAGGTAATAAAAACTGAAATCTATTTTATAAATTAAATTTCAGTACCAATCTGCGTTCAATGTTTTGCTACTGACACACATCAATTTATTTTATATGCCAATTAACTTGCTAACATAAATACAATTAATTGTAACCCTTTTAAAGTACTTGCTTACGACCGAAAAGGTTAAAACGTTGTTTTACAAAACTTAGGGTATGAAAACCATAAATTGAGGCAAATATATGTACAAAATATGTATGTGATTTTAATGGTTTTGAACAGCCAGCATTAGCTAAACAAAAATAGAAAGAAAATAATTTTGAAAATCTTGTAAACAATTTGTGTTTACCAAGTTTTTGTTCTGTCAGCACACACATTTAAAGGTTCTAAGTTCTGTGACACAAAAATTCAACACAAATGCTATAATACTTCCTTCATCTCACCATTATACTTACTTATTTTTTTTAAACGGAAACAATTTTTCTACATTCTGGATAGAGTATGGCAAACGTAGTGGGAAGTGGAAATCCTTTACCTTAGATGCAAAAAAAATTGTTGAATTTTGAAGAAACCGTTTTTGTTTTTTCTTTTCGAGAATTTTGATGGTTTGTATAACTATATTCACCATCTTCATCCAACAACCCCCCTCCACCCATGTCCTAAAAGCATTTATCGAAAAGATTGTATTTATCTTTATTCGAATATTAATTCCTATGGTGTCGACACCATATATTAAACCTCAAACCGCACACTTCATTCCAGCACCCATAAACCGCACACAGGTGCGAATTGGAATTTTACAATTTTGACTGACGATTTATATATAAAAGATAAATCTCAAAATTACAACAGTACCTCAAACTACGCTACACTACACCACTTGTCTTCAAATTCTTTGAATTTTTCAAATTATTGAATAACTCTTTTTACCCGTTGAATTGAAGTATTTCTGTTATAGGGGCAATATTCGACGCTGAAGACGAGGAGCAACGCGCCACTTCCATCAGGGCGTTCGAGGCCGCTGTCAGCGATGTCAACAACGGAGACTACGACTTCCAATTCAAACCCATCGTGACCACGATAGACTACGACAACTCCTACCAGGCGATGACAGAGACCTGCAGCCTCCTGGAAAACGGAGTCATCGGCATCTTCGGCCCTCTCTCGGAAGAAAACTCGAACGTCATCCAGTCCATCTGCGACCTGAAGGAGATCCCGCACATCGAGGTGCGCTGGGACGACCGTCCGCAAAACGGTACCATCGTCAGCATCTACCCGTACCCGGACATTCTGACTAGGACTTATATAAACATAATAGACTCATGGAAGTGGACGGACTTTGTGATTCTGTACGAGAATAACGAGAGTTTTCAGAGGGTAGGGGAGTTGCTGAAGTCATTTTCACCCTCGAAGCACAGGATCGTCGTCAGACAACTTGGACCCATGGAAGACTACAGGTAGGTGTAAAGTGAGAAGAAACAGACCACCAATATATGTAGCTTAGGCTGGAAATTTCATTTCAACATTTCGTTTCTAGAATTTTATAATGGCTGTAACCTTAAGAAAATCTTGTCGAAAACACATTAGAATTTACATTTTGTTTTTATTGTTTTTAAATATTAAATCACACTGCAGAAGTTCGCATTCCCCTCTCAAGAAATCATTACGATCATGTTACAGGGAGAATATATGTACATAAAACAAACATGGGACACAAAACCAATCATTGACAGGGATCAATTGGCAGAGGTGGTATTCGAACCCATACGGATAATAACTGTCGGAGTCATCTTCATCCCTCACTTGGCGCTTTATTTATTGTGATATCGCCGCCGCAAATTTTATTTTAAGTCTTTTTTGCTATACCTGTACCTTTCCATTTAGATTTGTCATGCACACACTAAAATATAATGTGTACTACATTCTGATAGTATGAGATAAAAAAAATATTTTAGCATATGTGATAGTAATTTCCATTGTTATAGCAATCACTACTGCTTGTATCTCAGTCGTTTACTTACATAATTCAATAACACTAACTTTATAACCCAACAATTTGTCTATGGCAACTAAATCGTTTCGAAGAGAAACATATTGTCATCCTCAGTGTGAACCATACCCTTCTTCATACCATTCATAGAATCTTCCAACTTGAATAGGTAATGATTTATTTGTCTCTTATTTATGTGTATGTTTCCACATTCAGGCCAATGTTAAAAGAGCTGTGGAAATCTGGGGCAACTCACTTCGTGGTAGACTGCTCAATTGAGATACTGGGAGACGTCCTCCAACAAGCACAGCAAATAGGACTGATGACCAACCTTCAACACTACATAATAACAAATTTAGATTTGCACACTCTCAACTTGGTACCTTACCAATTCGCAGAAACTAATATCACCGGGGTAAGTAAAGTAGTCAGATCTATGAAAGACAAGTATTACTGAGGAAATAATTTGACAGTAGGTATGATTATGTATAACATTCAACAACATATTTTCATCTAATGACTCATATCCAGTAGGTGAAGGTAGAAAAAAAACTCATAATAAAAAAGCTATAACATAAATCCACCCCAAATATGTAAGCATATAAGACTAGTTCAATAATTTAATAATCATATTGTACTTCGGCAAAATCTACATGTATTTACTGAACTACTGCAATAGTATTTTACTGGTATACGGATATTTTCTATGACTTTCAATTAAAGTTACATTTTGGTTCGATGATTGTTAGTTGAACCAATTACGACGACATTTTAAATTTTATTATTTTCATAAAGTAACAAACCAACAACATATTTTAGGGGTGAATATTAGTCTCAAATAGAATTATATCAGTGGCGGTCGGTGGAATTTGACATGCTCGTATTTTCGTAAGGAGTCATGGGATCCACACCATAATTTAGGGGGTGGTTATAAACTTAAGTAGAAGGCTATAATGGCAAAAAATCTTCAGGGAAAACTTGCGAAATTATTTTTCCAAAAATGGCTGCCTCCGGGCAGATCTTGAAAACGGCTTGCAAAATATTTGCGAAATATTTTTTTTTCATAATCACCGAGTGAATACAATTTTTTTTATACCTGTGATTTTCTGGAATTTTGAGATCTGTAAAAGTTTTGTCTATGGGATTTTACAATAGTTGTATATTTAAGGAATATAAGAATTTTGCAAAAATCACAACTAAAAAAAAAATTGTATTTACTCGGTGATTATGGAAAAAAAATATTTTACCAATATTTTGCAAGCCGTTTCAAGGTTCTACCCGGAGGCAGTCATTTTTGGGAAAAAAAAATTCGCAAGTTTTCCCTGAAGATTTTTTGCCATCACAACCTTCTACTTAGGTCTAGTAACCATCCCCTAAAATATGGTGTCAGTCCCATGCCTCCTTACGGAAATACGAGCATGTCAAATTCCACCGGCCGCCACTGAATTGTATTCTATTCTACGTAATAAAGAAATTTGACATAGTAATATAATGTACTTATTTTATGTATAATTTTTAGAAATATTTATAAGATAATTAATTGTATGACATTGTTTACAGGTCATTTGAAATACACCCTCAAGAATGAACTCAAAACTAATTCTTAAGTTTAAAGAGATATTGTAATTGTAAAATAAGTAAACATAACTAAAATATTCTTAAATGAGTATATTGGGTTGCATATACTTGGATTCAATTTATATCAAATGAAAAACTTGTGATCAGTGATCACTAGAGATCGTCGAGCGCGGAGTGTAACAGGACCGTAATTAGTTAACGAATGAAAATATTAATATGTTTACATAAATTATGTAGCAACATAGTACTATTTTTACCAAATAGTACGGTTAAGTCAAGGACAAAATACCTATATAAATTAAGATAACACGTAACACTGGCAACACTTATCCGACAAACGTCAGTGTTGAGACAAGGTTCTCATGGCATGTTGGCGGTGGTTAAAATATATTATTATGTGCTTTTCTAAGTGTTCTGGAGTGAAACGGCGACGTTTATCACTTAATATTAACTTGTGTATGAAAAAGGACCGTTCAACGTCTACTGTTGACAATGGACAGTATAATAAATTGTAGAGGCATGAACTATATAATAATATATTTTCTAGTAACTCCTGATACGTACCAACTAAAACTTTACATATGTTTTCCAAAATGAAATATCCTGGATTTTTTTTAACACGCTTTGCATTTTTTCTTTTATTGTATTACTGACTGGGCGTATATTAGTGGCGTCGTATATATTGCTTGCAACAAAACCTTCTGTAAGTTCAAAGAAAAATACGGAATACACCCTTGGCATAGTACCTCACTTTATTCACTTCTCCCCTCAACTAATAATTATTAATATTTATAAAGTTATTTAAACACACAGCGAATACAACACACGGCAAATACGTAAAAACGAAACGTATCAACGCGATGTAATAGCGGCGACTGTCTGTTACAGCGTGCCATAAATAACTAACATTGCTAGCGCAGTTTTTGTAATGCAAGTAGAGCTGTGAGCTGTGAAGGCCAACGAGTTAAGGGCAGGACATGCACAGTGTCGGCCCTGTGACATTCACACTTGGTAGTAAGTAATAATATTTAATAATGTACTATGATGCAGCATAGTTTCTGTGAACATATTAACATTTTCATTCGTAAACTGACTACGTTCCTGTTACACTCCGCCCTCGCACCAACTCTAGTGATCACTGATCAATGTAAATGTATTCAGCAGTATATCACAAATATGCTTTCTCGTGGTTATTATATTCAAGAATTTAAAAATTTTCTATTTTGGTATTTTCAAATATTGTACATACATCTATAAGTTCATTTCTTCCATTTGTATATACAAAATTAGACAAGTGTATAATAAAGGGTGTCCCAAAATTTACGCAAGATTTGAATTAAATAGAAAACACATTTCTTTTTTAAATTGAATTTTTATTAAAACGTAAAGTACATATGATAGGGTTATGTATAGAAGAGCACATCGGTCAAATACCTCCACGACTTTACTGGCACATACGCACTCTTTTGTCGAAATTTTCCATGACCATTTTAGAGAGCCCTGTACAGTTCCACGACTTTTCGTAGAGATACTGACAATGCGAAATTTGTTTCATTACCATATGAACCTAAATTCACCCCCCGACTAGATAAAGTTTTTAAAAATATTAATATCAATTTGGTTTATAATTTTAAAAATAAACTACAGGCGCTTTTGGGAAATCATAAAGATAAATTCGATAATAACGAAAAGTCTGAAATATACGAAATAAGCTGTAAGGATTGTGATCAAAAGTATATTGGGCAAACAAAAAAAATTTATTTTGACTAGATTTAAAGAATGCCATATCTTAAATGAGCCATGTGTCATTTAAGATATGGCAGAACGGAAAAATCTTGTATTGACAAAAATATTTTAATTAATTAATTGGTTAATTTAAAATTAATTAGAAATGTAACGGACAGTAGACAGTTGGATTTTGCTTTTGAAAGTTTAGAAATCATAAAATGTGTTAATAGTATGAATGAGGTTAAAGGTCCGATACCCAACAGTGCACTGGCCTCTCTGATAAACAAAGACAGATGTTACGATACAGTGAACCGTGTCGTAATGAAGTATAAATAGAGCAAGTGTGTAGGTTAGAATTTAGTTTTAATCTTCTCCTGAAGATGCCGGCTTAGTTGGCGAAACCCGCGTCGAGAAAAGTACAGTAGTTCGGTGTTTGGTGGAAAACATCATTGTTGTTGACATAGACCTTTGACTTCAAATAACCCCATAGAAAGAAATCCAATGGTGCTACATCACATGATCTAGAGGGCCAATTCTGATCACCGAAACGAGAAATTACACTACCAGGAAATGTCTCATATGGCATGTCGCACCGTCTTGTTGAAACCAATACCGTCCATATCAATATCATTCAATTTAGGCAGAAAAAACTCGGTTATCATGTCGAGATATCGAACACCAGTAACAGTAACTGCTTGACCAGCCGCATTTTCGAAGAAGTATGGTCCAATGACTCCTCCAGCCCAAAATCCGTACCAAACAGTGACACGTTGTAGATATATTTGACTAGGTACATGTGGTTTCGCTGAATCCCAAATGCGGCAATTTTGACGATTGACGAAGTCGTCAAGGTGAATGAGCTTCATCGCTTAGGATAATTTTGCTAGAAAAATCATCAGCATTCACTTGTTCAATAATCCATTCAACGATTTCTCTTCGCTATGCATGGTCATTGGGCTGCAGTTTTTGTGTCAATCGAACTTTGTAAGCATGGAGACGCAGATCTTTAGTGATTCTACGCTCTAGAGAGCTTCTTGAAATTTGCAATTCTTGTCCAGGACGCGACGCCGAATCGATGTTCCTGGACTTTCACCAACACTCTCACGCATTGCTTCGATACTATCGTTTGAACAGCTTGTTATTTGATGGCCAGTATGTTTAGTATCCCCAATTAATCCAATCTCCCTGAATTTTTTAAATTACACAGTTGACGAAGTTAAATCAAAATTCCGACCATATTTACATAGTACGAAAGGACAATGTTTCATTTTTTGAAGACTTAATGTTATTATTTTTAAACCATCCATAACTGTTATTTGTGGTTTATATGAGTTATCTGACCAAAACCGAAAATTATCTATTTTTAGCGGTTTTGGGGTGGTTTTTACAGTTTTAGGGGTGAAGTTGACATTTCCCCAGCCATTTCCCAGCCATTGGAGTCATATTTCATGTTTTTTGACAGCAATCAATCATTTTTTGCGAATGCAGCAGCTAAACATTAATTATTTGCCCCATGTTCAACAAGACACCGTCGTTCTTTACAATGAGTCCCATTACAAACCCAATTAATTATCGTATTATTACGTGATCATATTTTAAGATCTGTCTAAACCAAGTATTAAAAGCGATTTTTCATAAATTTTTAGAAAAATCTCTTCTTTTAAAAAATTTCCAGAAAAAACTTTTTTCGAAATATTGATTAAATATGAGAGCTTAGTTACTTAAATATATTTACAAAAAGAGTCTTATTATCTTAAAAGTGAAATGACTCAATGTTATTTATGTTAGATGCCAGGCAAATATTTCAATGCAATAATCAGGAAAAAAATATTTCAGATGATATTTGTTGATCTCTATGACGAAGAACTAATAAGGGTCGCTAAGCAAATTCGCCCTGAATGTGAAGACTTAGCCGGAGGGAAACTGAGGCTGGAAGAAGCCTTAACATACGACGCTATCATGATGTTTGCGGAAGCAATCAAGGCGGCAAGCCCCATAAAACCCATCGGAAGTATGAGCTGCCATGACGGCACAGAGATATTCTCATCTGGAACGAGCCTAATCAATTTTATGAGAACCGTAAGTACCTACTTTTTTTAAGAGTTATGGTAGATGATTAACTGAGGTACAATATACAGTTACTACTAAAAGTCTATCCACCATTTTAAAATATTTATTTGTAGCCGATTTTCATCTCATCAACTTTTAAGGGTTAGATGATTCAACTTAAGATACACATACAGTGTGTCCAACTGAAAGGTTCCCTTCTAAAATATTTATTTGTAGTACGATTTTTCATGAATTTTTTTTTAATAGCTCATCTCATAATCTCATAAAAAGCATTGAACGCGAACTCCAGGTATTACGTGGAGTAAAGTAATGACCAACAAGGAGTTTTTTTTTTCATGTGAAAAATCAATAAGTCTACAAGTGCTTTTTTTAGTAAACAAGTGACATCGGATTTTTACTCACGATCCTCGTAAACTGGATCGTACCAATTTTCATTGTGTATGAATACAGAGAGTCCAACTCTTTGGAAATTTAAATTTAAAACAATATATTGCGATAAATTGCTATAAATTTCTTGCAGAGATGAAAGCCCTAGAACAACAAACATCAACTTGTGAGTCAGAAAAACGAAAGTTAAAAATCCTAAATGACGTCCATAAAAAAAAGGCACAAACGTTTTACACCCTGAAAAGAAATGCTAAAGCGAGGGCAAAATCGGATACAGGGTTTGCGGCCTTTGCTATGGACTATCAAAAGAATGTTGCCAAACATTACTACTAATGATGTTTACTATAAACGTCAATTATCTATGTACAGTGTCAACATTCACATCTTGTCGACAGGCAAGTCTGTTTTTTTATACATATCCAGAAACTGTAGCAAAAAAAAAGAAAAGAAAAAGAAAAAGAAAAAGAAACCACTGATGTGGTTTCTTTTTTTATATCACTTTGTTTACAACATCTTTCATCATCGTAAAAGTTTCGATTCTGTTAAGATTGTTTCTCCGATACGACAACATTCATTTATGGAATGCCATAAAAAAATTGGAGTTATTAATCAGCAGACAAAGATGTGAACTCCTACTCAATGGTATTTTGTTTCGAAAACGTCACAAGTAAAACCAGAACTCTTCATTGTGATTGAAGTAGATCAAACCATAATTATGGACTGGTCGTTATGTTTCTAAGTGTCCTTTCAAAATCCAGGAAATTAGAGAAATTTCAGCTGTAACAGAACATCTTCGGATTTTAGTACATTGCTCGTTGTATAATGGTGCAAAAGAAAGTACTGTTATAAGTGTTATAACTAAAAGAGCGGCAGGCAATGAGCCGATGCTTAATAATAACGAATTTTATTATCCATCGCAGGCATACAAAGGTACTTACAATATAAGTTTTATACATTTTGTTTTATAAAAAATATGTTTAACTGTCTTGTCAATCTCAGCCATGAAGTATTCAAATTTACAAGATCTAAAACAATTATGTGGTCCAGAGGGACGAGAATACTTTGATAATTTGCCACTTGAATAATTGTTAGAAATGTTTCAAATTTTTTATACATATTAATAAAATGATATTCCTTGTTTTTGATCCTATTTTCTTTGCCTCGGTTGATGTTGATGGTTAAAAAATGGGTTTTTATTTACGTTACCTAAAAAACTTATAAACCAATATATCAGTGTTAAATGTATATAAAATAACTTTATCTACAAAAAAGTAAGCAAACGTGCTCAGCAGTTTTCACATAACACAAGAATTAAATCTTAAATCTTATTTATCTCAATATAGTCCATCTATTTTGAATTGAAAATGATAAATACGCCTGGGGAACAAAAAAAAGCGGTGCAACTTTATGATTCCAAGGGCGTGCTCGAATAATAACTTTTAGGGATAGGTAATAATAAGTAATTAACGTCGCTTTTAGGCATTCATATATGTTTAAAATAATACGCTGACTTTGACAATGTCTTTATTTTTAAATTCATCGTACTCGAGTGTTCCGACAGTTTCGCTGGTTAGGCCTCCAGAAAGCCATGTTTATGAAAGAGGTGTTGATTAAAAATTTCGTTTTTTTAATGATTGAATTATGACGTAAATAAAATAAAAGTTTGTATAATTTAAACCTTTTAAAAACCCACTTCGCTGTTATTGTAGGCTCACAGAATATAAGACATCAAAACAACGTTTTTTTGTATGCAGTCGATCAAATATAGCGTGGTTATAATCCGTGTTTTACCGCCAACATAATCAACTGGGTCGACTGGGTCGAATGTCTGGTTGTATATTTCTACACAATATCTAATATTGTGTAGATTCCGCCCACTTCTTACGTTGACATGCCTCGTAAAGCAACGTTGATTACGATACAGCATATACGGGTAACAGATCAGTATAGAAAGCGTATTTAGTTCCATACAAAGTGTTAATAAACTGATATATCCTTATCCTACCTCGTAGAAGTACCTATTTTCAATTTAGAATGGAAATTCTATATGTACATATGTATAAAATGTGACATTCCTTGTTTTTCTCCTGTACTCTTCATTTAGAAGGATTGAAAAAGTTGAGATTGTCTTAAATTTAAAGTTTCTCCAACACCCTGTATTAAAACTCAACGAAAATTGGTACCATCCAGTTTAAAATGTTCCCAAGTAAGAATCCGATGTCACATATTTATTTAAAAAACTCGATTTTGTCATTATTTTATTTTGATTTATTCACTGTTTTACAATTTGCTAAGGACAAGGGAAGCTATCGGTATATGTTTACCCCCTTAAAACTCTTCAATACTGTGATCGCTTAACAAAGTCTATTAATTCCTTTTGCCTCATACTCATATACTCCTGACTCCATTAGTCTTCTAGATCTTGGATTGTCTCTTTCGATATTATACTTCACGTGAACTAATTAACTAGAACTTCCTATGAAAATCTGTAGACTAGTTTTTCGAATATATGAGTAGTAGGTACTTCCATTAGTACTTACATCACTGTGTAAGTAGTAACTAATGGACCTCTTAGACGCTTTAGTTCGATTGTTCGATCAATTTATTAGATTTTACGGTAGCACTCTAAGGCTCCATAACGGAATTATTTCATAATAATTTATTTATGGTTATTGAATACAGTGCGTGTCAAAAGTTCCGGGACGGCTGGATAACTCGAGAAATACGCCTCCTGGAGAAAAATAACCTGCATAAAGGTTGTAGGATTTTTCCGTGAAAATCAATTGTGACCTTGAATTTGACCTTGACCATGATCTTGAAGGTTATATCAGGGTCCAGTCCCCTATAGGACCCCCCTATTTTTAACACCGGAAATGAAAAGAGCGGAACATTTTACAATCGATTATGACCTTGACCAATTTTTGGGATTTGACTTTCAAGGCTATTCCAAGATCAAATACAAGACGAATGCGATGTATATACTAGACGAAGGCGATGTAGTCCCAGCTGAGTATTTCATTTATGCAATCAACAGTATTTATAATCGATTGGCTTACTGTCAAGAGGTTAACAGAGCACAGTTTGATCACTTATTGTAATAATTAAAACTGTTTGGACGAATCTTGCCTTAGCCGGTTGGATAGTAAAGTCTTGCGTTAACTAGCTGGAAAGTAAAAAGTCTTGCCTTAGATGGCTAGATAAGTTTTTATCTTGCTCAACTTTTTTCCATGATGCGTATTTATTAAGCTTCAATGCCTCAATTGTAATTAAATAACCTTGGAATAGGCTTGAAGGTGAAACCCCAAGAGTTGGTTAAGGTCATAATCAATTGTAAAATTTTCCGCTCCTCTCATTTCCGAAATCAAAAATAGGGGATCCTATTTGATAAAACGGATTTGACCTTGACATAACATTCAAGGTCAATGTCAATGTCAAATTCAAGGTCACAACTTACTTGCCACGGAAAAATCCTACAACTTTTATGAAAGTCATTTTTCTCTAACAGACGTATTTCTAGAGTTATCCAGCCGTCCCGGAACTTTTGACACGCATGGTATAGTTAATTTATTTAACATGCATCGTTCTATCCAGCTTGAGTACAAGGGGCTCACTGGCAGAGTGAAGTTCGACATCACCGGTTTCCGCACGAACTTCGGATTGGACATAATCGAGCTTAAAGAAGGTGGAATAACTACAATTGGTTCTTGGAATTCCACTGGGGTACCTGCATTAAACATTTCCAGAGACCCCCGTGGATAATAAGGACGACATTAGCAACACATCTTTTATCGTCATAACCACACTGGTAAGCTCCATTAAGTACAGTAGTACATCGTTTGTTCACATTCCCTGAGTCACTCCCCGTTCGTTGTCATTCACCATAAAAAATCACAGATGTTGATTTTGATCTTGTTAGATTTCGTCAGTGTGATTCACGGGGAGTCATTCTCGCTTCATGAACTTTTTCAATTGGTTTCCTGTTATCGTGTACTCCGGGAAAGACCCCGGCGTTTGGAGGAGCCAAGATAGTTGCTAGAGGGTGATAGTCTAGGTAACAGATGATCATAGGTCCTAGGCAACAACACAGTTGCGGCTACAAAAGAAGAGGGAAACATTCCTTATTCTTCGTCATATGCCGCCAAAAGCCACAGATCTGGATTTCGATCTTATTAAATCCCATCAGTGTAACATATTTGACGACGAATGACGAGGAAGCTTACCAGCTGTATCCTAACCAGGAAAGTATACTGAGGTGTTAGTTTTGCGGTATCGACCTCTAATGAGTTTTAATGGGACTAAACATATTTTGGAGGTCCAACAAAGTCGGCAACTACCAAATGTCTTTGCCAAAGCACTATCATCAAGTTCATATGAAGCGAGCAAGTCTTCTTATTCTTCGTCATCCTCCAAAATATATTTAATTCCATTAAAACGCACTAGAGGGCGATACCGTGAAGGTAATGCCATAGTATGCTCTCTTTATCAGGATACAACTGACACACTTGTTCTTAGTTATTCGCTGTCAAATATTTCACACTGATGAAATCTAATAATATCGATATTCGGATCTGTGGCTTTTGGCGGCGGATGACAAAGAACGAAGAACCTTGCTTATCATTGGAGAGTTCTTTGGGAAGGCTTTGTTTGACATCCAAAATATAGATACGTTCTAAGTGACTCTATCACTGTGTCTACAGAAGAAGATGAATGAATGAATGAATGAGAAAAGTGGGCGGGAAAACCCATGCACTTAGGCCGCCTGACGGGCCCATTGTGCACCCACATTCCATGAGTATTCACCCAGGTATGCCGACCTCTCTAGCAAAGGCGCATATTTTCCTGGGGTGAATACTCGTAACATCCTCTAGGTTCAGAACACAGCTCCCAAAGTGCCGTTCTCTGACCCTTGCAATTGCAGGGCATTCTGTGAGGATGTGAGATGCAGTCTCCTCATCCTCCATGCACCATCCACATTCAGGATCATCTATGACCCTTATCATGTGGAGGTGTCTTTTAAGGTGACAGTGGCCTGTAAGGAGTCTTGTCACCGTTCTAATGTCTCTTCGGTTCATACCTAGGAGACTTTTAGTTAATTTGAGCGAAGGCCCAATAATATGGGTCTTCGCCTGCCTCATACCCGGGGCTTCTTGCCATGACTTTTCGAACTCCTTATTTAGAAGCTCTTTCATGGTTGAAACCCCCATTGAATAGGGGACCCCACAGAAGAAGATACAAAATTACGTAGGTATGAATTATATTGTGTTGTCTCTCTATTTAGACGGAACCATATGGCATGGAGAAGGCGTCCAGTGAGAATCTTCAGGGTAACGACAGATACGAAGGTTTCGCGATAGATCTGATACATGAGCTGTCGGTAATGAAAGGTTTCAACTACACTATAATAATCAGAGAAGACAAAAAGAACGGTGCACCCGACAGTAATGGAAAATGGACAGGCATGTTAGGTGATCTAATGGATGAGGTGAGTGGTCGTGTTGAGTTTTTGCTAACATTAACTTGCGATAGCATTTCAAAACAAAATTTTCACAACAAAACTGCCATGTTAGCAGAATTTCTTATCTCCATTATACTTAATATACGGTGCGCTCGTTGAACATGCTTCATTGAGGTGAATTGACAAGTGTCACATTTGTCATCATGGAGAAACAACCAAAGACGAAATTTAAAGACTCAATGTTAATTTATTTTGCAGAAAGCAGATTTAGCCATAACGGATCTTACCATTACTTACCAAAGGGAAGAAGCTGTTGACTTCACATCGCCATTTATGACCTTAGGTAAGTAATATCGCAAATACATTTGTCTTACTTACGCGATAAATACCTAAATCTGTCACATGCGAAGTTAAGAATGGATATTTTCACCTCCCACAACAGATATATACTTATATCCATATATGTTATGTTATACAGTGCTTTCGAAAAGTAACGAATAAATTCATTATTTCTGAAATTGAGAGTTTTTAGAAAAAATCCTGTGACACGTCGATTTTGTTTTAAACAAAGACACTTTTTGACATACCATTGACCCATATTTGTGACGTCATCGTTGTTCGAGATATGACGTCATCGACAATTTTTTTGAATGGCAACCCCCAATTTCGACCACGCCATTTGAAAGAGCGTGTCATTCTACTTACACATCGTCAAACATTATGGTACTATTACATTAGCGTGAGTATATAGGAGAAAAAAAATGAAGAAAAACGATTTTAAATTCCAAAATACCAAATTTAATGATAATGATTATGTAAAAAATCAACTAAATCAAATGATCAAATTGTGCACCGTTGGCTACCTGACAGTAGCCAAGACGGTTAATAAATTCTTTTTAAACATTGTCAATAACTTCAGGAAGTATACGATGTACCTCGTGACGAATTCTTGCTTTTAAATCGTCTAAATTCTCCGGTCTAGTAACGTATACTTTGCGTTTGAAATATCCCCACTAGGGGTGTCAAATCTGGCGATCTGGCTGGCCACTCAATCGGCCCCCTTCTCCCTACCCAACGATTCGGGAACACCTCATATAAATAAGCACGGACAGGTGCTGCATAACGGGGAGATGCACCATCTTGTTGAAAGAAAATGTCATTTCTCGGACGATCACGTTCCTCTATATCTGGATATAAAGTTATTAGTTCAGGAATAAGGTCGTCTCGAAGAAAATCCAAATAGCTTGCACCAGTAAGGTTCACGTCAAAGAAATAGGGACCCAGAATTCTTCCGTCGACTATGCCGCACCACACATTCACTTTCTTTGGACGTTGAGTGTAATACTCCATCATCTATCGGCGATTCTCGGTAGCCCAATAACGGCAGTTTTGCCTATTGACATGGCCGTTCAAAATAAACGTAGCCTCGTTAGAAAAAAATACGTTTTTTACGAAATTATTATCATTAGTGCATAGCTCTTCCATTTGCTCTCAGAATTGATTATGCCGATCAAAGTCGTCTTCGGATAGATCATGAATAAAGCATATCTTATAAGGATGATACTTTGCTTTTTTCATAATTTTGTCAACTGTGGAGGCTGCCATATTGAAATCAGAAGCCAATTGGTTAAGTGTTGAGTGATGATTTTCCTGTATTGCCAACAAAACATTAAGTTGATCTTCTTCTGACTTTGAAGGTCGACCAGATTTAGGAAGATCACGAACATGCCCAAAGTTACGGTATTTAGACTCAATATTGCTTACCATGCTCGGCTAATGGGATTCCGATCATGATGAGTTTCATTAAACAATTCAACTACTTGTTTTTGGGCGCGCATCCTGTCTCCAAATCCGATCATGCAAAGAATTCCAATTCGTTCTCGTTCAGTTAATTTAACCATTTTTTTTTATAAAATGACAAAAGTCACTACTCAATAAACACTTTAAACACACTGATTTTGCAAAAACTGTGTCTGTTTAAAACAAAATCGAAATGTCGGAGGATTTTTTTCGAAAAACTCGTTCGTTACTTTTCGAAAGCACTGTATGTGTAACATTGTGTACCACTGTTCTTCAAAGATATTTGTGACACTTCAATTTGTTGCCTAATATCCTTATATTTTTTAGTTGACCCAACTTGTAGCTACTGGAGTGGGACTGGGCCCAAGTGGCGTCTTTTTTACACGATACAATAGCTGAAATAAATAATTTTAGACTGATTCATTCACAGTTACCTAATTTCTAGGAATAAGCATCCTTTACCAGAAACCGACGAAGGCCCCTCCAAGTTTCTTCTCTTTCGCCGATCCGTTCGCCGCTGAGGTGTGGAAACTCCTAATGGTGGGGTGCGTCGGCGTTTCTGTTATCCTATTCGTGTTAGGGAGAATCTCCCCGACCCAGTGGGAGAATCCCTACCCGTGCATCGAGGAACCAGAATACTTGGTAAACCAGATAGACCTGAGAAACAGCTTCTGGTTCATGACCGGAGCCATTCTGCAGCAAGGTTCTGAAATTGAGTTAAAGTAAGTATGCCAGAAGTTTATACAGAGTTGATCAAGAGTGGGGAAATGGTATTAGTTATCTATGCCACCCTATTTATTTTTATTATTATTTTGACCCTGCTTTTTAGCTCAGGGCGTTATTTTTATGTTTTATGCTATTTATCTCTGTTAGTAGCTTAGTCACATATTTATATATTTTTTTAATGTTCGGTTCTCGTGGATCGAAAGCACACATATTGTTGTCATGTAAAAAAGGCTAAAGCTTAAGCACTCTACTTTATTACAGTGTTTTAGTAAAGAAATGGAAAAAATTCATAAAATCGTCATGCATATTCTTCTCGGAAAAAACACTCCGACACGTCAAAAGATACTTCGGGATCCAAAAAAAAGGACAGACCTCGGAAAGAAATTTAACCCCCATCTCTGATGGGGATTAAATTTCTAGGTAGGTGTAGTTGGACACTTTCTACGTTAGCAGCCACTTGGACACCTTCCTAGAAGATTGTACAGGCTTGTATTGACATATCTCGCAAACATTATTACGCTTTTCTCGCGAAACTATGACGTCTGCTCGTAATCGTACCAAGCAGCGATTCTGTTTGAGATATCTTATATTTTGGAAAGACAACCGCAGAAGCACACACAATGTTTTTTGATGCAGGGTTTTTTTATTGGTTTGCGCATTGCAAAACAGAAAAATTGAATATCATCTACAATCTGCGCGCCCTTCATTCAGAATGTTGAAACATATTCGACCAAAATCCAAGAATGAAGTCTTGTTGAACATTATCAGTAACTCCCTATTACTAAACTACCTACCAAGAGAAAATAATTTATTGACGCCAGATCTAACGATCAATGTGGCCACTCAGTTGGTCTTCTTTTTTCCTATCCA